>JALHAQ010000045.1:0-600000 GCA_023838395.1 Holcopasites calliopsidis
TTTTTTAAACATCGATATCTCGTAAACAAAGCCTCAAACGGAAAATTGCCATTCTTGATTTTCGCTTTATTTTGGCCTGTAGAATCACCCCTTAAAATATTTGCATACTGTTGCGTTACACCCTGTAGTTGTTGTTGGAATTTCACGGCGCGCGTGTGTTCTCGCGCCCACTGTATGTATCAAGCCGCTGTTCCGCTGTATTCACTTACAGTGATGAGAGTCGAGGATTGTTGCCGGCCTGCCTTTGCGAGGATAACATCACAGCGCTACAGCCGCTGGCTCTTTTTTGCAAAGACCTTGATGTAAATGATTGGCTGTGAGAATCGTTGGAATACACATTTTTATATTTCTTCGTCGGCGTGATTGGTGGCTGTGAAAGAAAGCAATCGCAAAGGAAGTCTAATTTAATGATCTACATATGGACAACCACTTTTATTTCACAAACTATTGTCAAAGTAATTCATGATTTTTGAAATATAACACCGCAGAGAATATCTGTTTGCTACACTATGTGAGGTTACAATCAGCTGACCAAAGATCGCTTTTTTTTGTCAATGGCGGTAACAAAAAAGTCGTTTATCAAGAGTGACAGAATTGCAATTAGGGCTTCGATGATAAATTATTGGGACTTTAAAAGTCGATCCAAAGGCCCCTGAATGTAGGCAAATCTGTCGCGTCGAGTTGCCTATATTCAGGGGCCTTTGGACCGATCTTTACATTTTTAATAACTTAGCATTGAATCCTTAAATACGATTCTGGAACTCTTGATTATCGTTTTATTTAGCCCATTTTTTATTCATCTGCTCTAATGTACATAATATAAGTAAAAACAATAGCATTGCATCTCTTTTAGGGGAAAACAATGCATTATGCGAATGTCGGTAACAAAAAATCAACCAGGGTAAATGTCAGTGTTGGATTAAAACGAGACGAAAACTAAGAGCGACAGTTAATTAGTTACTAAAACTTTAAAAGTCGATCCGAAGGCCTCTGGATGTAGGCAACTCAATATGCACCGCCGCGTCGAGTTGTCTATATATTTAGGGACCTTTGGACCGATCTTTACATTCTTAATAATTAATCATTGGAACTTTAAATCCGATATTGTCACTCTTGACTATCATCTTATTTAGCCCATTTTTGAACCATCAACTCTAATATAAATAGGATGAGTATAACAACATACAAATACAAGCCATTATCTGCTTCTCTTAGCTTTCTTTGATTTTTGAACCGCAGTTTCTCATTGTTGTAAGCTGGTGCACCTAATAGGATCTTAATCTTCTACTGGCCCATATTTAGACCCCAGCTCATACTTGAACCATCTGCTCTATGTATCTCAGAGCCACTGTTCCACGGGAATCACTTACAGTGATGCGAGTCAAGGCCCGTCTTTGCGAGGATAAAATCACAAGGCTACACTCGTTGGCTTTTTCTGCAGAAATCTTGATGCAAATGATGGGCTGTGAGAATCGTTGAAACATATAT
The DNA here is from genome assembly GCA_023838395.1 of Holcopasites calliopsidis. Lineage (NCBI taxonomy): Eukaryota > Metazoa > Arthropoda > Insecta > Hymenoptera > Apidae > Holcopasites > Holcopasites calliopsidis. The sequence goes on from JALHAQ010000045.1 coordinate 1,489, forward strand.
ATATTTATCTTTATATTTGTTTGTTGATTTAACTGGTGGCTGTAGAAAAAAGCAATAGTAAGTTGAATGATAGGTTTTTTTAGTAGCCTGTCTACACTTCCCTCTTAATTAGGTCCTCTGGTTGCTGTTGCAATGGATCTTAATTAGGAAGAGAGGAGTGTTTTGGGAGAACACCGATTTCAAGATGATTCAGGATAATAAAAATTAGGTAACCTGTAATTTGTTATCTTGCTATATCTTAATTCGATGAAAACAATTTACTACAATGTTTTCTGGATGTATCTGACGAACATTTCCTTGGAATACCTCTTATGTGGGATTTTCAATGGTAGTAGAAATTGATATTCTGTCAGTGAAACGTGTATAGTTAGCGTGGCAAACGAGGTAAAGTCGCAAAATTGCAGTTCTCGTTTCACGTAAATGAAACTTCTTTCTCTTGCCTAACACTAACTGTATAGCAGTATTTGGATATTTGTAAATTAATTAGAATTGGTTGCACGCACAGCGAATACTGAAATTAACAAAGTGTGTACTTGAACAAATGACAAATCCCCTTCGTTGTAATTTTATTTAAAATCTGTAGACCAAGCAAAATTATCTACCATCCAATCTCAACACACCTCTCAATCCATTGAGCAGTCTTTTAACAAATCTGATCCTTAGCACGTTTTTCCGATCATCCACCGGATTATATCCAGACAGTTTAAACATTTGAACGAGATCAACGCATCTAATGAAATTTCCCAGCGCCTGTGGAGGAGGGAACTTCCATCGCAGCCTCGAAGGTTTACACAGCTAATAGTTTAACACGCGTTCCAGCCATTCGCGAGCAGAATATTCAGCTCGCGGAACCCTCTTCCGGGGATTCAATAAAATTTCTCATTTGCACGCCGCGGTATGTTGACTTTCTCCGGCGACGTGTCAGAATGGCTTTCGCTGCGTCGTTTCGACATCCCCGCGATTGCTTAAAGGCATGACGCGTTCCGTTTTCTTTTACCAGCGATAATTCACTTGTTAATTGACGAGCAAACAATGCATATTGACGCGTGACAGAGTTGCATTTAAAGCTTCGTTAATAAGTTATTAGGACTTTAAAAGTCGGTCCAAAGGCCCCTGAATGTAGGCAACTCAATATTCACTGTCGCATCGAGTTGCCTATATTCAGGGGCCTTTGGACCGATTTTTAAATTCTTAATTCTTAGTCGAATCCTTGAATGCAATTTCCTCACTCTCGATTATCGTCTTATTTTAACCTGGGGAGTGACCCCTTCCAATGTAGATCAAGTGTTAGAATCTTGGGCGTGCAAATACTTTCTCGGCTTCGAAACTTGTACATTTATTGTATTATTCTTTTATAACGCATTATTGGAGAATGTTAATGAACACACTATACCTGTGTGGTTTCGACATCCTTGCGATTGATAAAAGGCGTGACGCGTTCCTTTTTCTTTTACCGGTGACAGTTCCTTGTTAATTAACGAGCAAACCATGTGCGTCGACGCGGCGGCCTCCTTTTTTGGCAAACACGAGCGCGAAGACCGCGACTGTCATATTTCGTGGCAGCCGGTGCCCGAAACTTGTCGGGGTCTTAAGGCGCACCGGGCGAAGGCGAGCCGTATAGGCGTGTATGCACCGCGAACAATGCATATTCATGAAGCAACGTGCATATTTACGAGCGGCTGTTCGCCAGGATCCGTGGCACAACTTTACAATGCGTTTGGTCTCGACCATCCTTGCACAAAGGAAGCGGTGCCCACCTCGATATGTCGCCGCTCGATATACTGTTTCCAGATCGAAGGGCTCCGGCTACCGTGGGGCTCATTCTGTATGCTTCGTCCAGATTTTTATTCTCCAAGAACGCGGACGGAGAAATGGCTGGATAGGTGTTTGGAATAGCCCAGAATGTAGGCATTGGATTGGTAGATAAACGGATAAAAGGTTTGGATTTTAAATAAAAATAAAACTTGAGTGATTTTAGATAAAAATCAAAATTAGCGATTACTTCGTCCTGCATAAACGAGAGAATTTTCACTTCTGTATAATTAATTAAAAATTACTTTCCAAAAGGTACAACATCTAGCATTTACTGATGTTTGTCATTTTAGAACCTTCTACATTATAAATTTTTAGTGAGCGATAAAAATCACTATATCAGAAGTAAATAAATTATTACTTGCATTGAAGTAATAACACAGGATTATTACTATGACTAATAGTTACTTTGACAAGTATTAAAACGTTGCACAAGTTCGTCTCACAATGCATTTCTTTTACCGGCATTTATAATGTAAACAATATATCATTATGCCAATGTCGGTAACAAAAAATCGATTACGGTAAATGTCAATGTTGGACTAAAATAAGACGAAAATCAAGAGTGACAGAATTGCAGTTAGGGCTTCGATGATAAATGATAGAGACTTTAAAAGACGATCCAAAGACCTCTGAATGCAGGCAACTCAATATTCACTGTCGCCTCGAGTTACATATATTCAGGGGCCTTTGGACCGATCTTTCTTAAGATAATTCTTAATAACTTATCAGCGAAGCCTTAAATGCAATTTTGTCACTCTTGATTATTGTCTTCCATTCCTGTACAATTATTTACGGAAACACGTCGTTATATTAATGAATCTCGGTCCAGCCCCTTTTATCGCAAGCGCAGTGCTCGCGGAAATTAGGTCAGTTAAGCGGCAATAATCACGAATACACTCCGGCGGTCACACATACGCGAAATGCATTGGAATAGAACGGAGGAGAAGAAGAAACAACTCGAAGCTTGAGAGGGAGCCACCTGAAAAGGAAGAAAATACATGCAAACAAGCGATTCAGTGAAACGATGTTATTAAAAGTGGCTAATTGCCCCGTTTTATTATCCCAGGTCTCGTTGGCAGTCTCGAATAGGTGAGAGGCTGTTTTTCATTTCACGGAGCTAATTAATGATCTGCGCGCCTCGAGGGAAGGGCAAAAAAAGGGTGGAGGCACTCGACGCACTTGTTGAAACGCTTTATCGTTGCATACTTGTGGAGTAAATGTTAAGTGCGCATTTTAAACGATGTACTGCTTTTTACATTTTATTGATGCAGATTCGTGTAATCGCGGGTACGTAATTAAAGAAAAGGGGGAATAGATAGAGTTTTTCTTTAATCCTCTCGTTATGGCACTTTGAACATTAAAACATTTTTAGTAATTTACTTCTATATAAAACTTTGAATGTTAAATATTTCTTCGGCATACGAAGCGTCACTATTTATTTGTTTAATAATGCCCTAAAATAAAATTTGGTGTACATGGCAAAACAAGTTTTCTATAGAATTCTGCAGAAGTTCTAAATAATTGTGTTGCTTAGTAACTACATTAACTTAAATATAATATAGATTCTTATGTTACATGAATTTCTATTCTAATGAGAGGACTGTTCGTACAAACATTTAATAATTTATTTCAATAACTGGGACGATATTTACAATAAATGATAGATATATTACTTTACAGAACGTATACACACCCTTTAGCAAACGAACGCTGAGTGTATATTTAATTTAATTATACATCATTAATAGCGAAAGGGTTAATTGCATTAGCCGTATGAATAGTTTCCATCGCACAACCTATTGATGATCGATCATCATCAATCAATGCCTGGATCGAATTCATCCACCATTCATCGAACAAGGAACTTTCTGTTTAGAAATAGTTTTCAGAATCAATTGCTCGTAGCCCGGTTCGACCTCGACTCACGTTCCTTGAACTTTCTTCATGGTCATTTCCCGCTTCTCGTTTATTAATTATGCTACTCTGCTTCGTCGTTTTATGCTTGTCAAGTGTCAGGAAACTTTTACGGTTGACACAGCTTTCATCCCGTCACGCTCGCCGTCGGAAGAAAGATTAATTAATGGTAAACACTTTTCTTATTTTGTCGAGAGCAGTAATGACCGGTGGTAAATTAAATTACATCGAGGAAAAGCGGCTTTTTAGCGAGTGCAATTTCTGGACTTTTTTAAAAGCCAAGGATAGTATGATTGCTTGCAAAAAGTAAAGTGCTGTTCATCCGTTTGTTTTTTGAGGTAATTGAATTAATGATTTAATAATATACGAAAGTGGTATTTGAATATATAACACTAGTATTTTAATATATGAAATTAATATTTTAGTACATAACATTAGTATTTTAATATATAGAAGTATTTCACTAACATCAATTCTTTTACGAGCTTCGTTTAACTTTGCCCTATCAATCGTGGAAAGTTCTAATATAATAACTTACTGCGACAGCACGTGAAAGTTTTTAAAAGCCGCTGGTAGTAAGTTTTACTTCATCGAAGAAGGAATCAATCATCCAGCAAGATGTTGTACCTCTTAATTAATTCTCTCTTGGCTCTGCAACAGCAACTTCATTAAGACTTGAAAACTCATTAAAGGAATATTGTCATAATCACACAAGGTCACCGTTTAATGTTTTACTCATTATTGCAATTTTTATTATTGACATTGCGGGGTAAGGATTAATGTTGAAAGTGTCTCAAGGCAAACGGTCGATGCCTTACTCGGCTCCTTCGCATTTTTACGCCCGTTTATTACCGTAATTAAGCATTGACAGTTATCGGTCGCGATAAAGTGTAATTTTAGTTGCACCGCCGCGCGAGGAGACATTAACGCTTTGGTGGAATGTTAATTGATTCGAGCCGGCCTGGAAATTAGCTACGAAAATGTAATCCTGGCTACGGGCTTACTCTTATCGGTCCTCGTTAAACATTTTTAACACCTTATATATGATTGATCGTAATTAACAAAAATTACTTTCCAAAAGGTACAACATTTAGCATTTACCGATGTTTGTCGTTCTAGAACTTTGCATGTTATAAATTTTCAGAAAATGTTTACCCGTTTAAAAACACGATAGAGTGATGAAAATCACTACATTATTATTATTATTCTGATTAATATTCGCTTTGACAAGTACTAAAACACTTCGCCCATGTTCATGTCACAATGCTTTTCTTTTACTGCCATTTATAGGGAAAGCAATGTATCATCATGCGAATGTCAGTAACAAAAGATCAACTAGGGTAAATGTTAATGTTGGGTTAAAATAAGACGAAAATCAAGAACGACAAAATTGCATTTAAGCCTTCGTTAATAAGTTGTTAACGCTCTAAAAGTCGGCCCAAAGGCCCCTGAATGTAGGCAACTCAATGTGCACCGTTGCGTCGAGTTGCTTACATTCAGGGGCCTTTGGACCGACTTTTAAAGCCTTAATAATTTATCAACGAAGCCTTAAATGCAATTTTGTCAATCTTGATTATCGTCTTATTTTAAGCTGTAGAATCACCCCTTTCAATCTAATCAACATTATGTCGAAAGAACTAAATAGGCATGTCAATACTTTTTCAACCCACTGCATAAGTATTTCTACGAAACGTCTGCTTACTGTTTAGTTCTTCTCCTCGCCGGAAATCTAAATATTTACTGCCATTTATGGGGAAAAAGGTCTCATCATGCCGATGTCGGTAACAAAAGATCAGTCAGAGTAAATGTTGATATTTGACTGATCCGAATTACAACATTTTCCTACATATACAAAATATGATCGTCGATCGAGCAACTCCAGCAATTGACAGTTAAGAACGAAAAAAGTTCATGATCGTGCGTACGTATAAAGGGCGTTACCTAGCAACGAGACGGTTGACGAGATTAAAAATTATTGCGCGTCGCGATGTCGCGTCGCGGCGCGAGTCAAGTTTCATCATCGCATTCGTCCGACGAATATACATATCCGCATACCGTTTGCGATGCAACAAGTTTCACGCGCGCACGAATACGCGGCATCGGTAAAATTTTCAATCCGATTATGTGAAAAATTGCCCCGATGCGGCGCGACGGCCGAGCGCATCGCGCGCGGTTATTTGCGCAGCCCTCAAACTTCGCGCGATGGTAATTGTAGAAGATAATTGAATAATCGTGTGACAGAGGCTGCTCGTTGCATCGCAGACTATCGTCACGCTCGTAATAACGTATATGGAAATTTTCATTCCGCCCGAAGTCGACGGGTTTATTGAATTCGCCGGGTAAAATTGATAGCGCTTTTTAATCCTGCCTATCGTCAGCGCCAAACTCTTTTATTATTCCTTTTATGGGAATAATCGTTTCGCTGGATGAAACGAACTCCGTTCAAAATTATAACTTTTCCGTAGTATCGTTTTATATGTATATGTGCGTGTTTGAGTTGTCACCTGCTGTGATAGTAGAGGTAACGTTGATTCTCATTGGGAAAACGTTAACATTGCTTCTTGGCCACTGTGTCAAAATTTCTGTTCTGAAAGGGCGACTTTTACTGGAACAAAAAATGGAATTTTTTCTTTTAATCTTAAATCATTACATTATTTTTTAAAAGACAATGTAAAAGTGACTTAATTGTGACAAGACTGACTTCCCTTCAAAGATTTTTAATATCTTTCTCATTAATTTTTTTAGGTGTATTCGTTCCTATAATTATAAACAAACTGTGCGAATAAAATTCCAGAAAACAAGGACGTCTTTTCGGGACAAAACATTAATCTTTCTGATTCACCAACGAAGAGCACACAGTATCTATCAATTTCTATTTATTCTTACACGAGATATCGTCCAGTTAATTTATGCTCATTTGCATACTGTGGATCAGGCTTCAATCGTCAGCGCATGTAATCGAGTTACATATGTATTTACCTGGCGGATGCGTCGACTGTATCGTTATCCGAAGGCAAACAGTTTGCGTACAAGTTGTAGTATCTGTATCGTAAAACGTAGGCAACGATGCCACGTGATTATTCCACCGATGCGAGGCCTCTGAAAATTTACAAACACGTAACAATGTAAGCGGCTTAACGTTGCACGCCAGAGCTCCTGTTACGTGAAATACCAGTCGCCTGTGATAAAAGCGGAAGCGCGACCTGCTATCATCGATCATTGTTAACTCGCCAACAATTAGCTACCTCTTTTCCCTTTTGCTAAAGATAACTTCTAAATGCGTAATCTCAATATTCTTGGGCAATCATTGTTCGCGTTATCACGCATAGCGCATCTTCCATTGCTTGGCACGATCGATGTTCTTGTAATTTGCTGAAGTTCAGTAGATGTCAGTGTTTGACTAAAAGAAGACAAAAGTCAAGAGTGATAGAATTACATTCTAGGCTTCGCTAATAAATTATTAAGACTGCAAAAGTCGATCCAAGGGCCCCTTTTTGTAGGCAACTCAATATGTACCGTCGCGTCAAGTTGCCTACATTCAGGGGCCTTTGGGCCGACTTTAAAAGTCTTAATAACTTATTAATGAAGCCTTAAATGCAGTTTTGTCATTCGTGATTATCGTCTTATTTTAGGTTATCACCCATAGTGCATCGTCCATTGTCTGGCTCAATCGATGTTCTTCTAATTGGCTGAAGCTTTGCGTGATTGAAAAGTGGGTTACTTCTTTCATGAGAACTGATGTAATTGATTTATTTGTTCTTTGCATAAAAGGTGTTATTTCTGTTCGGTTTTTATTCAGAGAATTTTATAATTAACTATTGAGTACAGGTAGTTGTTATCAATTATCTTTGGTACTAATCGTATTAATGTGCACATAATAAAAATTACAGCATCTTTCTCAGACTGCTTGGAGGATTTATAAATTATTATCTACCACTGTCCTCATTATTATTAACATATTGTCATTAACGAGCTTGTTTTTCAATTCAGATTTCAGTACATTTGCTTCTTCCCAGTTTAAAGTTGGAAAAATCTTGCTCATCGAGAAGTAATCAATAAATATTCAATGCGCGGCAAGTTAATGCTGAATAATAATTTATATAAACACTGTATTGCTAATACACCTTCCACATATATTTTCATGCTTCCGTGCCAATTATTCACGCCCTCTTCCAACAAAGCAAATCGTTTCGAATCTTCAATCTCATCAATCGTCAATCTCATAAATTATTAATACCGTTCAAATTAGTTGGAAGTTTGAACACGTTGCGCTCTGCAGTCTACCAAGCGATTAGTGTCGTGTCTGATTTATCAGCGATTCCTCGTGGCTCTCGCTGTCCTCCCAAACGTTTCTTCCGCCAAGCCACAGACATTTCACGATCGATACTTTCACAATGCACTGACGAGCGGTTTTCTCGCGAAACCTGCCTGGATCAACTTTCCCCTGCGATTATCCCAAGTTCGAGCGAATTTCTCCATAGGGCAATATTAATTGGCCTCGCTACGAACAAAATGGCGGGAGCGAGAATCGTCAAAGCACCAAAGCGTGATTTCGTCTTCGCTTATTCGCGGTGAACGCGTGTGTATGCAGTTGTTGCTCGGCCAAAGCCAACAGGTTCGACGGCCACTTCGTGTAATTTTTCAACCAAGGTAAATGTCAATGTTGGACCAAGTTTATTTGGGGATTCGTTAATATTATACAAAGGCCTCTGAATGTAAGCAACTCAATGTACACCGTTGCATCTGGTTGCCTATACTCAGGGGCCTTTGGACAGATTTTTAAACTCTTAGTAAATTACCATCGAAGCCTTGAATGCAATTTTGTCACTTTCGATTTTCGTCTTATCTTAGTCCAATATTGATATTTACAGTGATTGTGAGTGGTTTTTAATACAAGCTTGCGAGGATTTTATTAATTAACACATTCAAATATTTTATAACTTTTGGTTCAAATGTTTGGTTAAATTACCTGTTACATTTACAAAGCTACTATACTTTTTAAATACGAACAAACAGGAAGAAATAAATAAATCGGACGAAACAAAGTTCAATTTGGCGCCTGTCCTGCATCTAATTAATAATTCTAGAAAACGCAATAAATATAAAAAAAGTTTTGATAAAAATCCTCGCAAATCCTTTGATAGAAAATAAAACACATGTATGACATTTTTTTGTGTGTTCCATCGTGTGACTTTATATCGTGAAAAGTTCAATTTGTGAAAAAAAAAGCGAAATATTACATCCAATTTCGATCGTTCCCCAACGATTTTCTGCATACTTCATTCTCCTCGATATTGTGCAATCGGGCAAAGGCGAATTGCGTAACTGCAATCGCAAGAAGAACACGAGAACGGTTCGACTCGCATGGCAGAAGGGAAAACGCAATAAAGTCGCCCGAGGCCAGCTCTATTGGCCGCACGATCAATGAGATTACAGAACTAATGTACTGTCCGTATGCACGATGTACATCGGGCTACGCTTCGAGGAATAATAAAAAAATATCAACCGCTCCAGTTTCAAGTCTCAGGAGGGAACCGCGGCTATCGGTGTCGTTATTGATACACCTTGCCTTCCATAAATAGGTTAACGTGATGTGGTGTATTCTGTAACGCAGCGGCGTTAAAAATAAAAGTTTCGCAGAGTTAATTAAATTAACGGTCTGCGAGATGATTTCATCGTTATCTTCTTTACGAGTGAATCTATATTTGAGGAAAGCAGTGGTACTAATGATTGTAAATACATATGTAATTTGGAAACTGATTTTCAAGTAGCAGGAGCTAACAATAAAACTAGCATAAAAATGAAGAGTCAGATGAAATAACAATTAAATTACGAACGCATTGTTTTATTATAAATACTTTCGGAAGGTTTGCTAAGGTTTATTTATGTGCGAGATCACTTTGTCTTTTATTAACATACTAACCCACATGTAAACTATAATATATAAAACTTTGCAACGGACCTCCTAGCAATAGCTTTTATTTCACTATCAACTAAATATAATCTACCGTCCACAATTTCGATAGTATAATACCATACAGAATCGATAAGTTATTCCCAAATGGAAAATTAATCGCATTTATTCAATAAAAGAAAGTGCAAAAGGTGTTCAAGAAGCTATTTGAATTTCAAATCGGTCGAATAATTAAATCGAGCAAAGACGAAGCTATTATCCTCAGCATTTAAAGACACTTATATGAACGAACGCTATAAGTCTCTGTATCTTCAAGCTCATCGATCAATTGCATACCAATTACATAATCGCCCGCGAAAATTTACGCATCACCGTGCACGAATCTGCGCACAAGCGAGCAGAAGAAGCGTTTCGCATCGATCGCCGACGCGTAACAATAAATCCATTAACCCGATACGTACCAGGAACCGCGCAACGAGAAGTCCACTCCGTACTCCGTTAATTTCATCATCGATTGCGTTTCGATCGGCAATTATGGTCGAACCGGCGGCCTGGCATTGCCTTCCCGTGCTGATAAATTGCACATCGGTGATGAACGGACCGATGCGCTTTCCACGCGTCAGCCAAGCAGTCTTGGTTAACGATGAAGTAAAATTAACGATACAAGAAATTGGATTCATTGTCGATTCTGTTTGCTAGATTCATCGATTGTTACATTTTGCTTACGGAGAGAATCGTCGCGCGAATTCCGCGGAGCATAATGATAACGTTGCGGTCGGTAATAAATTAAACGACGCCGATAAACCACGGTAGCGGAGGCGCGCGAAGGAAAGCGGAAACCTGTTCCATCGGTGCATCGCCTGCCTATCTAAATCGCTGGTATCGCAACTGAGGACTCTATGCGCGTGTTCTGCGTGGCGTGCGAAATGAATTTTCCATTAAACGGTGACCACTGCGGTGATTCACGAGGCGTACGCATCGCGGTGTCACCAATCGTGCTTCCCGAGGCTCGTTGGGTCCTTTTGCCATGCTGGGATTTTGCTGAATCGAGCTCTTCGACGCTTTAATTGATTTGGAGTGTGTCTCGTACAGATTGTTAATGAAATTAATTGATAAAAGATTTATTAGAGGAGATATACATCTTGCTATGAGTGCTTCAGCTGTTATCTGTCATAAATAGAATGATTGTTTCATTAGAACATAGATGCAATCTGCTGAATAGTTTCTTTTGTTTAATATTGTTATATTTAACGCTAGAACCACTGCACCGGATAATATTATTTGCATTTTATTTCGTTTAAAGTCATCGGAAGATTAATAGTATGATTAACAAATAAATGTTATATTTATCCTTCTCCAATACTTCAATATTACAAAATGCTACAAAAAATGAACAGAGGAAATAACGAAATCACAATCGTTTCATTTTGGTCACTGTGATAGTTCCATTATTAACTTTTTCATCACAATATTAAATCGGAATCAAATAATTAGTATCGTATAAAATAATCGACGAAATTCATATTATACACGTGTACCTAATCTGAGTGAATGTTTGAAAAGACTGTCCGCACACCCGTCATCAGTCGGTTATGATTTATGACGTATGATATATAACTGGCTTATTGATCATGCTCTACAGTAAATCATCGGCTGTATCGATGCTGGATCGCGTGGTCGTCCAAGGATTTATTGATGCAGATACCACCAGTGTTCTGTGACAAGCATTTGCAACAAATCAACCGCGCAAATTTAATACTTCTCACTGTGGAATATTAATATAGTGATACATTGCCATATCCTCAATTTTCTTCGTGCAATAAATGATTACAAGTTTTTTTTTATTAATAGCTCGCTTGTTGAATCGCAGAAATATGATTTCTGAAAAGAAGTATGAGAAATATTGGTGATTTTTTATTATAATTAATTTTCTTCAATTAAATATTCTGAGCAATATTTAGTTTATTTAGTATTGAGTTTTTTCCCCTTTTTTTCGACATTCACATAATTCTGTTGTTTCGAAAGGAATCGATCGATCGTGATACGGTGAAAGGCACCAGCCAACCACTGGGTGAAAGCTGCGAAATAAATTGCAGTATTGTGACTCGACGAATCTGATACGGTATTACAGATTCAATAACGCGATACGGTGCTTTGATTTCCATCTGCATGCACCGTTGAAAACGCGATACAACACAGAAACGGGGAAATTACGTGTATAAATAGATAGTTACTCGGAACGGACAAAACGTGATCGCCTAATTCGGTAAACTCGAAATCGTTGCGCAATTATAATATTAATAACTCGTTGCGGTATTTGTATCGATAGATGCGAAACTGAAATCGAGGCGGAGCCAATAATTAGTGCCGAGTATACTTAATAAATGCCGTGTCGATAACGCTGTCTATAGAGTTCCATCGAAACCGTTTAATATACAGGGTGTTCGACAATAGGCAAGAGAGATTTTAACCCTTTGAGTCCCAGAGGCTTTTGGAAAAGCACGATCGAAAAAGCCCGAAGAGCGCAATAGCGCTTGTCTTAATCGATTGCGAGGAAGCCCAAGCGGCGCGATAGGGCTTGTTTAATTTTATGCCGAAGAATCCCAAGCGGCGCGATAGCGCTTGTTTAATTTCATGTCGAGTAAGTGATCAGACGCGTTGTTCTATAAGTGCTTTTTATTTCTAATAATTGTGTGAAAGCTATCGTTGTCCAGTATTTACGTGCGTCAGCAAAGTTGAGCGCGCGACTTCGACAGTCGGTGACTGCACCGTCAGTTGTCCGTAGCGCTCGGGATGTGCTGGGACTTTTCGACACAAAATCTGAAGAGCGCGATCGCGCTGCTTGGAACTCAAACGGTTAAGGGGCGATTGCTGAGGCGATTTTGAGCAACTTTTTCCTTTGCCAAAATTGTGACTGAGGCTTCGTTGTTGAATTATTGACGAAAAATACTGACCAATCAGAGCGCGCGCTCAGGCACAAAAGTGTTGGGATTGGGCGTTACGATCGGGCCCACGCGCTCACGGTTGGGCCCGCGCTTTACGCGCGCTCTGATTGGTCAGTGTTTTTCGTTAATAATTCAAAAACGAAGCCTCAGTCACAATTTTGGCAAAGGAAAAGGTTGTTCAGAATCGCCCCACCAATCATCCCTTAAAATTCCTCTCACCTGTTGTGGGGCACCCTGTATATCATCATATTAATAAATCTTCACCCGTAATTTGATTCTCCAATCCAAGCAAATACAGCAACATTTAAATTTTCTTTCCCTCGCTGATCGCTTTATGGAAAAATTCTCTCTATGTCCGATGTTTTCCTTCGAGCAATTTTTCCTCAGATTGCGAGGAGAATCCGCTACGTTTCGCATCATCGAAGCTGGCCTCTTTGCTCGACGGAGCACATTGTATCGGAATTGGATCGATCCCCATTGACTCTGCCAGCCGTTCTCCTACATCACCCGCCGACGATTGTGTTCTCTCCCTGCTCGGTTAACAAACCGTTTCTCTCTCTGCGAGTCGTGAACTCTTTCGTGGATAGCAACGGGGTCAAAGCTACTGGGACGTGACTTGGCTTAATTCCACTTTTCGAGCCGAGAATCGTGCCGAAAAATCTGTGGAAGAAATTTGTGAAAAGTTCCATTCTCGATATTTGTCGATATCATGTTAGTCGATGATAATTTGATTTCGACCCGTCGCACTGATCGTCAACTCTTTTTGAGCTAATCTTTAGATCTTCAAGGAAAAAGGTAGATCTTTTTTCGTGCTATTCCAGTTCCTTTGCCTTTGTACGTAATTTGTGTTATAGAAGATGATTTGTTTGGATGATTCAGCCAGAATAATGTTAAGTTCGTTTTTAATTTTGCGATATCTTTGAAGTTTCTAGGAAAGATGATCGTGTAGAGTTTTTGATATCGGTGTAGCTTCTGCTTTTTAATTCGTGCAGTTTCTCAACTACATTTTTTTAAGGTTTTGCTGAGGATTCTAGACTGAAGAAACTATAAGCTATCCCAACGTTTCATCAATTAAATCCAAACATGTTTATCATTGTATAATTTGTTTTTGATTCAATTCTTTTTCTTATTGGCTTTGTGAGTTTTTGACGTTAAGCAGATTTCACTTAATCTTCATGCCGTTGACTTCCTTGAATGGTCGTTCCATCACAAAATATCTGTACCTTGGCAACGAAACGCCACGGCATTAAATTTGTTCAATGTTACCCACATTTATCATGTAATGGAATTTTCCGAATTGTCACCGAGAAATTTGTAACACCGTCATACATCTGTCATTTACTGGTTTCGCCAACCAACTCCTGGTAACGAGCTGGCGAATGCAAACTAACTTCGCCAACTTTATAGATCCGTGACAGTCCAATTAGTTGACGGTAGTACATTATAATAACCCAGCAGCCTGTGATATAATATGCACACGCTTGTAGACGTGTTGTTATTCGAAAGTTATATGCGCGATTTAATTCGCAAGGCGGAGGAGGCGTTAGTGGCTAGCAGCTTAATGAATCGCGTGTAGCTTGATACAATAATGAATGCAAGCTGAGCACTGTAATATTTTAAGTGTAATGTTACAAAATACATATTGTATAACTGTGGAAAGGGAAAGGTGGGATTACTTACAAAGACCTTGATTGCCCCTTCTACAGACGTCTTTGATAACCTCCTTTCGTGCTGTCCTTAATCTCTTATTACCGTGTAAATAATGAATTTAACAAGAGTAATAATAAGACGTACAGGGGAAGTAGTCCAAACATGGGCTATTCTTGAAGTAATCTAAAAGTAAAAAACTGCATACTTTTGGACTGAAATATTTCAAAGCATATCCCTAATGCTGCAAAGCAGAGTTAAAGCGTTTATTTACAATAGTTACGAACGTAGATGTATGCCTTTAAACGCCTGCACAAATATTTCGTGCTCACAGGTAACACTAGGAACGCCACACCCAAAGTTCTTCTTCCAAATCTTCAGAGAAAAGTCCTTTGCCTAATATGCAACTCCTTGTCTGGGTATCTCCTTTGATGAATTTCATTCTGTGACCCATATTGAGATTACTTGTTCAGGGATGCTTAGAACACTGTCAGTCATTACACAAATGATGTTTAAAAAAAAGCTTGCGATATCAGCAATGTTATGTTCTTGGCAAATTAGCACTTAGTTCAACAGATTATTGATAAGAAGATGAAGCAAACAACCCTGTAAAATCTTTTACGATGGTAAAATAAGGCGAATGACACATTTTGCAACACATCACGTTAACAAAACAAATGTAATCCGTTACCTGCTTCCCCTAGTTTTCGTTGGGGTTTGAACTATAGTTTCTCAATATTTCCACTATGGTGAAGCACTGTTTAATATCTTTTTAAACTCTAACAAGCCCATATTTAGATCCCAGCCCATTTTTTAAGCATCACCTTTAATTAGGATGACAGGAGTATAACATTGTATCTTTTTTAGGGGAAAAACAATGTATCATCGTGTCAAAATCGGCAACAAAAAATCAACCAGGGCAAATGGATATATTGGATTAAAACAAGACGAAAATCAAGAGCGACAGAATTGTATTTGAGGCTTCGTTAATTAGTTATTGAGACTTTAAAAGTCGGTCCAAAGGCCCCTGAATCCAGGCAACTCAATATGCATCGTCAAGTCGAGTTGCCTACATTCAGGAGCCGTTGGACCGATCTTTACATTCTTAATAACTTATCATTAGACATCTGATTTTTTATGCAAATTCATATTTTTGAGAATGTACTAAAAGAAGTAGAACTTCGGTAGAAAATTATTTAACTTACTGGATATAATAAAAAGCATAATTATTTAGATATTTTGTATATTTTTTCAGATTATGTGCAATCTGTTTGATTCTGCATCTTTAAATTTTCTTCAAATGCATAGAAATCCAGAGTCTACTTATCATTGAAGCCTTAAATACGATTTTGTTATTCTTAATTATCATCTTATTTAACCCACTTTTGAATCATCTCTTCTAATATACATAAGGCGAATATAATATTGTATATTTTTTAGGGGAAAACAATGTATCATTATGTCAGTGCCAGTAACAAAAAATCAACCAGGGTAAATGTCAGTGCTGGACTAAAATTAAACGAAAATCAAGAGTGACAGAATTACATTTAAGGATTCGTTAATCAGATATTAGGACTTTAAAAGTCGGTCCAAAGGTCCCTGAGTATATGCAGCTGGACGCAACAGTGTATATTGAGTTGCTTACATCCAGGGGCCTTTGGACTGATCTTTTCATTCTTAATAACTTATTGAGTTGAACTTTGTCACTCCAGCGTATCATCTTATATAGCCCATTTTTTAATCATCTCCTCTAATATACATAAGAGGGTGTATAGCATTGCATCTCCTTTTAGAGCGAAAGTCCTTTGAATAAATTGGAGATAAATGTGTTCTTTAGTTTCTATTCAACTTTGAGTTAAATAATTCCTCGGTTATCTTCTTTCAATCTCTTTTAATCAACGCGTATTATTACACATGTTAATAATTGGAAAGCCTTCTGTCGTTTTACAGTGTGCAAATTCTTTCCTTCACTTTAATATAAATTTTGGTGCACTCGGCATACAACCCAATTCTTAATTAAATAATTAAAAAGAAACTGTGACTCATTTAAATCTTTTATCACAGTGTTCTACATATTTTCCAAACGACGCAATATTATCTGCCTACGCAGCGCAAAGAAAGTCTGAAGGGTTGAAAGGGCACGCATTACCACACTCCCATTCTTCCCTCGGAGTCTTTCACGTGATCCTTCCCCGTGAGGGCCATAAACGCAGAAACCATAATGACCGCCGACGAATGAGCAGTTAACCCCGATTTAGCCCGCGCTTGCGCGGCTGTCGACCATTAAATAATAAATCAATAATGCTAGCTAATAATACGCAGATTTGCCAAGGCCCACAGACAAAGATACTCCGTTGGAAGCTGAACGAACAACGTGAAGAAAGGCAAATTATTGTCGATGCTCCCGTGTTTACCTTGGCCCGCCATATGCTCTCTCTTTGATTACCTGCTTCAGATAATATTGGGTTCGCTACTCTTTCTGGGTTCGAGTGCATTGTATGAAACGTTGATTGTTAAAATGTACTCAGTGTTTTTTTCTTATTTAAACACAATGCCATTACCGAAAATAATTTGCCTATGATTCTGTATGCATTTTTCTAAACTTATAAAGATTGAAAAACTAGTATTACACTCTCTGCCAAATACGCAACTCGATCATTAATTAAAATGATGGTCTCTCTTTTTTTTTTTGGAAATTACCTGCCATGAGTGTACCGTGTTTTTGCAAGATCAGTTACCGCAGTTACCTTTCCGTTGATAATCTCGTTAGCCGAGGCTTGTTTAAACAAATCGCCTCCGCAATTTCTGCGGAGCCAGCACCCGTTTTAATAACTTCACGGCGCGGACTTTGTGTCATACGAAAGTACATATTTAATATAGCCAAGGAATAAAGAAGAAGTTACGACAACGGGAAGTCGCTGCTTAATTAATACGACGCCGCTGCCCGTTCTCAATCATAATTATACCCTTCCGTTTTTTTTCTGTCACGGCCCGTATTTTTCAGCCGGGCATAATCACGGCGAACCCCGGAGAAAAAAGTATAAATCGAGGAAAGTGAAAGGGAGGAGGGGGAAGAAAAAGTTCGCCGAACCGTTTCGTCGACGTGGATGCCGGCGATTACGCGAAACTAGCGGACTGCCGATGTTTTGCGATCGATTATCTATCTGTTTTCGGCCGGATGTCTCGAGCCGCCGGTTCGTAAACTGGGGGCTTCGGGATCGAGCCGAGGCGAAACAACAGATGCGAGGCGCGATTTATAATTCACGGTGGAAGCTTTGTTGCTCGGGTAGGACGGAGCGAAATGTGGAACGCTGCAATTTCCTGCTTCCTTTCCTGTAATTCAATTAATCAATGCGTTTCGGGTTTGAATAAACTGCCGATGACTACGCTTCCTTTTTCGCCCCATTCTTTCTCTTTGGAAAATTATCCTACATCATATACAGGGTGTTCTAGCATCGTCTTCAGATTAGCTTGATATGAGCGAGAAGTGTTCAACCCTTTCCTTTAATTGTGCTTGGATTAAAATTGTAACTTTTTATTTCTGTTTCAAAAGAATGTTATTATTTAATTTAGATTTTGTTGATAATGGGGATTGTTTTATCATGTTATTAGCTTATATTCCACACTAGCTTTTCTCTGTGGAAATAGCATGTAATCATTTTTTATTTTACAGATTTCAATTCCTTGTCAAATATAATTTTTATAAACTGTTCTTTCACGTGGTTGCCATTTATCTAATTTCATTTCTTGTGTACAAAAATGTGAAAATGGTCGATCAAGCATTTTATGAAAAACAGTTCACATGCTCACACGTTACAACAATTAGCAATACAACTTAATTTTGTGTAATATTTTGTTTCCACGTGGAATAAAATTTTTATCAATTATTCTTCTTAGTGTTATTACCACTTATCCAACTCAATTTCTTGTGTATAAGAATTTCCATTAAATGGTTGATTAAGCGTTTAATAAAACACAGTGCACATGCTCACATTTTACATAATTAGAAACGCAATTTAATTGTGTGTAATATTTTATTACCGTGTGGAATATAATTTCATTTTTAAAACACAGTTTTGTTTCTAATATGAAAAATTTAATCGTCGACTTGAAAATAGAGTAAACGTGGAACAACACGATAAAGTTATTTTCATGCTGAAGGAGCAGTAGGCCAAGAAATTCCCGGTAAGTGCACTGCTCTGAGCAGTTTCTACGCTCGTAAAGATATTAATGGCTTATTAAAATTGGATTCGGGAAATTGCATCTACCTACTATATTAGAACAGTACTTCGTTTTATATAACAATCCGTACAACCGGTTTGGCAGTTATAATTCAATTTAGTTTTACCACTGATAACATACAATGCATGAAATTTCATAAAATTTCATAATTCAATACCCAAGCTATGATAATTTAATAATTTAATACTTAATTTATCATGGTTGGAAAATTAGATGTTTCAATTAATTAAAGTTTTTTTTAGAATATCTTGCCAAATATTTCCTGCACGTTTCATTACTGATTGTTTAAATAAATACACTGCTTCTTTTTAGAATACATCTTTTTAGAATACATCTTTTTAGAATACATCTTTTTAGAATACATCTTTTTAGAATATCCTACCAAATATTTCCGCGCGTTTCATTGTTGAATTTAAACGTTATTATTACATATCAATTGTTCATATCAAATGATTGCCAAAGTAAGTATGACGTTAATTTATTAATGTTTACACATAACGTTCATACTCAGTTATTATGGCCAAATACATTTGGATCACACAATATTATTAAATATAAAATTGCCATCAACTCGTCACCTTTATTTATCTTCCAGAAACCATCAAATATTCTCTATAAAAATCCTTGCTTTCAATACAGATCTAAGAATAAAATAATGGAGCCACAATTAACTACGTCTCTTTTTTTTAATAATTAACGGGCGTAATTTATGTCCATAACTTACACACCAACGTGTTTGCTCGCCACCCTCGCACAGTGGTTGGATCTCTAAACACTTCGAGTCATTAAAATCAAGACTGAAATCAGAAAGAGTCCTCAATGCTAGCGGGCGTGGGTTCAAAAAGGATGCTCTTGGCAGAAATTATCCTGTAAACTGTAAGAGTAATCCCTCTCGCTAAAGGGGACAACTATTAAAGGGGGAGCCTGGTGCAAGCAGCTAACAATAAAGGAACTTTTAAGCCAACAAATACAAGTTTCACAATAAAAATAATATTAATTAAATAAACATTTAATTAACGAATAAAGTTTTAATGAAGCTGGTTTATTTTTTATTTATTAATTAAATAAATATTTGATTAAGATAAAGATTATTCTCTATCTTACAATGAACTAAGTTACATTTATTTATATATCTTCATATCTGTAATATTTGTGAATTTTTCACAGCAACGAATATTTTTATATTTTACATTTTATATTTAGTGTAATTGTCAGATAAAGTGTCCTCCAAGTTTAAAAGAAATCGGTTTCACATTTTCTTCACGATAAATTCCTAAAAAAATTCTTTTATTATCAGCCCTTTACACAAGGCGGCATCCTTAAGCACTTTGTCGTTCCAAAAAACGTATGTATGCATCAGCCATTAACCGAATCGTTGAGGGCCAATAAAATCCACCCGTTCCTTCCGATCTACCAGGCAGCAGGAAGCCTCCTCCAGGAAATCAGTACCGATTTGCCGCGGTCGTTTGTCGCGATTCCAGCGAGCACGGTTCGCATCTCCAACGATTGATAAGCTTCTCGGAACAAGAGGCACGGGGGTGGATCCGGCAGCACCTGGTCCGGCGGTCGTAAAGTTGGCAGTAAGCCTTGTTTATTGTCTCTAGCCGCCGCTAGAGATCTCTTTTATTCCGCCGACGCGCGGGACGGAACCAAGGAAATTCCATTTGCGGCCGTAGTAAATAAAGCCCTACTACACTTTCGCGGAGTTATGCCGTTTTCACGCTTAAGCGACTCCGCCGGTGAGTTATAGCCGACCGGGCGTGAGAGTTGGTCGCGGTTCGTGCTGGCATGCTGTAATTGAATCTGCCCGAATAAAATACGACACCTCGCGTGTACTGAAATTAGTTTAATCGCGACTGATCACTGATTCGAATCACCGCCGCGCCTCTTCGTAGAAAAAAAAATGGTTGCAGCATGCTTCTTGCGAGATCCAAGCAGCCATCCCTGTGCGATCTCGACATTGCAAGGGCGTGTGGTTGTTAATTATGATCCTGAGGTTCGGTAGTGCAATTGAATTCGAATATTAACAATTGGACCGTTTATGTAGAATGTGGTGTACGTGCATTATTTAAGAAAAAAATTGAGAAAAGAACAAATTTCTATATATTTTCATGTGAACTTCTTATTTATATCCGTTTCTCGATTTTTTTGAAAGATTAACTTACACCACTTTCAAGATAAACGATCCAACTGTCGAATTTTGTTTATTTTTAAAGTAGAAATTTTAAGGGCTGGTTGCTGACACGATTCTGAACAACTTTTCCCTTTGCCAAAATGTTGGTTGAGGCTTCCTTTTTGAATTATTAACGAAAAAACACTGGCCAATCAGAATGCGCGAAGAGCGCGGGTCCAACCATGAGGGCGTAGTTTCGTTCGTGGCGCGCAGCCGCAACACTCGTCTGCCGGGGCGCGCGTTGCGATTGGTCAGTGTTTTTCGTTAATAATTCAACAACGAAGCCTTAATCAACATTTTGGCAAAGGAAAAAGTTGTTCATAATCACCTCAGCATTCACCCTTCAAACTTGCACTAGTTATAACATTTATCGAATAAATTTATTTATGGTAAGTATTGGTAATTCGAGGGCGGTCTTTTTTAAATGAAACTTAATAAACTTATTTGTATACAATCAGTCTCCGTTCGAAGCTGCACAAAGCTTCAAGAATCGAAACGAAAGAAATCGATCTCGACCTCGCGATCGCAGCTGTTTTCCGTGTAAGTCCCCGGAATGCATCATCGAAGAGGGGGGATCTCTGTATTTTCTTTCTCGAACCTCGGCATTTTCGACGGTTACCCCTCATATAACGGCTCCGGTTTCTCCGCGCGAGCCGATTACGCTCGTGCAATTTATGTTCGGCAAATGACTGCAATCTGCGCCGGATCCAACGATGTTGCGAAACGGTTCCCAGTCGGTCCCTGTCGGACTCGTTGCCGACCCTCGCATGCGCACAAAAGTGCAAAACAGCCGAAGGAAACAAGCGGTTCGTGATCGGCCGCCGTTAACGTTTCACTTTTCGCGGTCGAAAATTATTCTCCACCTCGGCGCCCGTAGCTTGGCCGGTCCCACCCTTCTTCGCAGCGTACCACTTCGGCCGATAATATCGTGCCGCAGGATTTAACCGCGGATAGAGACGGCTCTCTTCGAAGCGTAATGGACACCGAAATTGATCGGGCACGAACGATCTTGCGAATGGGATATTGATTTGCGGCCGCGGTTGGGACAAGCTGCTTTCCTGCCCTGGCTAGACGCAGCGCGCTACTCTTGATGGGAAATTCAGAACGGTTACAGAGCAACCGTGTCGTTATGCGCTTACAATTAGCTCGTTCACGCGTTCACCATTATCAATGCCGCGCCGTTTACAGTAATGTTCCGAAAGAACCGATTCGCTCGGTACCGGCCAGTCATTTCTTTCGGAAGGAGTATAGTATTCGGCTTGAATGCGTTCTCGAACGGGACGAGAGTGAACACGGTCGACGAGCGAGGGGTTTGAGATAGAGGCGAACCACAAGGGCTTCCGTCGAGGTGAAATGTTATACTTTACAGAATAGAATATGACGTGCACTTTCATTTTAACACCAAGCGATTCCGGAGCACCGTTTACTAAACAATACGTCACTGTTCACACGATCGTAAAGATTTACGACTTCGTTCTCGGATCTCTCGCTCAGCGCGGCGATTTCAAGCAAAGAAGTGGGAATAGCGATTTGCTCATTTCGAGGCAGAAGCAGGTTGGTTCTTTCGGAATATTACTGTCTTTTGGCCACATTTTTGCGATGTGCATCCTTTCTTGCATCGGCTGTGATCTGACAGATAAATTTGAGATGATAAGGGTTAGGGCGATTAATGGGTGAAGATTTTATTTTCCTTTAGTGGTGCTTTTATTTAATTAGGTATTTTAATCACCACCAGTAGCTTGAATTTGTAAAATAAGCAGAGCTTCTAAATAAATTTTATTTTGTAAGCTGCTTACAGGCGAAGCTTCTCATTTTCATTTTCCTTGCATTCAACAGCTATCGAATTGAAGAAAGAGAAGAGGAGGGTGCCTGTATATCTATTATTCTCTACAACAAATAAATTGAAGATTGCTTACTTGCGTACAATTTTCAAGAGAAAACTAACTAATCTTCTGTTTCTACTAATTTTATTGTTGTTTTTTCCTACGATGGGATATTTCGATATTTAAATATGTTGAACACGCTGGTGCATATAATATTGCAGTTGAAGTAAACATAAATATGTGAATTTACGCTTTGCCAATTATTTTCTCTTGCTCATTTAGCAAAATCATTTTAAGCTGACACAGATATGAGTATTATCAGATGACACAATAATGCTGGATTGTTTGCAGACATACTTCTATATACGTACTTGTTACGAGTGCCTGGAAGTTGTTAAATAAAGGGCGTATAAATTTACGCCTTGCCAATTATTTTCTCTTTTTCATTTAACAGCATTATTTTAAGCTGACACAAATATGATTATTTTCAAATGATAATGTCGATGTTAAAATGTTTGCAGACTTGCGTGTATATACCTAAATACTTGTCACAAGTGTCTTGAAGCTGTTAATAGAAGGGGATGGTACAGTTAATACCGAGCCTGAGACTTCCGGGTGCAACGCGTGTCCTTTTGGTACAATGTTCTGACTATTCGCCAGCAGCGTCGCAATTAGTTTCATTAGGGGCACGACGACGTGTTAATGTTGACGCGCGTCTCACGGCTACGATCTATTTCAGAAACCGGTGCTTCTATTATGGAACACTTATGTATCACTAGAGACTGATCTTTCGGTTGATCGAGCGATAAGCTTTCATTACACGATGTTAAAAGTTCTAGATAGATGCCTACCGTTCTTTTATTATAACTATTAAAGTAATTATAGATATACTTTCGTTACAATAGTTTTACATTCCATCGATTTACTCTGTGGAGGTACCTACTTATGGCATACAATGCATAATTAAAAGAAGATCTAATTTAATGGAAAATGTCACTGTTTGTCTTTCTTAATCCTTCTATCCTTTTCCCTTCTACTAAATACGTACACAGATACGTACAATACCGCGTGTATTTTACATTTACTTTTCGATTTTCTTACTTTTCCCCATCGCTCACACATCACTAAACCAATTTTCAAACCACACAAATCAGCATAGTGGAGTAAACCATTAGCTACGCCTTCCCACGTTCGGTCCAGAAGGTGAGCAATTAGGATTGAAAGGAATGTACTGCCTCGTTTCACTGTGAAAGCACCGTGCCACGGAAAAGCGTGTGCAAAGGGTGAACCGTTGATAGATCGTAGATAAGTATAGTCCACGCGCCGGCAGCATTCCCAGCTTCAGATACATACACGGACACAGGTCGAAGGCTCTGTGAACCTGACCGTTCTAATGTCACACGTTGTCAGCGGCACGTGTGCAACACCCTCGGTCAAATGAGATCGCGATCCTTACGCGGGAAATGTATGCAAGTACAGTAAAAGTTCGAAATGTGGCGCGAAGGGAAACAACAAATAGAAAGGGCTCCGCGAATCGGAGGGTAGGTAAAAAACATATCAGTGAGAGAGCACTGATGCAACGATGAAACATTTTGGTTTTTAACATTTTTGGAATGAAACTAACGTATTCGTAACATTTTTACGATTAAAATGACACCAATCACGACATAGTTTGGAGTATACGGTAATGCTCGGATATATGTCGCACGTTTGGGACCGGGGCGCGACGGTAGTCCATGCAGGTATACGAATCTTTTTTACCCTAAGTAAGAAGCGACATCAACGGCCAAAGAGTCGAGCGATCATTGAAGGCACTTTGGTGGGAATGACGCTCGTCATTCGAGCGTGTAGAATTCGCGACATACATCCGAGCATCACCGTATTTGGTTTCTTGGCCCGCACCAATCTTAGATTACAAAACGATCAAGTGTGGTCCAAACTGTGTCGTGTTTAGTGTCATTTTAATCAGAAAAAACTCACGAATACATTGGCGAAAGTTTCATTAAAAAAAAGTTAAAAACAAAGGAATTTCCTCGTTGCATTAGTGTTCTCTCACCGATATGTTTCGTTGTTTGTATCTTGCCGGTTGTTGCACAATACGTTCGGCAAGAGGAATAGAGTATGAGACAAGCGTCAGGGACGGGTCTTTGGGAACCGAGGGGCAAAGAGGAAAAAGTGGTGCGGGTGATCTCTGCTCACATAGCGTGCAGATCGGTTCGCGCACATATCGAACTTTTATCGTGTTACCTTTGCATTTTCTTGAAATTCTCTTCGCTGCACAATTTGCATCGATCATTCCTTCCGATGCTTGGAAAATAAGATAAAGATAATCACTTTGTGCGCAGCTCTTGAAAAAAAAAACAATTTAATTGCGGTATAGTTTTCTTATCTGATCAAATTTAATCGTTCCTGGAAAACGAGCTACTGTTATGCTTATAAAGCTGTTTCTATCGCCGTAATTACTTCTCTTTTTACTGGCGCAGAGAGCTGCAATTTCAAGCAGCCGGTGGAACTTGTTAATCAAGTCATTTAGATCGACGAATAATATGTTTGCACTTCTCCGGCGCTATTTCCATGAAATTACCACGGTGAAACGCGCCTTGCCTTACTCGGATACGTTCTACATTTAAACAGCTTGCGTTTCATGTAATTTTCATCGCTATGATCGTTTAATGTCCTATGATCGAAGCACTCGATTTTTTAGAAGCGTTTCTTGTAAGGGAGATTGCTGTCAATTGAATTAAATGGATGTGGACAAGCAAGAATTTAGAGCAGTATGATAATAAAGCAGTAGGTATTTGCATTTATTTTCCTTTATTTCTGTGATTAATATTCTTATGCATTTTCTCACCCAACATTTTCTTTATCTTTGCTGTTTGTAATAGTTGTAGTTAGTCTACAGCATTAATCCAGAAGATCTACAAAGAAGAACAAAATTCATTGTTTCAGTGGAAATTAATATTTTCTATTATATTTCATTTATTTCATTAATATCTGACGTCAGCCAACTTTGTTACTTTTATTTTGTCAATATTTCCCAGATACATCTTCCAAATCACTGGTACCTCAGTTTAATACTTGATGCAACATGAAACGATCAATTGATAAAGAAATCTAAAATATTCCATTTATAACAAAGAAAAACCTCTGTCATGGAATAATTCAGTTTCAACACACGCTCGCTTCAGCCGCATAATGTACCGAATCATATGCGCGCTTACGTATTCCGTTACGGTTTCCTGGCCAAAAATGTTACCGCATTATCCACGACAGAAGCTGTTCTCCGCCCTCGGTCGATGGGGTTCAGCCGCTACGCAGAAAACCACCCCTGGATTCTTATCCTCTCCGCCGTCGGCCGGGACTCCGCCAGTCCGGGTGTCTATGGTCCCCTGAATGTTGATACATCGCCGAGGATTTTGCGTCTCGAATCCCCGGATGAGAGGGTTGCATGGAAAAAGTCCGCGTGGCCCAGCTGTGCATGCATTAGAATTACAGTGAAAATATGGGATTTTTTTGTCCGACTGTATGGCAGGCTTTAAGTTAGCTTGTTTGTTCAGTTTTGCGCAAATTGTTTTAGTCACCGTGGCAACAATTGTTCTTCTCTTTGTTACATTCCGTTTCTAACATACGAATTCTAGAAGCGAGATAATGGGAAGGAGTGGATAATAACACATACTAATCAATAAGAATCAATTATTGCAGATAATAAAGTGACGTTGAATTGATAATTCGATAATCAAAAATTGTTCGAGTACAAAATGGATTCTTTATTTATAAATAATCTCTTCCGTTTCTTCATGAGTTATTTAAATGTATTCCATAATTATTCATGCTAGACATGGCAAAGAGAAAGATAAAAAAAAAAGCGAACTGGTTGCTGGCATGAACGAATCCAATCCGGTGCAAATTAGCGCGCGAGCCTGGGTATACGCGAGTTCGTCTTGTTGTCACGAGAAATAATTGCGACGAGAAGGATTCCTCTGGGCCACGGGATCGGATGGGAAGGGCGAGCCTTCCCCTGGGGTTATAACGCCGGGATGAAGCGCCCGGGGTTATTAGTTTAGGAAGCTGCAAAGTACCCTGAAACAAAGTCCTCTCTCTGTTCCTCTACAGGGTAATCAATATACAAGCGGCGACCCTGCCTCCGTTTCAGCTCGTTGATTCAACCCGAGCCGCCAGAGAGAGGATCCCTTCGTCGAATTAGTTGCTTGCAAAGCGTCGCTGTTCGACGTCAGAGAGCGATAGGTGATAAACCATCCTCCCGTTCGACGGCTGTTTCCTCTGTCTAGCCTCTTCTGCGCAAATACGACGCCCGCGTTTTCGAATTAATTGCGAAATTAATGTACGATCGACGGTCAATGATTGAACGTAATGCGGGAGATTGTGTTTCATGTGTCTAAAGGAACTTTTAAATTTATTTTCCATTAGCTAGAAGGATTTCGAAAGATTTTAAAATAAAAATTAGGAGTTACAACTACAGATATATTACTGTTCTTAAATGTTTATTTTTGGTACATAAAGTTTCTTTTATCCCCAACCTTCGAATATAATTCACAGAGCAACTGAAAGCTGCCTTTTCATGTATTTAAAAAAATCATTCCAATATCCATTAATAAACGTAAACGAAGAAACAATGAAGAAAGCTAAGTGTCCCTTTGGTTGATAAAAAAACATACCGGACACGTCCGGCTGGCGCTAAACGAAGTCCAGGAATCACGATACACAGAGCAAACCTTTGACTTCAACTCAGGAAAATGAATGGAAATCTTGTTCGGAGAATTGCGGTCATCATGATTCTACCCCTAGTGTAAAAGGTCCTCGGAGAAAATTTGCCGGTGGCCTAAACGACGCAATAATTCTCTCCCCTTTACATAAACCGTTTCACGTTTGCGGGATCAGTTAGAAGAATCAGCGAAGGATCCCCCGACGCCCGCTTGGCAAACGTCCTCGAATCATTGCTGTCCGGTCTCTCGGTAAACAAGCGACGTCTGTCGGCAATAAACCGTCTCCTTCCAGCTCATCGACGCGGCTGGTGAAATTATTAAACGCCTGTTTGCCTCTCCCCTCGAAGCATCGGCCGCCCCTCTGGTCGACGGTACCTTCTTTACGAGTTAGTTAATTCACCTTTGATATCGCTCGTTCGCCTTATCCGCCGCGTTGGTGGTATGACGTTGAGACTCGCTCGAGGCTCCGATGGAAAGAAGAAGGAACGGAGTTTTAATCTTCATCCTGTATTCCTGGTTATCCCGTTTATGGACGTGTAGACTTAGATTGGGAAGTCCGTTTGGGGATCATTTTCTCGCGCGGAGGAGATTGGATTTTGTAGTAGCATTTTTCTTTTGCAATTTTATCGCTTTCATGGCTTAACGTCGATGAGGGAAAACGATGTTCCGATCAGTTTTGATTGGTAGGAGGTGCTCGTCAGTTTTTCGGTATTCATGTATACTTCTCTGGCTCGAATATGAGTTGGACCTTTATTATTAAATAGGCAGAGCTTGAAGGAAATGATTCGAAGATTTGTACATTTTCATAGCGTTTTCCAAATGCTTTATTGCTAATCATTTTATACTACATTGGTAATGTATTAGCCAATTAACGAGAAACGTATATATATATTTTAAATATTTTTAAAAAAACTATAAACAACGTATACTTGCTGATTTATTAAAGAAAAATTCACGGAAGAATTTCTTCGGCTTACAAAATATAAGAAAGATGATTAAACCTTTGCTGCTAAGATCAAGTAATTTGTCTTCTACAGAATTGATATACGAGGCAGAAAGTTTTAATGAACAAACGTCTTCGACATATTTCTTGCACGTACTTGATTTACCTTCATGCATGTCATGCCATGCTCTGTCATGTAACGCGATACATTCAGCGTGTTATTAATATTCTGACAAATTTGTTCTCCGATTGATACAAAGTTAAGAAGTTACCGTTTCTATCAGGTTAAACTGGTTCGCGTCGTGAAACAAGTGGCGTTACATGTTAATAAGCGAGCAGAAGTTGAGTTTGCGTTGATTTATATCACGATTGTTGTTAATCTTCAGACGGCAAGGCATTGCTTATCAAACGTGCAAGAGTTTGGGCACATTTTTTTCTCGTCGTGCCCCTTCCTCTAATTTTTCTCATTTGCTTGCTTTCTTTTACTTTTATTTGCTAATTTATCGTTTTCTCTGATTGCAGTCCAAGCAGCACAGCGCTGGGTTCGCTGGATCAGCTGAAGGAGTACCTGACGACAGTGGGAACCTGCAAATGCGGCCTCGAGTGTCCGCTGAGACCTGAACAGGTCTTCAACTTCGACCCCAAGGTATGTTCGCGTTCAGTTTTATTCTTGTCCGGTCACGACTGTTACGTGTATTTCGTGTCTGTTAAATTGCTGCGATTATTATGGTACGAGCAATCGTGGTGGCTATCAAGCACTTCGAACATTGGTCCATTGTTCAAAAGCAATTTTCATAAATAGCGGGGTAGGTGTTATTTATTATAGAAAGATGTTGTTAATTGAATGCTCAGGTATTGTTATTTGGTCGGTTAATATATAATGTTAGAGGATATGTTGATTTTTGGAATGTAAATTTTGATATTAAGGTATTTTTATTTAAGGTATAGATTACTTATGTAATACTTGTTATTAAAATACCAAAATATCAATGATGCCAAAAATACTAAGATACCGAAATAATACTAAAATACCAAAATACCAAGGTACAAAATACTAAAAATGCCAAGATACCAAGATATCACGATACCAAAATATCAAAATACCAAAAATCCTAAGATATCGAAATAATACTAAAATACCAAAATACCAAGGTACAAAATATCAAAATACCAAAAATACCAAGATACCAAATTTACCAAGATACCGAAATAATACTAAAATACTAAAACATCAAAATAATAGCAAGATACCAAGATACCAAAATACCAAAATATCAAGATACCAAAAATATCAAAGATACCAAAATGCTAAGAAGCCAAGATATTAAAACATCAAGATACCAATGATACCAAAATGCCGAAATGCCAAAATACAGAATACAAAATATAAAAAAAACATCCTATCACATTATTATAGTAACATACTGTTCAGACTTAATTTGAATAACTACCTATTCCTTTTTGTCATTCGTCGTCAACGCAAAAATGCGCAAATCACTCCCAATACAGACACTTCATTCCCCAAACGGAAAACGACGGTGTTCCACCACTTTACCCAGTGCCAAAGCACCACAAGCAAACACAAAACACGTTACCCAACAAGAAGCTCATATATTACCTCTTACATCAAGCTGGTCTTCTTATTATTACACTCATTAAACTGACGACATCCCAGAATTACTCATGCACGGGTTTAATGAAAAATTTTGCTCGGTCTACCCTTTACCTGGATCATTTTAATAATTCATACAAGAGAGCGTCTAACGATTGTTCGGACCGGCTCGGCTCGCGAAAGCAGCACACGGTGAGATGACAGGGTAGCAAAAGAACCACCCGTCCCGTCAACGAGCGATTACTCCGCGGCGGGTTAACCGGTTAATTATCAGCGACGCGCCAATAAGAAGCTCGAGGCTCGGAGCATTGCCAACGTTAATTTGGAGGGGCACGGCGGCGCATCGGTGGCGCAAATTAAAAATTTCGTCGAACGAGAGAAAGAGCCCCGGCAGAAGCGTCCGCGTCGCGGCGCTTCAACGCAGGGGCCGACGCACGCTGCTCATCAGTTTTGCTTAATTATTCCGGTAGCATGCGACGGTGTACGCGAGGCTTACATACGTACGCATAATTATCCGTGCACCTGCTCGCTAACCGCTCACTCAGCGGCTGCTTACCGTTCCGCGCGTTAATGCGCTCCTCAATTAAACTTTATCGTCCGGTCTGCAGGAATTCATAGAGCATCGATCCCGATCTCGTCCCGCGTCGCCGACGTAACGATCAACGCGCGCTAATAATTAATAACCATTTGCATACCTCCGGCACAGTGGCGTGCTTACAATATAATCTCCTGCCGGGTTTATCACTTTATCGCCCAATTACCACGGTCTCCGACCGGCGTTGTCTCCTGACAACGATTTCGACCGGTCGCGCGGCACCGTGTTATCGATTGCCCGGGATAAATGGGCCTCGATTAACAGCCATGATCGTTACGCGTGTTACAATAACGATCGTGTCGTTTAATATTTTTCAGTTAAGCCGTTGCACAGTTTTATGGTACGATTCATGATTATACGCGGGCTGCAGCTGGACTCTTCACATTAAGCACGATTGATTTCATTGATCGCGCCACAAAATCTATATTATCAAACAAACACTTCCAAATTAAAAAAAAAATGCCATTTTCCTGTTCTCGTAAAAGTAATATCTCCAAAGAGAAACGCGCTGCAGCATCGATTGGCATTGAATCTTCGGCCTCGGGACAGCCAACGTCATTATCCACGAGGACCATCACCATAAATTCGAATCGTCGACGCTACAATTTCTATTACGCATACGAGAGCGCGGACGATTCGTTCTCGCGAGACGAATTCTGGTCGCGCAAACCGAAAAGGGGTCTGTCCTGGCATCGGGCCGGACAGATTGTATCTCGAACCCCTTAAATCTGCAATGCAAACTTCCCATCTAGCCGCGAACAATAGGACTCCGCCAGTCCCTAGACATCGCTGTGTCCGGGGCTCGCGGTAGAGTGACGAGCCAAGAAGTAAAATCCGCAGCCACGTTGGAAGAATCGCTTCTTGTTGGCTTTGCGTCCCGTGCGACTCTTAGACTTTTGAATAACATCCAGCTTGTGAAACGCAGTGCCTCAGGGGACGACACGAGATTACCATAATCGCGGCAAGAGTCCTTCCTTCGGCCAGGACGCCAGCTATTCCACAAGCATATCGCTGGTCAACGACATAAAGCGAATTTAATTGAATTGTTGCGGCGCTATGACTCGTCACTGCATCGATAAAATTGCCTGGTGTTTTTTTTTTTTATCGTTGCTCTGTTCGAAACGCTTCTTCGTTCTTTGTTCCTTTTTTGTGAGGAATGGATGTATAATTATTACGAACATTTCCATGTCGTGCGTCTTTATCAATGTGTCTGTCGCTAGGAAAAACGTGGGCTCATGAAGGTGTAATAGTTTGTTTTGTTAGTAACAATTTTGCGATCGTGTTTTGTAGCAGTGTCGCGGACACTCGATGCTGGTGCTTTGCAGGGGGAAGTATCAGCTGATAGTCGGACAGTTAGTCAAATTATACATCAAATTATTCACGCGAATATTCAGAAGGTTTTGTTAAAAATAACTTGCCACCATAAAAGAATGATAAGTAACACATTTTAATTGTATCATTCAGGAATAAAAAATGTAGTACATACTACATTATTAATCGGGAAAGTATAAATTGTAATCGTTTTTCATCTTCCAATTAAACTGAGGTACCACTACAAAAGAAAGGGTTAAATAATTCACATTAATATTAACAGCAATACTATTCTAATTCATTAAGCAAATTCATCCGTTTACAAAATTATTGGAAGCACTATTAACAACATGCAAAGCATCAGTTTCCATTGCATGCACCTCAAACATTAAATGTGCATTCATTGAACCAGCACGGGCAATAAATTGAGTACAATCGCTCGTAAAGCGTCTAGTTCCAAACAGTGGCGATTGTTCAAGCCTACATAATCCGCGAAAGAAATTCAATAGCGAATTCACGTTGCACCGCATTCGTGCGGCCATCGATGTTACATTATTACACCCGCGTCCAATTGATTTGCCAGTGCGATCCATTCGGTCGAAGCAATTAAAACGAGCTGCATCGAATGTACAGTGGCTCCCGAAAATATTCGGATGCTCTTCGAAATGGAATAACATTCCCGTGATTGAAGTAAACAACTTGAGGTTTTGCAAAGGGACAGAAGAGAATAACTAGACATCTTCTTACCGTCGGTTTGAAAAAGTCGGACAAAACAAATGATGACGAAAGTCATTATTTTCAACTTCTTCATCTGAAATGAAAGTTTAAACAATGCCTTTTACAGATCTAAGTAAGCAAGATGTGTGCACCCTGTGCCGGGTTTTTCCGTAAAGAAGCCCGTGGCCTTGTATTTTGTTTTCACATTTTTCGGGATCCCACATCGTTTCCATACAGAAGCACATGGGCTCTAAATATCTAAATATCAATGTTTTTGAAATGTTTAGAAACTGTACTTCAGTGTGGGCTTTGCCATGATTCGCCACAAAGGAATACTTCTAGCTTCTCTTTTCTAGTCAATCGAATTCTAACATGTGACAATTATAAATGTCAATAATACAAGGAAATTGCAAAATGTTTTAGAAGTCTTAGGAAGATCGCGTCACAAACGCCAGCCGGAGTTTCTCGTTTTGTCCCCAAAATAAGACCCAATGGGCCTTTCTGTGGTAACGGTAACACAAATAGTGTAGAAGCCCAGTTGGGCTTCTATTTGGTGAGATGGAGGTTTTAAATTCGCAACTGTGACGGAACCAAAGTCACAAGGAACGGTCTTTCTGTTCCCAAATACATACTCAATTATAATGATCAGGCACCGTAGCTATCCGACAATCTGGGAATCGTGCGTAGGAGACAGTCTTAGCGTTTCCCCAAGCACCTTTTATTCGGACCGATTCTTTATCAGGCCACCGGTGTTCCTGTCCAACATGGTCTCTCTTTCTCTCTCTTTCGCGATGCTCCTTTTGTAGCGACCGACGTTTCCGCCTATTGTTGCGTGTACACAGCGCGGAATCATCGAGGCACGGAGCGATTCCTCGGTTCCCCTAACGAAGACGAAGGGGCTACAGTGCTTCTATTCGAGCAGGAAGTTTGGGCAAAATTATCTCACACGTGATAGAGACGGGAAGCTACGGGCAAATTATTGATACGTTTGGCGAACCAATGCAACGATCCTTTGTATGCATTGTACAATTCAGGTAATGGGGGAGGACTGCTTTAATTAAAAGGGAATCGGTGATCGGCCTCTGAATAATATTGTTTGCCGAGCAGCTGGTGAATTGATGGTATTGTACCTGATTTGGGTGGGGTGCGTGTTTTGGATTAAGGGTAAAGGGGAAGGTGTGTTGAGGGTCGTGGATTAAGGGTTGTGAGAAGACAAGAAGTAGGAAATTGATTACTTGATGCGTGTTTTAGATTGTTTTGTAATATTTTTATTTGTGGAGCGTTGAAACAGTTTCCCAGTGTACGATAGATTTCTAAATTGAATATTCAAAAAAGGGTGGGGACATTTCAAACAGATCACCCGAATAACACATTTATTTTGTTGATAGAAAAAAATGTTGCAACTAACATTTTTATAGGTGAAGGCGAAGAGGAAATATAAAAAAAAATCTGTATTTTTGAATGGAATGGTACTGTTTTTTATCTGCATTCTGACAGAGCGTTTCGAGGCGAATGCGATGAACTATATGAAAGTTGCTTGGAGTCAACTACAGTGGAAATTAAATTGTCTCAAAGTGCTCTGCTTGCCTGTTTTTCTGTTTGTTGATTATCGCTGTTGTACTCGCTGATATGGGTTGCAGAACATAAACAAACATTCATCTTTACATTGTATATTACATTTAGAAATATCCTGTTGTTTATGTTCTGCAATATAGGTCACAATGATACAAAACATAAACAACTGGTGAATGTAATATGCAGTGTAAACATGAATGAATGTTTGTTTATGTTCTTTTATCTATATTAGCGATTACAGGAGCTATGTACCAACAACCAGAACATCATACAGGCATTCATAGAGCACTTTGAGACAATTTATTTTCTATTGCAGTTGCAATAGAAAAGCAATAAAAAAACAGGTTTGTTTTTTATATCTCCTCTTCGCTTGCACCTATGAAAAAGATTAATTGCAACATGTGTTATCTACCCCTCGAAACCAAGCAAGTTTGATTTGAAGAATTGTTTTCTATCATCAAAAAAATGTATATAATTCACTTAACTTACCTATCTTTTACGAAAGACTAATCTACCTTCACAATGGCTGCAAGTTAGCTTTCCTAACTGTTTTGCATTAAGCAGATATCAAGTTATTTACTTTATCTTCACTCCCATCGCAATTAACTTTCCTCAAGTTAATTACTATACTTCACTATTACTTCCCAAGCATCTAGTAACGTTCGTAACCGTCAGCACCAGTATTTCGAATATCCGATTTACTATTTTCGCATTTAAAAATAATGAAACCTCCAGCCGTAGACGTATGAGGGCTTCCTCGACCGGACGCGAATCCGCGTGGAATTGCGTTTCACTCCACTCGTGTTGACCGAAGCTTAACGCGAAGCACGATCGTAATTTCACAGAGGGCCGTATGTACGGTTCGACATCGTCGTAGCCGCGAGTAACACACGACAACGGCTCTCGTTTCCAGGCGAGAGTTTAGTTTATGGAGTTGTTGCTATTCATTATCACTGCCACTGGCACCGAACGGCTCGGTCGTGTCCTCGGCGGACGTATTAGCGAGTGCTTAAACGGGCGCGCGAGTTGCACCGTGACGTTAACAAAGGGTGAGCGAGTACCCTTTTATTACATCTGCCCTGCTGTCTTGTTTAAGCCAGCGCGTAAGTAATTTGCTTTAATGAATTCGCATCCCCTTCGCGCGCCCCTGCTCTCCCCTCTTCCCTTTCTTGCACGCCGCGGGCCATTTCGGATTGTCGTTCCTTCGAAACGAGCCTCGGCTTATGATCGACTATCTCGTAAATTATTACGCCGTGAAAATACGTTTGCTTAAAGTGGTTCGCGCTGATATCGAATTAAATTCGTAACTCAAGCTGTGGCAGGGTACAAACCGCTTCAATCGGGGGATTTCAAATTGCTATGGAGTAAATTGTTATTGAAGGGATGGAATAGCCAATGGCGCATTGAGATTTATTATATTTAGTAGAAAAATCGCAAACATTCTATTGATACGAACAATATGATAGTATTGTTAATTTTACTGAAATGAAATTTTAATCAATCTCTTAGAAGTTCTACAAAATTCCGAAATTCCATCAAACATTTATATATTAAAAGTAAATATTAGCTTGAATGCCAAGATGCAAATTAAATAACAAATAGTTCAAGAAAAATCGTTGAAAGCCAAAGAATTTCCAATTGTTCGTTCTTTGCAATTTCACGATGCCCCCCTTCCAATTACGAATACATTAAAACTGCGTGAAAAAAGTCTGGCAGCGTGTTCGCCCGTTAAACTTGTAAAGCCCCGATATCCCTGGGCGTCGCGTCGATTAAACGGAATCGCGCGACAAAACGGGCACGAAATTACATTCCCCCGCGGCCGACAAAGTGAAAACTTTCCGCCGGGTCTGGCGCGAGAAAAAGGTAAGCCGGCATTAAATTACTCTCAACCCCCCCCCCGGTCGCGTGGTGCGGGCACCGAATTCCAGCGAGTTCCGACTTCCGGCCTCTGCTTCAAAGGTGCGCGCCCTCTAAACCGAGTCGATTTTTAATTTCCAATCGAGCCGGGGAATTCGTTGCCGATTAATATCGTGAGAGGGGGAAGGCAGAGGACCATAAAACAGACAGAGCGCGAGGGGGGGGGGGTATGACTTTCGCGGATAAGACGACGAAAGCCGCGGCACAAAAGGGCCGCGCAGGCCTCAAAGGCCTCCGCGCTTTGTAATCGACCGGAGCCATCGGCAGGGAAACGAACTTCGCTTTGTACGAAGAAACTAATCTTGTACGGTGTCTCGATGGAAAAGGATCCGGTCGGTGAACCGCAGGCAAGTTTCCACCGAGGAAAAGGAGAATCGGCAACGGATCTCTTTCGCAATCGGTCCCCGGATGAAGGGCCGGCCACGAAAGTCCTTCGACTTTGATAGTCCGCCGCGACTTTATGACTTACGGCGGACGGGGGAATTCTATCGGGCACGTTCGCGTCTTTGTTACCTCCGCTCCGACTCGAGACAGAAGCGCTCTCCGACGTCTTGGAATTTCGCTGGAATTCTTGGACCTCTGCCGCTATTCCCGGCAACCACGCCGTGAAAATTTATATTCATGCTCGTGCACCTACTGCGCCGTCTAGTTGACATTGAATGGATCGGACGGGCAAAGGTTGAGGCGCCCGTTCCGTATGCCGCGACGATCGATTTCTGACCGTTTTAGAAAATTGCGTTTATTCAGGAAACTCGAAGGGAAGTGTTTCAATTTCACTTATTCATTTAGTTGATTTTAATAGGTACATTTGATTTTCTGTGGCGTTGTATTACTTATGTTTATTCATGCCTTTGCTTTTTAGTTGCATGTAAGTATTTCCACTGCTCTCCATCATAGAATACTAAATAAAAGACTTTAGTATTTCACAATTATTAAATTCTCAGGAAAGAGTAAAATTAACTTGGAATATGGAAAACGAGCAAATAACATTAACCGTTCAATCGTGTCCCGGTAAAGGGGTTATCGTCGACGAAACTCACCCTACAACACGTACTGTACCTGATGTATGCAACGTGTTCTGGTTATAGATTACGCGCACACACACATACAGGGTTATACGGATATCGTGTACACTCGATAATTCCAAGGATAATTCGATTTCCTTCGAATTGCCGGGCTTGCTCCGCGCAAATTGAATTTCTATTAATAAAAACGGGTGTCGGTCGCTCGTGTGTACATACACCCACCCCCTATCGTTCCTGACTTTTTCCCCTCTTCCGATATTGTTCCATTTTTCCTTAACTCGCAGTTCTCTTTACTAACTCCTTTTATTTTTCTTTGTTTCCAATTAGTTTTACCTGTTACTTCACCCCTGCCATTTACTCCCCCTTCACGTCGCGCTCCTCCATTCCACTGCTTTCGTTCTTCGGTACTTATCCCTTTTTTCTTAATTCCCCGGGACTCCCTTCTCCCTTTCCAATTGAGTTTGCTCGCTGCCCATTGCACAACTTTTATTTTTTCGATGATTATTTTCTTTTTGCTCCTTCCACATCTGTCCTCGCCCCCCCCCCCAGCATTTAGCTCCGCTGGTTATTTTCCACCGTGCCCTGATTCTTCTGCAACTTTCCCCACCCCCGGCTTCACAATTTCTTTCTACTTCGCCCGCCACAATGCTTTTCCTCATTTCCAATTACTTTTGCACCGCCTCTCGCCTTTCTATTTCCCGTCGACCTCTTTTTATTTCCTTCCCCTTCTTCCCTCCTTCTGCTCGCAAGATCTCC
The DNA here is from genome assembly GCA_023838395.1 of Holcopasites calliopsidis. Classification (NCBI taxonomy): domain Eukaryota; kingdom Metazoa; phylum Arthropoda; class Insecta; order Hymenoptera; family Apidae; genus Holcopasites; species Holcopasites calliopsidis. The sequence continues at coordinate 39,137 of JALHAQ010000045.1, forward strand.
TGCATTCTCGCGTTTCCCAACCACCGCCACCCCTCCTCGCCTCGTCTTCGCAATTTTTCTCCAGCTTCTCGGAACGCTTTTGCCCGTTTCCTTTTTCTTCCTTCGCAGTTGCCCAGCCACCACCCTCCTCCTCGCTCAATCTCTCCCTGCCAGTCCGCCGCGACGTATAAATTTATTGCGCTCATTAACTTGAAATATGGCATCGAGCGCGCTCAATGTATATATGAACGTTAATGCTGCCGCGGCTTGAACAGAACCGCGCCTTTCGTGCTAGAGAAACTTCTCCTCCGAGGAAATCCTATATCCTGATGAGTCTGATCTGCGGAAGACGGTCGAGGAACATCGCCTCCCGGCGCTGTGTTACATTGCTCGCTGCAAGTGTCGACGATCAGACCGGATATTGACGAGCTCCCCCAGACAATCCATCCCGAGACGCTCGTTCTCCATGCTACAGCTGATGTTTGCTTCGCTTTGGTTCAGTTACAGAATATTCGTGTTGCAGTGTATGCTGCGGTTCATTTTCCTGAACGGACGGGATTTGCGATTAGCCTGGCAGATAAACGCGCAGCCTGCTGATGCAATTAGAGAAACAATTCTTTGGAATTGCGTGAAATAGATACTGCAGCGTGTTCCTCTGGATTTTATGCTGGTTTCAGATTGTTAAACGCTTCTCTGTAATTTGCTGATGCTTTCAAACTGTTAAACACTTCTTTGTAACTTTCTGGTATGTTAGTTATTTTTACAGTTTATTTGCCATGGATTTGGGAGACTGAAGTAATTCGAAGTTAATAATAGAGGAAGTGATGTAAATATGGACTATCACTTTTATTTCAGACACTATTGTCAAACTAGTTGAGGATTTTTTAAATGTAACACGGCAGTGAATATCTACATGTTTGTTAAATAAGTTAAATGACACATTTTGCAACGCATCACGTTAACAAAACACAAATGCGAGTCATTATCTGCTTCCCTCAGCTTCCTTTGGTTCTTCAACCATAGTTTCTCATTATTGCCGCTAAGGTGAAGCACCTAATATGATCTTAAACATCAACTAACCCATATTTAGACCCTAGTCCATTTTTGAACCATCTACTTCAATGTAGATAAGAGGAGTATAACATTGAATCTTTTTGTAGGGAAAAACAATGTATCATCGTGTCAAAGTCGGTAATAAGAAATCAACCAGGGTAGATGTAAGTGTTGGACTAAAATAAGACGAATATCAAGAGCGACATAATTGCATTTTTGGCTTCATTAATTAGTTATTAAGACTTTAAAAGTTGGTCCAAAGGCCCCTGAATCTAGGCAACTCAGTATACACCTCCGCGTCGAGTTGTCTACACTTAGGGGCCTTTGGGCCGATCTTTACGTTCTTAATAACCTATCATTGAAGCCTTAGACACTATTCTGTCACTCTTGACGATCGCCTTATTTAGCCCATATTTGAACTGTCTCCTCTACATGATATTTATGATTATTAAATTCCAAGAGCACATTTACTAGTAATCCAATTTCCAACAACTGCAACGATCAGGTGAGAAACTAATTTGTAAAACATAATTGCTACCTGTATAAACGAGAAAGCGATCACTGCCGTAGACTACTTGTATTACCATTTATCGCCATATTTATATTTCCCTTCTTTTCCACGGTGGTCGTAATTGCATCGGAGCGATTGAACATAAAACGTTCATGCGCAACACGGTGTGTGCTCGTATCGAACGAGCTCAAATAATATTAACGCTTTCGAAAGCTGTCGAGATCCCAGCCAGAAGACCATTGAAATGCAAATGCGAGTTAACAGATGCTGCCTATTTGCGCGCAATCATCCGCATTCAGCTGCCAATTACCCGCCACATTTTCCTACAACCGGCATCCAGAAGTTACGCAACTACATTCATACGTTTCAGACTTGCCATAACTTTCTTTGCTTTCGGGAAACTGTATGAAAGCGTCAGCGAGATGTAATTACGAATGAAACAGACGCAGGCGGACACATGAATCATTGAAACCCGGATCATCGTTGTCGTTCGTATGAAAACGTTAGCCGAACTTGCGCAAGCCTATGTCAAACATGGTTCGGCAATAAACTCGGATCGAATTTATGAAGACAATTAAAAAAGATTGATCACGTCGGAGCGATTTGTCGCTGGTTCCACAGACATCGATCACACCTTCCACCAGTTTCAGCGGATTGATTTTAATTACAGCCTCGGGCTTGTCACCGGGAAATTGCATTCGCGCCGCGACGAAGGTGTTCGAAAAGCAAAAGGGTTAAAGACAAAAAAGAGAAAGCGAGTAAATGCAGCCGTCCTAAATAGATTTATTAGATGATCGCCGTGCAATTCGTTGGAGGGTCGCGACCAGAAGTGCTGCCGGGGGTCGACAATTAAATCTCGTCTACGGTATTAAAAACGGCGCGGAAAAGCCGGAGCAAGTGACCCGTGAAGCGATCGTTAATGCGATTTCAGCTCCGTCCGGAGGTTATCTCTCCGGAGAACAGCCCGAGCGATGGGCAGAAGGGGTGGGCGAAGGTGGTGCAACCCCGCGGCTGCACCACAAGGGGTTGCATCGCAGCGTATTGAGGGTGTGCTGCGGAGGGGCGGAGAGAGGGCATTGCCGGGGACACTTGAGGTGAATGTTTTGCGAATGGTCGGTAGATGTCTGGTTCGCTCGAGGCTGATATCGACCTGGGTCTCGAGTCTGGAGCCGCCGCCTTCGACCCCCTCTACTCCACCCACGCGCAACATCACCACCGGAACAGACTGACTCTACCACCGATGCGTTCGCCGACATCGACATCAAGAGCGCCGCTCAAAGTTCATGTCCGTTTCATATGTCTCACCTCACGTCCCTCCGTGGATTCCCCGCCGCCGTCCCTTTAGCACCAGCGCGCGTGGACCCTGCGGCGTTCCTTCCCCCTTCTGCCCTCGCGCTTTGTCCTCCCGCGTGGCTCTCCTTCGACCCGACGCGTTCAGCTCGCTGAACGTCTCTCCTTTAAACTCCCGGGACCACCCTGGCCGCCAGCTTTTCACCCCTTTCTCAAGCCCCTAACCGTTCGATTTATGCCGCTGCAGCTCGTAAGGAAGGGGTTCCGGGCCATTCTGATACGTGCCCGATTCTGTGTTCCCGCGATTCGATTCTGACGCGACTGCCGTGAGACCGGGATTGAAATCGCTGCGAGGTGAAGGGGAGTTGTAAATGCATGGTTGAATTGATTCTTCCAAGTCGAATTGAAGTCGATGCCCGAGGACGTTCTAAATAAAATTAATAAAATTATAAATAAAATTAATTTTCACTAAAAAGGTTGCGATTCTTGCCCTTGAAACCAAAGCAAACCATAGAAAACTAGGACAAATCTTACTCTTTCAACACTCTTGATGCGGTTGGTGTTGTTGCATCCCTCTATATTTGGATAGGTTAAGTTAAATTGTGAAAGTAAAGCCGTGCAAACCATAGCAAATCAGAAGTAACCAAAATAAACTAAACAGATCATGCTTTTTCGACATTCCTGATGTGGTTTGCCTTGTTTTATCCCTCTGCATTTGGATAGGTTAAGTTAAACTGCGAAATCAAACCGAAGCAAACCAAGTCCAACCAAAATAAACTAAAGATCTTGCTCCTTCAACACCCCTCATGCGGTTTCCTTTGCTTCATCCCTCGTCGTTTGGATAGGTTAGGCTGGACTGCGAAACCCTAACCTGGCGGCAGTTTAGATACCCCGAAAGTGTAGTTGGCCGAAATCGCCGTTGATCCATATCTATCGCTGCCGCTCACAGTCAGCAGACGCGTCGCGGTCGGTTCACCTGTAGTCAAGGGCGAGCGCGGAGATGGGCGCGCATAAACCAGAAATGTCGTGGACCGGGACAAAACCGTGGCAGGGTGGAAAGGTGGTACAGGCTCGTATAGGATACTGCTAAATCCTGTCTGTGGTCCCGGTTTGCCCATGTAATTTATGACAAGCCGGAGACAGAGGCAGCGGCGGCTAAGGGGGTGCGAGGCGGGATACAAGAACGACGGAGATAGCGCAACAGTAACAGTCTGCTTCCTCCCGTGAAATATAATTCCCGGGCACATTCACGGTTGGATAATCCACGTTCGCTTTGCATGAAAACTTATTACGCTGCCGGTAGCCCGGCCGGTGCCATTGTCGGCCCTTTCTCCTCTCTCCGCTCTTCAGCGTCGAGCATGACAAGAGCAATTACACTTTTAAATTACGTTACACGATATTAAGCCCTTCCTTTTCTTTTCTTTCCTCGCCGGACGGTCCTCTCGTTTCCACGACCCGCGCTTTTTACGCGCTCCACTTCTTTCGTATTCGCCTCCCTCCTCCCCTCCCCTCGTGCATTTCCGCTGAGTTTATTCGGGTTCCTAAATTTTCGACCACCGACGGCACAGCCGACTTGTCTTGTTACTGTTTTTCCCCTCTCGTCTCGACCTTCTGCTCCACGGATTTGTCCGGCGTATACACTCGCTTCACGTCGTTCCTGACATTTTTATTCCGTACTCGGTCGCCGCTCACCCTCCGCGACTGTTTCTCATTGTCACCGATTTCTCTGTCCCCGACGTCATGCAGCCGTCTCTCCGTATTCACCTGTCCACGCTTGTGCTTTTCTATTGTTCGACCGTTTCGCGTCTGTTCCACCTTGATTTATCGGGATCCCTTTGATTCGTCCGTTTTACGAGATCCTTAACGACCTTCTTCCGTTTCGATGCAGATTCAAGATTTCTTCGGCCCGCCTGGGGTACTTTTTCACTTCCCCGCGCAATCCCCCTTTCCTCCGTTCTGACGGACGGAATAATAATTACCCTTTCACCACCAACGCGAGGCAGAAACGAGGGTGGGACGTTTTAATTATTTTATCGCGTGACCGCGGCCTCTGCTTCCTTGCGCCCCTTGTTCTTTGAAGGCTCGCCGGATTGGATATCGCGATACGCAAATGTGACTGACGTTTCATTAATACCAGATCCTGGTGACAGTTTTTTGTCGGACTGTTTCGACGACGGAGCAATGTATTTAATCGAACAAAAATGGGTTGGGCTGTATTGAGTCGGCGAATGGAATAGAGAGATCCTTGAGCGGTGCGATCGTGTGCCATGCATCTATTTATGCAAAACAAACCGCAGCAAACCATAGCAAACCCAAACAAAGCAAACCATAGCAAAACCCAAGCAAATCAAAGAAAACCATAGCAAACCAAAACAAATCAAAGCAAACCATAGCAAACAGGAGTGAACCAGAGCAAACCAAAGCAAACGTAAGCAAACCAAGGCAAATCAATGCAAACAGAAGCAAATCGAAGTAAGCCGGAACAAATCAAATAATAGCAAATAGAAGTAAACCGGAACAAGCCAATGTAAATCAAAGTAAACCAAAGCGAAGCAAAGCAAACCATGGCGATTTAAAGCAAACCAAACCCAAATATGAGGGACGAAACGAAACGAACAGCATCGGATATATCGAAGGAGCAAGATTTGTTTAATGACTTGCCACCACATTGATTTATGGTTATGGTTATTGTTATGGACACAATTTGTTACGATCCGCAAGGTTGCGAATGCGTTTAATCTACCAAGCACAGTGTACACGCGAACAAATTGTTCTAGGAAAAGTCCACATTTTACCCCATGCACCGATTCAGGAATCCCTTTTAAGCAAGGAAGGAAACATAGGGAAGGCTTGATATTAGTTCATCCTTTCAGAATCTTCATGTTACACTGTTTTCATTAGTATTTCAAAATAAATCCCACCCCATTAATCATCTAATCACGATTATGTCACCATTCACATCAACAATCCAAGTTTTACGAATTTTTCGTACTCAAGGTCACGTGAAGGGCACAATATCATAGGTCGTTCGCCTCGTCATGACCTTACCTATCATATCGTCATATAAAAAATATGTAGTTTCATTATAAAAAAACTTCGATAGTTTTGAAATTTCGGAAAAAATGACCTTAAGGAAATTTGTTCGCCCACCATTACGTTCGCCGCTTTGAACCAAATTTTTTTTTTTTTTTTGACACTTTCCTGCCATAAAGAATAAGCGAAATATTTGGAATGCTCAAGTCAGGCGGGACATCCTGCAGTTTCTCCCATTACCTTCTTTGGCACAGGTATATTTCACTGTGCTCCTCTCCTCGAATCAGATATACGCGCTGTAACGTGTTCGCCTTATTTCGCAAATGCAATGGAGATCGTTCGAACAAGCGTCGTTCTAGAAAAGATTGGAGTAGCTTGTCCTGACCTGGATAAAAAATTTTGCCGCACCGTGTGCGTGCTGAGCATGGGAAACGGTACGAGACGGTGAAAGCTGTAATAAAATAACGCTCGAATAAAATATTGTGTAACGAAAGGTCGAATTGAATGTTTTTTTTTTTAATAACGAAGAAGACGTAGGCTTTGTTTCATCTTATTTTAATTGAACTCGTCAAGTCAATAGGATTAGGTGGAAAGTTAATAAAAAAAGTATACGTCAATAATCTTCCACTCTTAAAAAAAGAATGCCAGTCTAAAACAAAATGAAGCTCATCTATTCTTAAAAGGGTCGAAATGGAAAAGGAAAGATTAGAGGATAGAAGCTGATTTAAAAAAAAAGTATAATTCACAAGATTTTTTCTCTTTGAACAAATCTGGAGTTAGTTTGAAAAAAAAAGAAGAAAGAATCAGTGCTACGCGATAGACAGAGTATAAAATAAAGTAAAGCTCGTTTAATTCTCGAAGGGGATAACATTGATAAAATGATTAGAGAATAGGATCTAATAAAATAAATTTATCATTCACAATATTTCCTCTCTTTAAACAAAATCCGGAATCGGTTGAAAACAGGCTGCCGCGTCGTATTCTCAATGGAAAAATTGCATCGCACTGTGAGTGGAATAAGCGGCGAATGTCCTCGCGAAATAAGGAAAGAGATCCTTCACGAAGGACGAATAAAAGAGTGCGGAGAGAATGGAATAAGAACGTGGCCCCCCCCCCGTGTTCATTCGCCGGTTTGCCATCCGTTCACGTGTCTACGTACGCACATGTATTTCGCTCGCTTTTGTTTTATTTCGAGGGTACGATATTGTCAAGTGGCGCGCAGACGTCGGCCTCCGATGTCTTTCGGTTTTGTGTGAAGCGCATCGCATACGAGGGAACGGACGAGGGCCGTTTGCATGCGTTTTCCATTCTCTGCGTTCGCGATATTTCCGCGGAAAAAGGAGAGGATAGACATAGGGTGGCCGCGCTTTTCCAAGCTGTGGGACGCGACCGTGGAAGCGCATCAGCGCGTGGAACCACCCTCCGGCGTATGCGGTGGTTCAGACGCTTCCGATCATCCCGGATATACGCTGCTACCGCTGGAGATCTGTTTAGTTGAAGCTACACGTACTGGTACTTGCTTCTAGCTTCGGCTGGGTTTTTATTTGTTGCGGTAATGAGGGTGAATTATGATTTAGTTAACTGTTTCGTTTAAATTAAGGGGTTGTGTATTGGAATGGATTTATTCATTAATGATTAGAATAGAATTGTAATAGAAATAATCCATGGGATGCATGCCATGATTTGGTTTGCTTTCAACTTAATTGGATTCATGTTTCATATGCAATGATTTTTATTTTTCTTAGAGAATGGTAAGAATCGATAAGTGACTCTGCCCTGAAGTATTAAGAATTTATTAGTTACATAGAATGAATAATATTGTAACTGGTTGAATAATTAGTATTGTATTCTCTGGATTTTATTATTGTACTAGGAATTAATTCAAGAAATCCATATCAGATTATTTAATTATTTAATTTACTATATTTATTTGGCATTTCGTTTTATTTCTTTATTTCTTGTTTTAAATTTTCTGCTGTTCACTTAAATGGACAAATGGATATCTACATATAATTATCCAAATGAATTCATCATTTATCATAAAAATATTAACGATTCAGGAAAATGAGCCGTATCGAGAGATCACCAACATTTTTATTTTCTCCAACAAATCTCTGTCACAGGTTATGACTAATAAAATTTCTACCGTGAAATACGAGTCCGAATATTGTAAAGCATCCTCCAGATGACTGAGATCCTCTTCAAACGATTTCTATATAATAACAAACTCGTAAACTTGACTCATTCAACATTTAAATGATTTTCAAATCGTTCGGAATTTACACTTAAATGATCTATATAAGAAAAATTATTGCATGATATTTTCAATTGTTAAGAACGCTAAGGTAATTTTTGGGAATATCGTTCGCCGGATTTCAAATCTCCCCCAGTTCTACTTGAAAAGCAACCAAAAATACACGTCAAAATCACGAAGTGAACTTTTTCAATAACAGGCTCAGCTTTCTGGAAAATTGCATTTGAAAAACCATCGAGGACGCGTGCACTTCACTGAAAACTGTTTTGATGAATTTTATTGTAGATTCCTCTCGTGCATGTGAAAAATCTACAGAAGGTTGTAGATTGATATAACTCGAAACGTTATTTACTTCACAATTTTTCTATTCTGCTGGTTTGATGAGAGCTAAAATGTTTTCGAATATTGGTAATCAAGATTCTTAGTACCTGTTCCTTAATCTTGTTCAAATAATTTGTGATGAAGTATAATATAACACAATAGTCTGGTCTATTTGCAATAAGCATTCTGTTAACTCTGTTCATATACTGTTTTATAAAATTCGTACATCGATGCAAAAGAATGACTCAGACTGTAAATTATTTCCTCGTATTAAATCCAACAATTCTGCACATGCCTTTGATTCAATTTATTCCTATAACAATAATATTGCCATAAAAATGATCACACTGATTCCATGACCAAAAATTCATCCAGAATCATAATTTAATTCTTTTTTATTTTTTTCTTGATCCTAAAACGCTCCATATTTATGAGCATTTATGTATTTATATATTTTTATAGTGGCCAATTAAGCAAATACATTGGCCTCTGTATATCCCGTATACTTCAAAATGTAAGTTGTTTCCTTGTCTTAAATTCAACAATTCTGCACATAACTTTAATTCAATTTATTCCTATATCAATAATATTGCCATAAAAATGCTCACACTGAATCCATGACCAAAAAAAAATCCACCCATCATCATAATTTAGTCTCTTTTGTATTTTCTTCATTATGCTAAAATTAAACAAATACATTGGCCACTGTATAATCAGCTCCTGTATGTATGTATACATTTCGAAATGTAAATGACTCAAAATGTAAGTTATCTCCTTGTCTTAAAGCCAACAACTCTGCATATGACTTTAATTCAGATTATTCCTATAACAATAATATATCCATAAAAATGCTCACACTGAATTCATGACCAAAAATCCGTCCATCATCGTAATTTAATTTTTTTTGTTTAATATTCTTCATTCTGCTAAAATTAAAGAAATACACTGGCCACTGTATATTCAGCTTCCATATTCCTTTATTCCAGCAAAAATGAAAAAGACTGCAATGGTACACAATACAGAATTACAGTTCCACTGTCAGCAAAGTAGTAAATACGCGGAAGATTGCTCTTCGATACAATATCGAAGACTCCATAAGATTGGGCTTTTCTTCTGTTCGTTCAGCACAGAAATATTCTTTTCTTCGCCAGTCCATTGGGCTTATGAACGGAATCTTGTCTGGGGGTGTCTTTCGCTGTATTCTTCAAGGATGCCTGCGAATATTCATATGTATTTCCACATACATGTCTGTACATATATTTTAACTGATACTCGTAACATCGGAAATATTGGCGAGTCTGTGACGCCAGTGGGACTCCCGATCAATCTCAATATCGTATATGTAAATAGTAGCATTTCGCGAATCTTGCCGATAGATTTTCTTTTATCATCCGTCAATTAAACGTAACGCTTACGCAGCTTTATCAGCGTTAATCTCGCTCCTTTTCTTCGCGACCGAACGTTACCCATTCATCTAACTTCCCTCAGCATCTTTTTCGCGAATATCAAGGGGAAGAAACTTTTCTTCTCGCCGGTTCCGCGCACCGACGCACGATTTATGGCGTTGGACGAGGAGAGACACCGACTGTATCGCGAGGCTTTCATTGAAAAATCCTTGTCCGGGGGTTCGCCAAAGTTCACCGCTATCGCGTTAACATGCTTCATGGTAGACGCAGAACCTGTTTCCCTCCGCGGTTGACGATAATCTTTGTGGCGCGAATCCTTCTTACTTCGAGGGAAAATTATGGCGTTTCTCTTTTGGATGATATTCTCTTGGTTGGTCGAGGAAGAAACTATATTTTGCGACATTCTGATGTAATTTTAGATAAGATATACACATGCTGTTATTCGACGAGAAATCTTTTATTTGTATTTAATAAACGCAACTTTTATCTTCCCTTATTCTAATTTTAATTTTATTCTACTTCGAATTGTTATTGTTATCTAGAATTTTGTTTTACTTTCCAGATACCGCAGTCTAGAGAATTAACTGAAAGTATATTATAAAATACGCCTGTTATACCAGGGCATGATTAGAAATTATCTTACATTGCGTTTGTAACATTAAAATCAGTTTATTTTGTTGCTCCATTTTCGTATTGCAGTATATTTATCGCTATCATATAAAATACTACAGTCAGTATTATTATTAGACTTCCTGTTTTACTATAAATGTTTTCCCCAAAATTGCAATCGAGATCTCTCACAAAAAAATCATGTTTTATACAAAATTACGGAATCAACTTATCTGTAACCATTCAATCAACAAACCATTTCGAATTCACCAAGGACATACAATGAGCCACAACTGATCAGGTCCATAAATACAAAATTAGAGGAAAGTGATGAAGTCAGTGGTCGAAATAAACAGTTTTCATTCGTTAAAAAAAATCTGTTCAAATTTATACGTTTCGTTCAACAAAATATCTATTCTCGTGCAATTTTTGTGGAAAGAGTTGTTACCCTTAGCAACTTCTTTACAAAGTGTTTTGATTTAATAGATATTTTAAAAAGCTTTCTATAAGAGAAATAAAAGTTTTTATTTAGAAGTTTTAGGTTTGATTAACAATATAATATCATGTTATTTACATGTTTAGTGAATGGTATGAAGATCATAATATAAATAATTAGTATAGCTTAATAAGAAGCAATGAACAGAAAAGAAGTCTTGTCAAGAATAATAGCTAAGTAATTTGTTTTTGTAATTTAAATGTCCTGTTATAATTATTTAACATCATTGTAGTACTGTCCATCGAATAGTATTCAGTGTTTGCTACAATGACGACATTTTTCAATATTGACGAACAAAATATCAGTTCCTGCCATAGGAAGGTTGTTATTTTTATATTTTATAAGTCCTATTGAAACTAAAACTTTCATCTTCAAGAACTTTTATTTATCTGTTCTCATCGGAACTTCGAATGTCAGAACTTTTTCTAAACAAGTTCCATGGTACATATTTTAAACAGAACCTTTTAAGAAGGTACAGAACTGTTTGAAAAATATACAAACTTACGAAAAGTGTGCTTGAACAGTTTGGTTTCCGAGTGGCTCGACTATCAATAAACAAAATATCACGTGACTGTGAGAATCCATCGATTATAGAAAGTACAAAGGGCTACTTCCTCCGTTTCCTGCGATTGTACCCCATGCTTCCAACTTTTCCAACTTTCGCCACATATCTCCTCTGTCCCCAGGCACCATCCAGCCAGGCTCGAGCGCGATCTGGTATTCACCTCTGTGTACACCTATGTATATTTCGAATTAATTGAACTGTACCGCCACTGCCGGAATACAATGTAACATTGTACTCCGCGAGATTAATAATAGCCGTCGCGTGCTGTGGTGCGGCGAATTAGGGGGTGGAAAGCCGTAGCCCGATATCATCGGCCGAGGGCGACAAAGAGGCGGGAAGGTGACGCGGTTGGATAAATAAATTTCGCTTCGCAATTAGCGGCAGAATGTTAAAAATGCCGCGGATGAAGAGACGAACGAGGGAACAACGAATGGCGATGAAGAAGAGAGAGAGAAGGGGGCGCGTATTTAAATCCGAATTTAAATGCGACGAATGTACTTTGCCCGAATGAAAGTTTCTCCTCGACATTTTCCCTGCGTTGGAGGGATGAAACTGTAGACGCGGCGCGAAGGACGTATGGTATGCAATATTGGGTTGCTTCTGCCGCGTGAAATGTTGCCTTTTTTGCATGTTTCGTTCGGGAAGAGAAAGTTTATTTCCGTCCCGACTGCTGGTATGTAGAGTGGAAGAATGCATGGCTGGACAGGTGGAGATGCGAGGATGCATTCTGTAAGTTTTTTTTTTTATGTGTCCTCGATGTTAACCCTTTGCACCTCAATTTTCTTAAAGAAAACTAATTATAACTCATCATTAAAAAAATGAAGAGATGGAGAATCATCTCTGTTTAATTAATTCATATCCCCCGGACTAGCCGTTGCAAGATCCCAACGCTGCATCTCGCAACTATAACCCTGTGGCCCCAGAAACTATTTCCAACGATTAATATTCGCCCGACGGTCGCATCTCTTCCTCGCCGATCGAACCATATTTCCCGCGGCGGAATTAACATTTCAATAAAAGCTCGAACGGCGGCCCGACTCGACAATTCTGTGCCAAAGAGATGATGGAAAAGCTGGATTAAACCGAGGATTTAGATCCGCGCTGATAACGCGGCGATACGGATCTCGTTGGCTGCGTCCGGAGAAGTAAAGAGACGAGAAAGGGCAGAGGGAGAGAGAGAGAGAGTAAGAGGATTCTCGTAGAGGCAGCGAGAAAGGAACACGGATACACAGAGGGGGGATAAGGGAGCGTTGAATTAAATTGCTTTTCAGAGGTATGAAAGTGGTGTTTTACAAGGCGCACGGAGTAAGATCAAGTGCGCCCTGGCAGGCTGCCACACAGTCTTGCCCCGATAATAAATGCTCATTGAAGAAAAGGAAAGAGCCCGAGGGGGGGAGCTGGTAAGGGACGAGGAGGTTCCGAGGGAAAGGGTGGAACGGGGAGGACTGCGGAGAGTGGTCGGCCCTGAGACGTTTTTCTCTTGTCTTGGCTGTAAAGCGCAACGAGTCGGCCTCGATGAGCCTTGCACTTGGTGCGCTGGATCGCGAGTTCCTTCTTCTTTTTTTCTTTTTGCACCATCCCCTTCCATTTTTCCCTTCGTTCCTTTTCTTCTTCGCTCGCTTCATCGACCACCTCTCGATTGTTTTCAATGATGCGATTCAATCGTTCCACCACACGCTTTCTCCCTGCTTTTAACAAGTTACCTGGCTGGTAATTGTCTCGATTGCCCTGCAGAACACAGTTCCTGTGCACACATTTTGAATGGTTCAATGCGATCAACTCGTTTTTGCTAATTAAATGTTTTTCAACAGTAAACATTTTCGGTTTCCCTTTCCGAAATTTCTTCGATTTCGATGATTTTTTAATGTGTTGTAGAAATTAACATTTTAAACAACTTTTCTCTCTTGCAGAAAAAGCGTAGATGCCTTAGTTTCCGAGATATTCGCAAAAAACTGACGCTGCCGCTACAGAGAAATGTACCCCTTACGGCGATAACGACAGTTTCTCGTCAATATCTCGGAAACTAAGAGAATTAGACATTTTCGTGACAGGAAAAAGTTGTTCAAAATGTTGAATTTTACAACACATCCAAGAATCATCGAAATCGAAGTAGAATTTCTATAAATTCAACGAACTAAATAATAATTTATGCTAATTAAGATATTAATTACAGCAATAATCTACTAGTTGTAACCTTGGCTGTAAAGCGCAACGAGTCGTCCTCGATGAGCCTTGCACTTGGTGCGCTGGATCGCGAGTTCCTTCCTCTTTTTTCTTTTTGCACCATCCCATTCTATTTTGCCCTTCGTTCCTTTTCTTCTTCGCTCGCTTCATCGACCACCTCTCGATTATTTTCAATGACGCGATTCAATCGTTCCACCACGCGTTTTCTTCCCTGCTTTTACCAAGTTACCTGGCTGGTAATTGTCTCGATTGCCCTGCAGAACACAGTTTCTGTGCACACATTTTGAATGGTTCAATGCGATCACTTCGTTTCTGCTAATTAAATGCTTTTCTGCCATAAGTGTCTTCGTTTTTCCTTTCCAGAAAAGCTACACCGTCTTCGGTTACACAACTTTTCTTTGTTGCAAAACAGTCGGACAAGCTTTAGTTTCCAAGATATTCGCATAAAACTGACGTCACTATCACAGAGAAATTGCCCTTTGTGGTGATAACAATAGCTTTTTGCGATTATTTCTGAAACTAGGAGAATCAGACGTTTCTGTGAGAGGAAAAGGTTGTTCAAAACCTTGATTTTTACAACATATCCAAAAATCATCGAAATCGAAGTAGGATTTCTACAAATTCAACGAACTAAATAATAACTTCTGCTAATTAAGGTATTTACTATATCAGAAACTTATTAATCGCATTGATACCAATATTCAAGCTACCCTGTACATGCATATACAAAACAGACCAAGTAAAATAAAGTTATTGATTCTATACCACCAACAGAAACAGTAAAAAATTACTAACATTTTTTCTAAAAGCATATTCATTGAATTGCACAATAGAAATCGTCTGATAGCAATTTCTATCGCATTGCGTTGCGGCATAAAAGCGTCCCCGAATCGCCGCGCAATCGAATTAAGCGCGATACGGTGCAATGAAACAGCCCGGTCGCTGCTTTTTCTCGCGAGTGTTAATTTTACTCCTGGCTACAGGATATCCCCAAGAGACGTCCTCCGATTCGCCAGCTTCCCCCGCGGCGTAATTGTTTTCGACGCGCCGATTTAACGAGCTTTCGATAGCCCCCTTATTCTATTCTCGGCGCTGCAAATCGACGAAAAGAGATTGATAAGAAGCGGCATTGGATCGATGAATTTACCGGTCGATCATTTAACTTCGTCTTCCAATGGTCAAGCACTCAGAATTGTTGAATTTCCAATGTTTGAATCGTGAATCGCATGACGTGACAATTTGTATTTAATTAGCCAATCACTTGCATATCAGTTTTATTGCACTGAAAGTCATGATTTATAATATTTTAATACGTATTCCATGTTCGTCCAACGAAATCGTCTTCGACGACTCCGTAGTTAACACAATTTCGGGCAAATGAATTTCCCGACTTGCATCAATAACTCAATATTACAAAATTTCTCGATGGATAATTAAAATATACTCCTAGGTTTATTTGACGAAAGTTCGCGTCTCGACGGGGTGCCAAGTTCTTTTGTAGCGGGCATTCACTGGCCGGGCCAGCGATAAATTTCCCTGTGTACATCGTGGCGAAACACGACGGTGGTGATCTAATTATCGGTGGAAATTGTCCTGGGAGTCGGACGGACCACCGACGCGGTCCGGGATGGACCGGATCAGCCGATAGAACGGACGGATTGATGCGTGGGCGGACGCTGGCCGACCGATCGATCCGATTCTCCGCTCCGTTCTTCCGCCAATCAATTCGAGAGCTCTGCCCGCTTGGTACAATACACGCGCATAAACAGCTTCCCGCCGTTCGCCTGCCGAGAGTTGACTTTATCTGGACGTATCTGTTGGCCCGCTGCGTACACACCTGCGCCCGTGTAATTTCTGTCAGGGGATCGTGCCGGGGATCCCTTCTGACCTGCTGTAACGTTGCGAAAATGGCCAATGACAGGCCATGATGCCGATAATGGAATCGAATGCCGTTGCTCTCTAGTATCTTGATGTTTGACGCTGTCTGCAGTTTGCAGTCTACGGAATTGGCTTATTTTTTCGTCTTGCTTGAGGTTGATGTTGGTTTGTTTTGTAACATCCATGGTTGTTTGGTGATGAATAGAATTTTTGTTGAACTAGATAATTTGTTTTACTTGAAACGCATTAATATAAGAGATGGAAGTTTCTTAATTTAATTTTAATTTTAATTTTTGTAGATCCTTAAAGTTGTAATTATGAGAGATTTCTCGTAAAAGTCTTCGTACGTCCTTTAAAACGATCATTTTTTATGCAAATAGGCACTTATTTAGTATAATAAGACAGTTATTAGCATTGAGGATTTTTTTTTTACTTGGGAGACATTAATGTAAAAGATGGAAATTATTTTGAATTCTTGTATATCCTTGTAGTTGTAATTATGAGGGACTTCTCGTGAAAGTCTTCGTACATCATTTGAAAAGATCATTTTTAATGCATATATGCACTAATTTGGATCAATAGAATATTTAGTTATTAGCACTGAGATGTTAATAATCAGCAGTCAGTCCAAAGAATGACTTCATCCTCCCAAAACTGTATTATTACAAAAACAGAAGATACGCCTGACTTATGATTGAACTATTCTACTTGCAGACAGTCTCACAGAATTTTTTTGAATTCCCAAGTTCATTAACTTGTCGTGTAAGATAAAATTCTGTTAAACCGTTGACATTCATCGTTGCACCGGTGCAACATTCATTTTAGAAATACAACAAATTCTGGTACCCTTAATTTTTGTTTGGTTTCATTAATAGGAAACTAAATCTCAACGTTTTGAACTAATAAGTTCAAGCATTCCTTTCAAAAATTTATTTTATATCATTACTAGACTGCGGATTTTTATGCATTTACAGAAAACTTAAAGAACATTTGAAAACATCAAAATGTATAGAAGGCACGTAATATGAATAAATATACAAAATATACAAATTATACAAATTATAGCGCTTTTTATAATATCTGGTTGATGAAGCAATTTTCTACTGAAGTTCCACTTTTCTTTTGTACAACGTTCTAAAAGACATGAATTTGCATTAAGGTCCGCAGTTTGTGTTTCGAAATAACGGCTTCAGGATATGGGCATTAAAACAGTAAGAATGTTACAATTGTTTCTATTAATTTATTTTTTGGAATGGTTGAAACTTTTGCAAATTGCCTTGTACCTGTGATTCATTGTTATCAACTTCATAGTTTCTGTACATATATTTCGTGTGGTTCAATGCAATCACTTCGTTTCGGCTAATTCAATGTTTTTCAACCATAAACATTTTCGGTTTCCCTTTCTGAAATTTCTTCGACTTCGATGATTTCTATATATGCTGTAGAAATCAATATTCTAAACAACTTTTTCCTCTTGCAAAAAAAGCAGAGAGGCCTTAGTTTCCGAGATATTCGCAAAAACTGTCGTTGCCGCTATAGAGAAATCTGCCCCTTACGGTGACAACGACAGTTTCTCGTCAATATCTCGGAAACTATAAAAATTAGACACTTTCGTGGAAGGAAAAGGTTGTTCAAAATGTTGTTTTTTACAACATATCCGAAAATCATCGAAATCGAGGTAGGATTTCTATAAATTCAACGAACTAAATAATAATTTCTGTTAATTAAGATATTAATTACGGTATCTTTTGCGAATATTCTTATATCTAGTATTCATTATTATCAACTTCATCCCTAATATCGTTTAAACATCTCGACAGCATGATCCAATCGCAGCCGTTAAGATTGATACGGTGCGCAATTACGGCCCACAATTCCAGCGTATAATCAAACACGGGCGAGTACCGTGGAAAAATGTCAGGATTAATTACCGACATTCCAGCGACGATTACGCGCGTCGCATGCAGCCGAATCCTTGGCGGTTCCCGTGGATACAGTGCCGGTGTTCGAGGGTGACGCGCAAATACATGGGGCGGGGCGGGGGGGGGGGGGGGGGGGGCAGAGCAGGGGCACCGCTCCATCCGGTCAGTCCGCATTTAATTAAACTTGCACGATATATCGCGAATATTCGATTATAGACAAATTAGTTTAGTCCCTCGAGCGCGGTTAATTTCACGCGAGACGAGACGCGACTGAATTGCCATACACGTCAAATCGATGGAAAACTTCCAGTATCTATTTGGAATTAACATGAAAAGTTCTTTGGAAGGATTTCTGTTTTTCATGTGGAACGATTGCGTTTCTATTTTCTTCGTTTGGGAACTATTGTCATGCTTCTCTTTATGAATTGTACTTTTTTTTTATCGAGCTAGATAGTAGTACATTGTGTAACTGAATTTTTATTATTATATCACTGGAAGATTTAAATGATTTTAATGATTTAAATGATTTAAATGATTTAAAATTTAGAACGGGCTAAGCAATTTTATCTCGGCTGCAATTAAAAATGGGAAAAGGTATTCGTATTTATCGACAATCAAGTACTTTATTATTAATCAATCTTTATGAACCTTTATTATTTGAATTAAAAAGTGTCAAACTTCATTCATAACAATGTACAAGTTTAATTACACAGAACATCATTTATACGTATAAAACATTACTCTGATTTGCAATATTTAATTTTGAACGAATCCTAAAACAGGCAGAATACGACAATGAAAATGGAGTTTTATTATTTGAATTAAAAAGTGGTTCAAACTTGAGCTGAATGAATTCCTGCAATTCTTAGTATTCCATGAACACACTTATTGCTCTTTTTGTATTAAGTGTCTGTTCTACAAATCTTGTACTTCATGCATAGACAACGTACAAATTTAATTGCAAAGAGTATCATCCATATGTATGAAACATTATTCTGATCTGCAATATTTAATTTCGAACAAAGTCCAACAAGAAAGACGGAGTACGAAAATAATAGTAGCGTCTCGTCTGTCTACCACGACAAAACGGTGCATAATTACTACATAATCAACGCAGGCCTCGAAGTAACAATTCCAAGAACGATTCCACGCATTTGTCATCCGGTCGACGTTGAATCCAATCAAAGCCATGCGCTTAATAAACCCAGGGTAGCTAACGGAGCTGCGAGCAATGGTGTACTTAATCCACGATCATTCTGTCAGATAACGGAGCGCCAGGGTGTAGGTACAAGGAAGACTTTCGGGGGTGCGCGAAGAAGGTGATTCATGATCGCCGAATAATTTCAGCCTAGGAAGACAATAAGCTAAGTGGCGGTCGGGGTTCGGCGCGAATACCTTAACGTCATTAATTAACCGCGCAATTGAGTGAAGATTAATCGATGGAAGGAAGAAGCTTGGCTGAATTCGATGGGTCGTTCATGGGGGGAGGGGGGTGGCGGTAGTCCCAAGCAGAAGAGGGGTTGCTTGCGCGGAACAATAAGATCGTTGCGAGGGATAACGGATAACACCGCGAGTCTGGTGATAATTTGAACGCGTGTCAATTTGGCGCCGCTGCCACCCCGGTAATTATACTCCACCCCCCACCGCCCCCTCCTCTCGTTGTCATTAAGCACGTCCCCCGGGGTAGACGACAATTTATCCCGGAAACATAGCGCGAAGTAGCGGAGCGAGCGCGTTTCAATGAATTAATTTGATGGACTTTTGAGGCGAGCTAAAACGCGCGCGCGGTTTAATTGCGATTCGCGCGGACTACCCTTAAACAACCGTTTCATTATTCGGCTAGAGTACGAGGGAGATACGATTTCGCGTCGCGGCGGAGCCGTGGGGATGACGAGTTTGGGGATGGTTAGCGAAAACGGTGGACCGCATGCAATTTTAAGGAACTGTATACGTGTAACGCGGTAAACAATGACGTGATTGGTAGGGATGATTGAGATGTGCAACCGTAATCATCCTATGGGAAACCTTATGCGGAACTTCATTTAGTTACTTTTGCTTTTGTGCATATTGTTAGTTTCTTTATTCATCCGTTGAGCAGGGTGAGAAAAGTAGCAAGTTCTGCGTATGATGTGCAATGTGCAATGTGCATTGCTACCCTAATTTTATTCAAATATTTATTGGTCAGGATCACATTTGTCATAGCTTTTATTGGTACAATTAATAATACAATAATATATTGGAGTAAGAGAATAATAATATATTGTATGACAACAATTTACCAGCAATTAATTCATTAGCATTATTAGAAACAATATGAATTCATTAAAACAAGAAAACTTTCATAATCATGCCCTTCATACATATTGTCAAATACTTTTGAAAGGTTTTGTAACGCATTATAAAAATCGAATTTTATGGAAATAGACAAATTTCATCATTATAGTAAAATTTATTTGTATACTCAATAATTCCATCTTCGAAAGTCTTAACAAATAATTGACTCTCAGTGAATAATTGTCATGTGATTTTTTTTTGTTACAGGTAAGAGCGATCATTTTACACGGCAGTAACATTTTCCAGAGGTATGTGTAGACGCGACTACGAAGATTTAAGGGTAATTCCGCTGGGGAGACAATGAAATCCCTGGTAGGATTGGAGGGTTAGTGGCACAGGGGTTGCAGGGTTCACTTGAGGAGCAAGACGCAAGTGGCTTTCCCTCTCCTCAGCTTTTTCCAGCGGTTCTTCACGAGCCGAGACGATTAGGCTCCATGCGTACACTTCACTCGGAATTTTCATCCCTTTGTCTACTTTCGAGGGTGTCCTCAACTTTGCTTATCATTAATCCCTTACACTTCCCGGTGTGAGGGCTTATTTTGTCTCTTGTTTCCTCGCCATTCCTCTATTTTCACGCGCTGGGAATCAGATGATCATCCAGATGATGAAAACTTAGCAATTTTCAATTGAAGGAATTCAAGTGGTACAATGATTAAACGCTTCGAATTGCTGGGACATTAATTATACCGAATGCGCGAGATTCATCGAAACTTCAGTGAAAACCATTATTACACCGAAGTAAATTAACCACAACGACTCTCCCTGAAAGCCTACCTGTTGTTGAAATTCAAACCTAAACTTAGTCTTCCATTAACCGCATACATCACACTTACGCAGCATTTTCTTAAATAACCCAAGCATTTCGTTTGTTAAATAGACGAGATGGTTTAAATACGGTCTAGAGTTTAAATATGGGCTAGTTGGTGTTTAAGATCATATTAGGTGTTCCACCTTAGCGACAATAATGAGAAACTACGGTTCAAGAATCAAAGGAAGCTGAGGGAAGCAGATAGTGGCTTGTATTTCTATTTTATCATACTCCTCTTATGTTTATTAGGGGAGATAGTGTAAAAATGGACGAAATAAGACGGTAATCAAGAGTGACAGACTCATATTTAAGGCTTCAAGGATAAGTTATTAATAATGTCAAGATCGGTCCAAGGGCCCCTGAATGTAGGCAACTTAGTATACACAGTTGCATATGTTCACGAACCTTTGAACCGACTTTTAAAGTCCAAATAACTAATTAACGAAGCTTTAAGTGCAATTCTGGCACTCTTGGTTTTCGTCTTATTTTAGTCCAACATTGACATTTACCCTGGTTGATTTTTTGTTACCGACATTGACAGAATGAAACATTGTTTTCCTCTGAAAAAGATACAACGTTGTACTCCTCTTATCTATATTGGAGGAGATAGTTCGAAGATAGGTTAGGATCTAAATATGGGCTAGTTGAAGTTTAAGATCATATTAGGTGTTCCACCTTAGCGGCAATAATGAGAAACTGCGGTTCAAGAATCAAAGGAAGCTGAGGGAAGCAGATAGTGGCTTGTATTTCTATTTTATCATACTCCTCTTATGTTTATTAAGGGAGATAGTGTAAAAATGGGCGAAATAAGACGGTAATCAAGAGTGACAGACTCGTATTTAAGATTTCAATGATAAGTTATTAAGAATGTAAGGATCAGTCCAAACGCCCCTGGATGTAGGCAACTCATTATACACTGTTGCGTCCACTTGCATATATTCAGGGACCTGTGGACCGACTTCTAAAGTCCTAGTAACTAATTAACGAAGCCTTAGGTACAATTCTGGCACTCTTGATTTTGGTCTTATTTTAGTCCAACGGTGACATTGACCTTGTTTGATCTTTTATTATAATTGATAAAATATCAATGTCGATCTTTGGTTAGCTTATTTGAACAGCACATCGTATAACAAACATGTTGCAGATATCCACTGTAGTGTTACGTTTTTTTAAATTTTCAATTACTTTGACAATAAGTTCTGAAATAAAAGTGGTAGTCCATAGTTAGACCATTTCCTCTACGAACCTACATATGTATATCCAGTCCGTAGAACGAATATTGCAGGCACGGTCTGGTTATTCCGCGTTCGAATAGATCTTCCATTTGGAGCGGTTCTGAATGAACATTGAAATTATTCACTGGACCCTAACAGGGAGTTGAATACGGTATTAGAGAAACGTTAACGCGCTGGTTAGGAAAGCCATCCCCCCTGCGATTCGTGATCCTACGTCTTAGGTACCTGCCAGGCCCTCGAACATTGCGGTTACATCTGCTGTAGCGTAATAACCCTTCCACGTAGAAACGCTTCTATTCGGTCCGAGTCAATCGGAACAACTTAATGATAAGCCAGATTGCGATGATCGAACAACGATTCAAGGACGGGTAGTTACGGTTATTAACGCTTCATTTATCGAAATACGTGGACGTTCAGTGGCGCATTCACTTGGCTCTGCAATGCAGGAAATTGATATCAATTTATCGTTTTGCAATATTAAGGCAGAACCGATGTATCAACGTTTATTTATTTCCGTCTTCAGATTTATTTGATCGAGGAATTTATTTATTGGGAAACTAGAAATGCAGAACGGCATTTTATTTTACTGAGGCTTTATGGAACTTTAAGAAGCTAATAACAATACCAACGTTGTTAGAAGTCTCTTACGAACTTTTGATGAATTTGTATGAATTATACAAATTATTTATCTAGAATATATTCTTGATCGCAAATTATACGATTGTTAAATTAATCCCTCCATGCAACATATACCTGCACAAAAATATAGTCTGCAGCCTCATTTTTTCGCATATTAAGTAAACAACGCTTCAATTAAACTGCAATTTAATTCCACTGTTTGTTTCATCGTTCCGTTTAATCACGATCAACCGTCTCTGTATTTCCCTCGCATTTTAAGCAAACATGCAAAAAAAAAAAAATATCGACGCACAAGGCTCCATATGCATGCAGACGGGATGCAATTTCGTTCCACATATTTTCTAGTACGCCGCGATTCTCCTTTGGCCTTCCATCAACGCGAGATTCCGAGTCGTGGAGCTAACAGAAATTCATTGAAATGTACAAACGTTTACATTCGGTGTAATGTGCGTACAGTGCTGGCTGAATGATGAGCACCGAGCGGATCTGCATCGGAGATAATGCGAGGGGCGGAATGCGGGGAAACAGAACGTGCAATGGGAACGCCAAGCGGCGGTGAATCGTGGAATTCGCGTACAAGCGTCTGGATAATAAAATTATACTCTGCCTCCGCGTAGAATGGCACTGATAATAAAATCTCGCTCCGCGCGAGTGTTGCTTGCGCTCTTAAGAAAGATTGTCAGAGGAAATATGGATATTTATTTATTTCGTTGGATCACCAATTAGTAGCAATTGGGAAGAATAATAATTCTAGTATTAATAATCATTTTCATTTCACTTATGCCTCCTGATTTGCAGTATTTTTTTAGTAAACTTGCAAGGATTTAAGCTATTTTTTAACAAACTGCCAAAATTCTCTACTTTAAACAATTTTTCTAAATTGCAGTTTACGTGGCGTGGATGTTTCTTTATTTAACCCCCCCCCCCCCCTACCCTCACCCTGAAAACCAAGCGAAATACGAGGGTACACTTCCAACTGGTACAATTATTAAACTCGGCAAAGCAGGATGAAAAATAATTCCGGGTACAATTCGTCGCGAAACGAGTCCAAAATTTTAATCAGCACGAAAGTACAGTTCCAGCGTTTTTATTTTGCACCCTTTCGTCTGGGGTTCGTTGAAGCATCGTTTAATCACATGCGCGATTCTCGCGAACCGCCACTACACAGATTCTTTTATGCGGCAGAAAAAAAAGGATTAAAGGAAGAAATTCATGTGAAATCTGCAAATTCATGGGACTGATTTGAATTCTGCGTTAAATTGAACATGAAATATTTAAACCGCTGATTCGAATGCAAACCGAGAGTTATCGCGATGAGGAAAATTGACGCCAATTGCCCTTTACATTGCGGCGTGTTTGCCCAGGTATCCAATGTTGTTTAAAATTCTAACGTCGCCCCAATGATTGTCGATTAATTGCACACAGCGACAGGATAAACTCGATGAGCACGCGTGGTTCGTGCATAACGCATTGCCGAACTGTGTTGCAATTAATCGTTGATTAATGGACAACAATTGGTATAAGGGTGAATCGGAAATCGGGCCATATTCCGTCGAATTTCAACTCGTTACCTCTGTTTCTCTGTTGTCGACTTCTCGTTGCACCTCGGAATCGTAAACTGATGGCGACAGTTAATTATATCCGATGATTCGAAAAATGGGCTAAATAAGACGATAATCAAGAGTGATAAAATCGTATTTAAGGATTCAATGGTAAGTTACTAAGAATGTAAAGATTGGTCCAAAGGCCGCTGAATATAGGCAACTCAACGCGACGGTGCATATTGAGTTGCCTACATTCAGGGGCCTTTGGGCCGACTTTTAAAGTCTTAATAACTTATTAACAAAGGCTTAAATGCAATTTTGTCACTCTTAATTTCGTTTTATTTTTGCCCGACATTAACATTTACCCTGCTTGATTTTTTGTTACCGACATCGACATGATGGTAAATTGTTTTCCCCTGAAGACAGATACAGTGTTATACTTCTTATCTGTATTGGAAGAGTTGGTTCGAAAATAGGCTAGGTTCTAAATATGGCCCACTTAAAATTTAAGATTATATTAAGTGCTTCACTAAAGTGACAATAATGAGAAGCTACGGTTCAAGATCCAAAGAAAGCTGAGAGGAGCAGATAATGCCCTGTATTTAAATATATTTTAATTATATATCCGTTCGAATCCTGGCATCGGGACGCGTTTTGTTAATGCGTATCTCGTCTTGAATTGAAACTGATTCCTCGTTATCTTTCTTTTGCTGCTGATCGTAAGCTCGAGCTTACGAAAAAAGCTTCTTCTTGAGTCTTGATTAAATTAGCAATTTGCTGGTGCATTGAACATCGATTAGTACGTATTATATTTTCTCTGTTTTACATTCTTTTTTTCTGGCCTCATTCATAGTCAACTCTTTCGAAGCGTATAAGGAATTTTTATTGCACATGTTCATTACAAATTATTTTCCATTCTTTGTGAAAATTTAATGGTTTCATCTGTATCTGGCTTCCTTTACTCAATTTAATGTAAATAACTAAACATTATAAGTTTTAATTATTTCATAATAATTTAATATAATTTGTTACTTAAATACGACTAATGAAATTATCTTTCTTGATTCTGTATGCATATATAGTCTATTGCCTTTTATATGTTTTGTTAATCAACATGATGAAACGGCTATCCTATCACAGAAATTAAATAATATTCAAAACCATCATAATTACCATGAAATGCTATAACAACGAAAGACATAAAATAAAATCAAATATGATACCATTTAATCATCAAAATTATAAAGCTTATAAATTTAATAAGTTTATGATATAAACAACTCCCTTCATTCCACAAATGCGTAACGAAGGATAATTCTTTTAATAATACTCTTCTGAAACCTTTTACTAATTTACTAATACATTCCCCCTTGCGTCTCTCTTGTCATCTATTTTATTCCTTCTTCCCGCTGGAAGCGGATTTTCAGTCAGCGAGAAGGTGGCTCGTGTTTTCTGCTTTCTTACGCGATCATCCATTATTCAGTTCACCTTGCTCTTGCTGTAGACTCATTTTATTTTCGCTGTCTCACTGATGCTGCTGCGCGTCTACTTGAAAAAGAAGGGAGGTTCACGGCTCGTTTGCCAAACGTTTGCTCCAAGTTTCTCATGCAATTATTTTTGTTTAAAAACGTGTGTAAGTATGATAAAAGGAATTAAAAGGAATCAAGAAATACGTAATGAAAGAAATTTTAGGAGAAACATTTGTTTGAAATATTGCGCTTACATCCTAGGGGGAAATATTTTGCAAAATTATAATATATTCCATATAATTTTCATTTTCTATAATTTGCATATTGGAAAAAAATTCGCATCGATTAAATGTTTATATCTAATTGAAAAAATTCTGCCACAGTGTGTTCACAACGTTTTCTCCATTTTTTCTTTCACAAATTTATCCCTTGCAAGATCTAACAAACGTATAACATATTGCATGTGACTTTCACTTTCTACATCTTTCACATAGGAAAAGAAATTCGTATGGATTCAATATTTGTATCTAATTGAATGTCCAATTGACAAAATTTTGCCACAATGTGTTCACAACGTTTTCACCTTTTTTCATTTACAAATTTACCCCTTGCAAAATTTGACTAAAGTATAATACATTGCATATGACTTTCACTTTCTACAGTTTGCACGTTTCAAAAGAAATTCGCTTCGATTAAATATTTATATCTAATTGAACGAATTCTGCCACAATGTGTTCGCAATGTGTTCTCCCTTTTTTTTTTTACAATTTCATGCCTTAAAAATTTAACAGAACCAAAATCCATCTCCCATGCCATCCCCTTCATTCCAATTGACCTACCCGAAATCCTACGAAAGCAATGCGCAGCTCTTATCCCGCAGCGAAATAAAAATCTAAAATCCGATGGGAAGCAGCGCGTTCCTCCGCGTCGAAGGAAAAAGAGAAATTCCAAGCTGAATAAAAGCTGGCACCGAGTTCTGCCCTCTCTGCTTGGTTTCCCGTCGACGCCTCCGAGTGCAGCTTATAAAAACACCGTAGACGTTTGCTTTTGTCCCGGCGTTGCCTCCAGCATCCCTCAAGAGCGATGAATAATAAAAGCACTTCACCGCATTACGTGCAAGCGTCGTTCTCGCCGTTTCTCTCCCTCCTCCGCCTTCTAACAACGCTGTACCCGATCGAATCTGCATAATTTTGGCTCGGCATTTTAGCCTCGAATGAATAGTCGCGAGTTGTGCATTTTTGCTTTTGCAGGGAAATGATGGTTCTCGTTGCCGCTTTCCTGGTTGATTTAATATTGTTCCATTGATGTTGAGTTTTCTGCCGGATTTCAAATGGATTTTATTAAAATGTGTTGCGGAATATCACTTGCGCAAGGAAATTGGAGGAAATTGCACATATTGTTTGTCTTACTTATCTTTTTTTTTTGTCATTTAATGTGGATTAATATTGTTTAGGTATAAGAAAAGTAAAAAATACTCTCCATCTTCAAAGAGTTAAGGGAAATCTTCTGTCTTTTAATTTCTTAGAACTTTGAATAAAGCTGAATTCGATATACTTTATTCTAATAGCAAAAATAATGCATCGGCGCAATATGTTCGATAGTCAAATGGAAAATTGATATGCGAAAAAGCTATCTTTCGATCTAAATCAATTTGCTGGTACACCTTTACACGTAGAAAAATTTACTTGAAACCTCTTAGCAATTGCACAGGCGTGTCAAATATTCCGGACAGTGCAATTGAAAACGATCAAAGCAATTACGGAGCCGCGTTATTTAATCCTGAACATTTCTTACTCGTAGCAAACCGTCAGTCATTTTCGCCCTCCATCGTAAAACGTATTGCCTTTCGCGCGTTGAGATTTGCATGTACAATGAAAGAGCGTACTCGTTAGAAGAGGTAGAACCGTCGGTGCACATTTATTTCTCCTGTCGAAGAAAGAAAGAGAAGTTAAACGTGCGCGGCAGCGGGGATACAATTCGAGGAGCAATTTGCGGAATCACGAGTGGAGGAGCTCGTGATCGTTCGAAAGGCGAGCTTTGTATTCCGTGAATCGGTGTTATAATCTAACTAGCGGGACCGGAGTTGGAAGCGCATTGCTGGAGATATCGCCGGGATACGAAAGGGCAGCGTCGTGACCTCGCGGTTAACTCGGCTTTTATAATCATTTTTCGTCTGTCCTCGAATTATATCGGTCATCTTTATAGTTAACAAATTAACACTCTGGTGGCATTAAAAAAACAGCTACTTTAAACGCCGCATGGGAAGCTGCTAATTGTAGATAATTATATTATTGTTGCACGTTGAACATACTTTATTTATTCACTCTTTCTAATTGTCTGATTGGATGCAATTTTTGAATGGATTTCTAAATTGCATATTTGAGAATTAAGTTTTTACAATTAGAATTTATGCTAACATTTATTACTTTTCTTTATAGCATTCGGCTATTATACACTCTGTTTCATATTTATAACTTATCTGCAAATGATCATTTATTTCCTATCACGGTAGAGACACTTAAATGTACAACTTTAATTTAACAAACTTAATTCATAGATGGCAAAAGACTTTTATTGGTACACTGAGGCGTGCAACTGTTGTTTTAACATATTTTGGAAATCGATCATTTTGTACATTTCAGCATCGAATAAGTTTCATTTTAGAAATTAACAAGTGTGCGTAATCCAAATATTCTTGGACGAAGAAATATTTGCATAATTATTGCAATCGAATGAGATTGCTCGCACGTTTTCAACCCCCTTGCCAATACCCAAAAACTCGCCCCCAGGCAGGGAAACTTGAGAAAAGCTCTCATCCCCTTCGGATGTTATGTGTTCTTCGAGAAATCTTTGAAAAGCGGATCGATATCGAGTTTTGTAACGCTGCAAATATGTACGAATAGTGCTTTCGAAATTTGACATTAATCTAACAGTGCGAATCAGCTGTGCTACCCGTACATTTCCTGCTAGTTGTTAAAGCAATGTATCGTTGTATAACGTTAATTTAATTGTTGCTTTGGAAGTCTGTGAGTTACTGTTCTATGTACAGTTTGCAATAGTTTTGGCGAATGTTTCTTAATGGTTTTCTACATATGGAGCATTTGTTAAAACGTTTCTCTAGATATATTGCACAATTTTGTTGCAAGAAAAGTGCAGTAATACATAATCATATAATATATCGAAGGCAGCAAAATACGTTAAACACAGCACAATATATTTGACTGAAACAAAATATTTAACTAGTCCAGGAAAAGTTAAGAAATCATTGAATTATGCAAGAATCGCTAATGTCGATTGCAAATATGACTTTAAAATGTATTCAGCAGCAAACTGGCTGAACGCCAGGTCGCTAAGAAATTTAGAATCAAAAGCACTTGGAACGACGGTGAGAAACGCTAGCAGCAGTGAATGGATGAAGCTAATTTAACTCGTTTAGGTTTACGATGGTATTCTGAGCTCCGAATAACGCTCGACTGCATATTTACAGTGGGGCAAGTCCATAAATGCTATACTAATAGGTGCGCAATGGAAACTTCGTAAATAAGAATTTAATTTGTGTTTCCATGAAAGCAATATTTTATAGCTTGATCCAATTAGCTCAATTTATGAAACTATTCGACAAACAGGTAATTGGTAGCCGATATGCGCATAGCAGAGCAAAACGATGATTGTTGAAATATTGGAATAATAATAATAGTGTTCAAACTTGATCTGGAACCAGTTGGTCTGGATTTCAATATTGTTAATCTTTTTTTACGCATATAAATGTATGTGAGAAGCTATTAAACTGTTTCAATTAACATTTCATAGACAAAAATATGAAACGTGCTGCTAAAGATTCTGCTTACTTGCATATTTAATTGAGTATATTGGCTGAGCGCAGAACATACCTAAGTGAATAAAGTGGGTGATAAAAGTATTAGATTAGTATTAGATTAGACACACAGTATGTTTTATGGACAGTTCAGACGATCAATATGCATTGTTAGTATTTTGAGACTTTCAATATTGTCAATATTACGAGAAATAATGCTTAATTATAAATACGTGATAATGTTGCTTAGAACGTAAACAGGTGTACATATGCAATTTGCAAACATGAATGCATTATAACAAAAGTAATGAGGAATCAGTGTAAGCTGGTTTTTATTTAAAAAATGAATCGTTTTAATGTGTTATTGTCACTTCATGAAAGTGGAATAATAATTTGATCACATACTACTATTTGTATATTACTTTATTTGTATTTTAATTGTATATTAAAATATCATACATTGATAAAACATTCCGATAATACCATTAATGAAATTAAATAAATAACGGAACAGATCCTTGTACAATTGCCAACACCTTGAACAACAAAGGAAATATTCAACCATGCGTATAAAATTTGTATGATAAAAATAGTTCTTTTCCTTAAAATAAATTCTCCAGATCTGAAAACAAAAAATTTGAAATAGCGTAAGGACGGGAAAAAGGCAGAACATATTAATCCAGCAGGATGAAACATAAAGGACACTCGTCCCAGAGGCAAGTTTGGTAAAACCCAGATGAAAGAGGATGTCGAATGGAGAGGGGCGTGCGATTCGAAAAATCAGGAAGCCCCCGGTACGTCGGAGGGCGCGTTTTGCCGCCGCAACAAATCTAATCCGCGCGCGGGAGGTACTTCGTAGCGTGATTCCAAACCGCTGGTAACCTGTGGCGCATTGTTACAGCCGGTAAGGGCAGAGATTGTGCACTCCCTCCCCGGACAAAGAGGAGCGACGCAGCTTCCGTCGCCGCGCCGAGATTAATTTCGCACGCCGTTGCAGCCTGACACCGTACCAATACCCGCGTAAATGGGATCACAATGGAGGGCCACAGTTTCCAATCATGTCTCTGGTCCGTGCGCTCTACCCTGTGTCCGCGCACGAGTAATCGTGACCCGCCGCTATGCATGCTCCGCCAACTGCGCCGATATAATTAAGACTTGACTCTAAGAGAGCGTATCGGACGAAATTAGGCGTCCGGGAATGCGGGGCTCGCCGTCGTCGAGCAGTCGTTTAGCGGTTGAATAAATAATATGAACCCGTTTCTGCATCTCTATGCGCGAGAGAAAAAGGAAAGGATTTATTGAAGTAATCGAACGGAATGAGAGCTTTCTTCAAGTTTCCCTGCTTAGGGGTCAGATTTTTTTTTCTTGCCTTTCTCACCGTCGTCCAAAGTGTTTCTGATTCTAAACTTCTTAGCTACCTGGCGTTCAGCCAGTCTGCTGCTGAATACATTTTAAAGTCATATTCGAAATTCGCATTAACGATGCATTCATAATTCAGTGATTTCTGAACTTTTCCTGAAGTAGTTAAATATCTTGTTTTAGTCAAATATATTTTGCCTGTGTTTAACGTATTTCCCTGCGTTTGATATATTATATGATTAAGTATTACTGCACTTTTCTTGCAAGAAAATTATGCATTACATGAAGGGAAACGTTTGAACAAATTTTCCACATGTACAAAACCATTCAGAAACGTTCGCCAAAATTATTGCAAATTGTACATAGAACAATAGCTCACATACTTCCATAGCAACAATGAAATTAACGTTATACAACGATACATTACTTTAACAATTGGCAGCAAATATACCAGCAGCACAACTGATTCGCATTGTTAGATGAATGTTAAATTTCGAAAGCACTATTCGCACATACTCGCAGCGTTACAAAACTCGATATCGATCCGTTTTTCAAAGATTTCTCGAAGAACACATAACATCCCTGCCTGGGGGTGAGTTTTTGGGTATTGGCAATCGGGTTGAAAACGTGCGATCAACCCCATTCGATTGCAATAATTATGCAAATATTTCTTCGTCCAAAATAATTTGGTTTACGCACACATGTTAATTTCTAGAATGAAGCTCATTCGATACTAAAATGTACAAAATCATCGATTCCTAAAATATGTTAAAACAACAGTTGCACGCCTCAGTGTATCAATAAAAGTCTTTTGCCATGAATGTATTAAGTTTGTTGAATTAAAATTATACATATAAGTGCCCCTACTGTGATAGGAAACAAACGATAATTTGCAGATGGGTTATAAATGTGAAACGGAGTTTATAATAGCCAAACGGCATTAAGAAAAATGACAAATGTTAGCATAAATTGTAATCGTAAAATGTTAATTCTCAAACATATGTATATATATTTAGAAATCCATTGAAAAATTTTATCCTAGCAGGCAATTACGAGACATGGAAAATAAAGTATGTTCAGCGTGCAACAATAATGATGATCCACAATTAGCAGCTTCCCATACGGCGTTGAAAGTAGCTGTTTTAATGCCTTAAATGAATCAACTGTCTTAACAAATTAAGTTTGTTGAATTAAAGTTGTACATATGTATAAGTGCCTCTAGTGTGATAGGAAATAAATGATAATTCACAGACGGATTATAAATATAAAATGGAGTGTACAGTAGCCAAGTGCCATAAAGAAAAATGATAAATGTTAACATAAATTCTAATTGTACAATGTTAATTCTCAACGTATAACATTTCCTCTACACGAGGAACTCGCTGGGAAATCATCCCGTTCCTCTTCGTTCCCCGGCGCTCCGCATGAGCGGATCTACCGAATAATGCATCGATACCTTATCTATTTATGCGACGCAGCTCGATGCCAATCTATCCGCGGGGGGCGGGGGGCCGTCTTGAAACAGGCCGGGGTGAAGAAGAAAGGCACCGGTGATCGATTTTCCAAGACGTGGAAAGGGAGTCCTGCCTGGCAGGCAAATCGTTTCCGTTCCTCGCCCCGTATATATCCGTGGAATCTTATTGGAGAGCAGCTCGCTGTCGCGTTGTGCCGCGACCGTCGTGTTCAACTTTCCTCGCGGCCGCCAGCATCCGCTCCAGGCACGGCCGATATTTGTCGACGAAGGGGGAATCAGAAAATGAACCGGAAAGGAAGACCACTGAGTACGCTTGGCATTTTTACGGTTCGTCTACTGCGATCGGAGTCCGGAGTTCTTCGGCGAATCTCTGATGTGTTGCAATTTTATTGCTTCTTTGTTATTTTCTTTCGTCTGCCGTTTGACGAACACGCTTCGGTCAGATCAGTTTTATTGATTAATGTCGATCGTATTTAGTTCACTATTCGTGTATTTAAGATGAATTTGATGATCAATCTTTTACATATTTATCATAGATGATGAATTCTATAATAATTAAAAGCTTTCCTCGCTCTCCAAATATTTCTTTAACTCCTTCCCAATATCCAGCTTCCTATCAAACTCTAATCAAATTCCTTCTAAAACTTACACAATTGCAATAATATAACTTACAGTTCGCACAATTGTATCACAATTCTTTTATTACACATTTGACTGTCCACTAAATATTTCTCAGGGCATAAAACAACTTATCTATGATTTCACAGCTACCGTGCTCATTTTTTTTATAGTACTCAAAATCATAATCACGATCATAAAAGAGGGAGGATGATTGCATCGAACCTGTTTTACGGAAGCGAATCTTGATCGCGGATTAAATTAATCGAGAGGAATGTTTCATGGTCGGGACGGGGCACGTGTGAATTAAAGAAGCGGGTTGAGCGCCACTACGACGACATTCCAAGCTGCTGTTAACCCCATCGCGCGTATCTATGGTGTCCGTGCATGTGCGGTAAAGATCCCGTGCATGTACTCGAGCATAAATACGCGGACGCATAAATGGACGCGCATCTATCGCCTTGCCACCGTTCCTATTTTCGAATTTCGTGGCGATGAAGCGTAAAGTACAGGGCGTCCCACCTGACTTGAGCATCCCAAATATCTCGCTTATTTTGTATGATAGGGACAAGTGTCAAACGAAAAAATATTTGGTTTGAAGGGGCGAACGTAATGGGTTGGCAAACAAATTTTCTCAAGATCATCCTTTTTCGAGATTTCAAAACCATCCAAGTTTTTTTTTTTAATGGGAATACATACTTTTCATATGGCGATATGAACCCTCTGCAATCCTGTGTCGAACGTGACTCGACATTTTCAAATTACCAATTTAAATATGCAGTCTATTTTGTAATACATTCAAAAGTTTCACAAATCGAAATTGCAACAAAGTTTGACAGCTGTGTTTAATATAATGAATAAAAAGAATTGTTTAAAATAGCTACCAGTCAAGGAGCTGTCCCTTGAAGTAAATTTCAAATAAAACACTTAAAATACTAGGGAGTTATTGGCAACAAAATTGAGAAATAATTCGGTGTGCAAAGCGTTGAGGTCAAGGCGAGTCCAACGACCTATGATATTATGACCTTCGCGTGACTTTGAGCACGAACAATTCATAAAACTTGAATCATTGATGGAAATGGTGAAATAACCGTGATTAGATCATCGATTAGGGAAAGTTTATTTTAAACTATTGATGAAAATAGTGCAGCATGAAGATCCTGAAAGGTTGAGCTAATATTATGTTTCCTTCCTTGCTTAATATTAGTAACACCCTGTATTTGGTGCTCTTGCACGAAGGATTTAACCCGCTGGTTTTGCGGTTATTTCAATTCGTTGAAATTGATATTAATTGATGTTACGTAGCTCCTTTGAATAAAATCGGACTCGATCAATTATTATTGCCGCAATTTTTAAAAACCTTGAATTACACACTTTTTAAGCATTAATAAGAAGAAAATAATTCCTGCAGGTATTTATTTTGATCGATCTTTTTTAATTACAAACTTCAATGTTTCCTATAAATTAATCTCGCTTTATTTTAAATCTATAACCACTGCCATTGGTCTGCATGAAATAGATTAATCGTTGATGAGGTAAGTAGAATAAAATCATGAAATACCTGCTTCTCGTGTACATATAAAAAATTAATTCAGGTAAATAAATAATACTTCCTCCGTTCCAATATTATAATTATTTATTCCGCTGTTAGAAATATTTCACGCGCTCATCCGTTTTATCTTTCCACGTTTCACTAATTCAACACGATATTATTTAAATCGGGTATCAACTGAAATTTATGCATCGCGCAGATGCCATGAATAAAATCGGACACGTTGAAAGGCATAATTGAGTACAAATCGTGTTTAATCAGTTTATTTTCCATTTAATCAGCAGATACGTGCAACGCGATTTTAATAGCGTTTACGGTATCGTTTCTGCAGATGCCCGTGATAACATTTCTATATTCAAAATGTTACGTGTACAACAAGAATATGAAATAAATTTGCAGGGAACGATACGGGAATTATCGTCGCATTATAAATTTATTCGTGCAGAACTCGGTTAATACCAAAGCAGGAAATAATTACATGGTAATTTAATGAGTCTAATCATCGAAACCCCATCATTGCATTTTGATATCTTTGTTCGGTTTTTCGTGAACATTATCTTTTAAGGTTACGGTATACGAGCAATAGATTTCGCGAGCCTTAATTAAGTTTGATCGTATTGATCAGAAGTTTATTTGACGTTCATTTATTATGCGGAGTGACATCTAATTAAATTGCGAGTTTAAAATATAAATCTGTTTATTTGAATATTATGATATTTGTTACTGTTTTTTAAAACAATCGTGGTAAAACCTGCAAAAGACAGAAAAGGTGAAGATCTTTTCGAATGGGCGAAAATGAAAGTCTCTTGAGATGTGCGAACGTGGAATTTTCCTGAGTTGTGCAGAAATGAAATTTTCCTGAAATATACAAAAATAAAATTTTCCCGAAATGTACAGACATGAAATTTTCCTGAGATGCGCAAATATTAAGTTTTCCTGAAACGTGCAAACATAAAACTTTTCTTGAAATGTGCGAAAAATAAAATTTCCCTGGAATATTCAAACACGAAGTTTTCTTAAAATATCTGAAAATAACACTACCTCAAGTTGTCAGAAAACGAAAACGGAACGCAAATGCAAAAAGCGTCTGTCCATTACCTTGACACACGAATTTTTATTAAATCCAATACAAAGTTACATTTCCAATGGCTCATTCTGGTAACGGTTACATCGTCACTACGAGAAATTAATTTCTATCTGTCAGAGAAGTGATGAATAAGCATTGTTGTACAAAGCGAAATTAGCATTGGACTCTTTGAACGCGTACCTGCGGGGTTGGTTGCACAGGTTTTACACGTGTGCATGTGTGTGTAAGTTCAAGGATAAATCATGTCTTCAAACCAGTTGTCTCCTGTAATGGTTTCACAGTTTAACTCCCGCAACGACTTTCAAGCTGGCACGGAATGGTCAGTAAAGAGCGTGCCTTATTCACAAGATGTGCTTTTAACATCGGTAAAAATGTTTATAATAAATTGCTTCATCCTGTGTACAAAATGGAGTTCTTTGAGAAAGGAGAGCTCTGATGGATAAAATGTTCTGTGCAAGAAGGCTGGTTGCGTTTTCATAAGAATAATGTATTGTTATGTCCATTTATTTTGGTTATTTTTCATTAATTAATTTGCTTTTCTTTCATTTCATGTTTCCTCATTGCTTAAATCACGTCAATTTCCATAATATTAAATTTTAATATTTCTCCAAACACAATGTTTGTATAAATGAAAGTAAAACCTTGCATTGCTGATTTCCAGAGATTCAATCTGATAACTGGTGCAAAAACTTCATCTGCTTCAGAAACATTATAACGTGTTTATATTAAAAATGCATCAGCATATTAAAAAGAAGGAAAGTTATTTTGAACTCCGCATGGTACACGTTTTATAATACAAGTTTAACAAGCTTCCTGTTTTCTCGATTTTTATCTCGTCCCCCTACCTTCGCGTTTCTCTATTTTCTGCCGTTCAATCTCTTACTTCATTTAACGTTCCTTGTATTATGACGCCGATAAATCGTTCCCTGGTGTAAGTACCACGCTGATGGTATGTCATTAATATTTCACCCTATCGTATTATGCATCGAGAAATCGTCACTCGCCTTGCAAAATAAAATGAGAGGCTCGCGTTAAAAATAAATAGCGTCATTACGTTGCTTGCAAAAAATATCGAATATAAAGTACGATAAATTTTAATCACATATAATACCTGTACATAAACTCCTATGTCCGATAATCTGCGTTAACAATATTAGAGTTTTAAACAGAATTTCGTTTTAATCGAAAGGCGCGGATTTCTAGCTTTTAGCTTAAAACGTTAATGAAAAAAACCGTTTACGATATTTACCAAAGCAGTGCAAAAGCTTTCGATACTTGTCTCGGTCGTTCATAGAAATTTTTCTAACAAAACAACGATGTCGTCCACGAGAATCGCGAAAGTTTTCCGCCCGTTAATTAGGCCTGCCGCATTCGCCGGGGTTCGCCCAAGGAAATGGGGATAACGAGAAGCCGGATTATGTCCGCGGAGCAACTTTAATCACGACGAGAGTGCGCGAGCATTCAATTAGCAAGCAGATATTCAGCCGACTCGGATTAGAAGTTACGCGCTGGATATGATGCGGTTTAAGTGCTCCTGAAAGTGAGTCGCACCGGCGGAGAAGAGTATGACTCACGGCGCACACGGCTCCTTTAGACCGTGCAAGAGCTTTTCTCTTCGCAGCAAGATTTTATCGCCCGTGCAACATCCTCCATCCGCTTCGCGGCCTGTACATTTTAATTGAAACCCGAATCTTCAACCTACTTGGCTTGTAATGAACTGCGAGCTGTAACTCTTTGGAATCCCTCGGTCGTAACACTTTTTCTTTTTTTTTTTTTATAGTGCGAGTGATATTATTCTGCTACCGTGTTCTGAGTAAATTGTGTGAACGAAGATTCTTAAATGTGTGATTGGCTGGGGAAGTAGAATAGTAGCGAACCGGTTTAGTGCTATTTAAGGATTATTTCTGACCGGTTGTGAACGATTCACCGGCTATTCTTGTGGGAGCAGTGCAAGTTCAAATATATTAATAAGTAATTGATCGAGAGATCGTTCGTTTGAACGAGTTTCAGAGGGTTTGAACAGATTTCAGCGGATTTGACAGAGTTTGGGAGAGTCTGAATGTTATACCGTAGAAACTGTGCGCTAAACACAGTTTTAGGAACTAAAAGGGTTGTCAATCATAAGGGTTGATTAGGTTTGACCAGGTTTGAGAGGGTTTGAGAGCAGCCAGATTCTATCGCCCGTGCAATATTCTTCATCCGCTTCACGGTCTGTACATTTTAATTGAAATCGGAATCTTCAACCTACTTGGCTTATAACGACCTGCGAGCTGCAACTCTCTGGAAGCCCTCGGCCGTAACAGTTTTTTTTTTTCATAGCGCGAGTGATATTATTCTGCTACCGTGTTCTGAGTAAATTGTCCGAACGAAGATTCTTAAATGTGTAAATTGGCTGGGGAAGTAGAATAGTAGCGAACCGGGGTAATAACTTTTAATGCTACTTAAGGATTATTTTTATGGCCGGTTCTAAACGATGCACCGGCCATTCTTATGGGAACAGCGCAAGTTCAAGAATATTAATAAATCGTGTAAGGGATTTGATCTTATTATAATAGCTTATTGATTTGCTATGCGCGGAATATTTTATAGAACTCAAATATTTTAGAGTGAATTTAATCCAAGGATAAAATAAGATCAATTGGTAATGTAACATTCGATCTAACAATAAGATTCTTCTGGCAAGTATACATAAATATTTATTGCATGTCGTGTGAAGTCAGCTAACCGAAAGAACGATAAATGAAATAATAAAATTAATTCTGCTAATAATTTTAGTTTGGTGCATAGTCAAACCAAAACTATAAAAAATTATTCGACTTCTTTTATTCATCGACAGATCCGCGGCAATTTCAAAAGCGAACGGTTTGGAAATCCTTTTCCAGTCCGCTGATCCCGCCGTTCGGTTTTAACCGCGATCGGCAGTCGATCGAAACCGAAAGTAGCGTGCAAGCAGTTAGGCTCGATCGGTCAAAAGCAAGTTGCCGCAGGAAAACATGATTCACCAAAGAAATTCACCTTGTTCTCGTCTTTCTCTCTCCCCTTCGATCCGACCGGCTCGTCCTCGTCCTTTTTTCTACCCTCGTGTCCAGCAGACTGGTTTTGCGCGCTGCCAGCCAATAGACTCTCGATTTCGAAGCGAGACCGGACGAGACGCGAGAGAACCAGCCACCTAACAACTACCGCTTGTTACGACCACGCTGTGTCACGTGCAGGACTACGAGGAGCACCTCTTCCCTTCATCAGTTATGAGTACTCGAGTCTTATCCCACTGTCTAAGTACTTGTTAATTTTTTCTTGGAATTAGAACAGTTGGGTACGTTTGTTTTTTACGGAGGCAGGCTTGAATTTTGTAAATTTCACCA
Source organism: Holcopasites calliopsidis (assembly GCA_023838395.1). NCBI lineage: Eukaryota > Metazoa > Arthropoda > Insecta > Hymenoptera > Apidae > Holcopasites > Holcopasites calliopsidis. The sequence goes on from JALHAQ010000045.1 coordinate 77,933, forward strand.
AATGATGAGCGCAAAGTATTTAGTAAATCTAGAAAGTAAATTTAGAAATTGTGAAATTGTAGAAATTGTGAAATTGTAGAATGATATACAACATTTACTGACGTATTTTAAACGATTTCATTTGTTCGTTAACAATTCCTTATTTGTACCTTCCTCGTCAATATTTTATAACTACATGAAGCACCTGAAGCGTCCCAGAAAAAAGATACAAATCGCAGAACATTTACTACGATTTATTGTATTTTTTTGTTGTAAATTATTATTATGAACACAATTATTGCGTATTTAAGTTTGAGTAATCACGCGAAATGAAGTTGCATAGGTTTGTACATGTGCATATCCTTCGCGACGATTTCCTGGGTTCGCTGCTAATCCGTGAAGCCATTCATGAGTTACTGTTAACTTACGATGAAAGAAGATTCCCTGCTGTAGGTGCAAGGGCTGATTGGGATTACGTTTGGCTTCTCGTTTTACAAGGGAATACCTGTAACAGCGGCTCTCAAATCGCGCTGCTTGAATTATTCATTATTATTTTATAACGCACGGCGCGAAGCACCTTCTGTACAAACACCAGATTACAATGAAGCTTGTGAAGCTTCTAATTCTGAAATATGATCGTGAGACTTGCAATTGGAGAAGAATTTAATTGTAAAAGTAAGTAAATAGTAGGGGAGGGAGAAGGGGCTGTGTGGGAGAGGGAAGGGAGAAATCGAAATGAAAAAAGCAGGGGCAAGTTTGTGAAGGGCAACGGAAGGTAGTGCTAAAGAAAAGTGAAAGTAGTAGTTTATCTACTCATTACTCCACTGTGCTTTCGAAGATGCGTACCAAAGGTCTCATGACCGTTCACTCAGACTATACGTGCCTGAGGCGCACACAGACAATGCGCAATTGTCATCAAACAGTCTCCAACACGCGCGAGCCGTAGCACAAAAGAAGCGAACTACGCCTCGCGGTACGCACGATGATACTCGCGCTGATTAGTTAGGCTGCTTCACCAGAAAATTCACCCCTTCAAGATCCTTTTCAACCCCCTCAGTCTGGCCCCTTTAGGAATCTCGGGGTCTCGTCTACTTCAGCCCCGTACCCTTGGCATTCGCACTTCTGTATATATTCTTTCCCTTCTGCCTCTTCTTCCCAGACTGCTTTCCTTTTCCTTCGTCTTCGTTCTTTCCTCCCCTGGCGCTCAGGGCTCCGTTTGCTCCTGCGCCGGCAATCAAACGAGTGCTTCATCGTGCGTGACTCAAGGTCACCGACTCGTGCACCGCTGCAGCGTGTGCACCAGTGCGGGACTCGTACTACTCCACTCGTCCCTAGCGGAAAGAAGCCGTGTATGCGCAACGACGAGCACGCGCGTCGACGCGGGCAACGGGCGTTCTCAGCGAGTCCTTCACTAGGAAGGTCGATTTCTAGCGTGCAAGGGCGGTGAATGACAGGTCCTTTACGTGGGATTAACACTGGATTCTTAGGGGAACAATGGCGGATCAAAGTGGTCCACTGTGAAATAGGCATGCTCGTCTTTCTTCGTTGAATTTCATTGAACGAAAATTGAATTATAGAAAACCCAGATGCTGTGAGGGAGTCATTTCAGTGTGAGGAATGATCGGGAGATCATTCGTTTCAACGAGTTTGAGAGGGTTTGAGCGAATTCGACAGAGTTTGAGAGAGTCTAAATGTGATACCGTGGAGACTGTGCACTTTACACAGTTTTAAGAAGTAAAGGTATGCCAATCATAAGGGTTGATCAGGTTTGAGCAGGTTTGGGAGGGTTTGAGTGGGTTTGAGTGGGTTTGACAGAGTTTGAGAGCGTGATTATACAATTACTCCATCTAGCATATACAATTACTCCATTTCTTAAACAATCCATGTCAATAAAAATTGTTTACATATTTAAAATCTGTTTCACTCTTCAAAATAATCGTAGAATTCTAAACAGAGTGTCTCCCAAATTTGTCTCTTGTATTATGTTCCAAACTAATACCACAGTTTCAGAATATTCTCTGTACAAAAGCAAGAAAGAGAAACACCACTGCTTTCATTCAAACTAGAAATCCTGCCGGACGAGAAGTGAAAAGTGTCCTGAATTAGGGGTCAGAGGGCAGGGGCATTTTATTAGATTCATCACGCCCTCGTAATTCTTCATGACGTCGCTCTGTTGCCTCAACTCTGTGCCGAATAAATCAACCGGTTAGGAAAGGCTGTGCCCGCCGTGGTACAATCTGCAGAGCGCGCCCGTTTAAATGTCATTATAATGGCTCCGCTTGCGAAATACAAATGGAACAGGTGACAACTCTCGGGGCTTGTCCTGCACGATTTCACGGTGATTTCGATGCCGCGATCTGGAGTTTGATTTACTCTGCTGGGAGAATTAAGCGGGCACCGTAGAATAACGAACGTGATGGGAATCTGAATTGCAGTTGTTAAACATTTATCTATTACTTTTTTAAGCGTTTGTTACGCACGTCCTTTTTTTATGATCACGATTAGCGATACCGAGTTCAATGATTTAATGGAATAATTTTAAAATAGTTCTCAGCAGTAACTAATCCAAACCTGTGTCTAAGCAAAAAAAAGAAGAATAAACAAGTGCTTATTCATTATTATTCATTATCAGCATTTATCTGTAGTAGAAACAGCAACGAGCGATTATCGCACAGTCGAAATGACCCAACAGCCGCTTAATTCTGCGATTATATGTCCAACGAGAGCTACCTACGCTTCAGTGCGTCGTTAAACGCGCAGCTTAAACATCCATATTGAACAGCCGCGGTAGATAAATTTAAAATGTTTCAACGCGATCGCTAATAGGTGCGCCACGGTTCGAAACACTCGGAACTTGCATTTCATGGACGCGTCACCGCTGCGGTACTCCGCATCAATTAATTTCCCTTATCCGTTATCTTATCACTGCCCCTAACGAGTCCCACTTGTTAATTCAAGAAATGTTTGGTTTGCGGGGTGAGTTGTAGCCAAGTTCGATTTATCGATGGACATCACTCTTGATTACGATGTGGTAACCCGATGTTTGCTCTGACCGGTTAAACGACCGAGTGTCGCTGATATGGACAGTCGGCTTATTTGTGTCCAGCCAGTTTGCATCGTGGACATACGCGTCGCGTAATTTATCCAGACAGGTTATCATTCTTTCATTCGTCAAAATAATTCTCCGCTTCTCTCTCTCTCTCTCTCCCTCCCCACTCTCTCTTTTCGAACGGTTAATATTCCTTGTTTTATTAACCTTTTTTACTTGCTCACCATTTTTTATTTCTATGTCTTTGTTTTGAGAGTTTATTAAGGTGACATGTTGTTGGATAGAGGCTAATTGCGGATATTACCAAGCCGTTATTTGTGCGTTAATGTTTATGATCGTCGTGTATATGCATAGCTGAAACGCGTAAAGATAGGATGTTAATCGGCGTTAATGAGCCACGCGGACTCTGTAGATTATCAATAATTGAAGTGGGTTACCATATGAAATGGGCTTTGTAATTGGAGGCCTCGTTTTAAATAATTAATTTTGGAAAGACTGCGTTTGACGATTGGCGATTGTCTTTTTGTTTAATTGCCCAGCACTTTTGCAATTCGATAGATTTTGCGTATTGCAGTTTTTGAGGAAGTGATAAGTGTAAAACGCATCTTTATTAAAATGCGGGCTGCATAGTTGTGACTGTATAATTTATTTCTTGGAATTAAAACAGCGTTCAATACCTGAATTTGACAAAATTTGTCGTTATAAAATATGACAATTATCTAATTTATTTCCTTGGTTTTTAAAATTATCCCCTTTACATGAAATTAAGCATTGGATCTGTAGGGAAAGAATGGCGGATCAAAGTGGTCCACTGTCGACAAAGGGTGCTCGTTTTCTTGGCTAAATTTTATTGAACACGAATTGGATTATAGAAAACTCGGAAGCTACGGGGAATTGATTTTTGTGTGAAAAATGATCGGGAGATCGTTAGTTTGAATGAGTTTGAGCGGGTTTGACAGAATTTGAAAGAATCTGATTGTGATACCGTCATGCTTGTGCGCTGAGCACAGTTTTAGGAAATAAAAGGATGTCAATACTAAGGTTCGAGCAGGTTTAAAAGGGTTTGAGCGGGTTCGACAGAGTTTGACGGAGTTTAAGAGAGTTTGAGAGAGTTTGAATGTAATATCGTAGAGCCTGTGTGCTGAATACAGTTCTAGTAAGTAGTAGGATGTGAATCTTAACACTGTGACACATATTTTGGTTTGTCTTTGTTTTTTTTTTCACTTTCGAACGAGACTTTCACTTCTTGTTGACGATCAACTACTGGGTGGCGTTTCGTTTGATGAAAGTTTAAATGTTCTTTAACTTTCTGCACAGTGTTACCCAAGTACTGGCCTACTCCTTCATATTTCCCATGAAATTGAAGAACGATAATTCACTTAGCCAGTTTAATTAAGCAGTAAACCGCAGCATTAAAGATTGCTTGAACATTGAAATTAGTTGCACTCTTCACAGTTTTTCGTTTCACTGTGAAAAATGTTCGAGAGACCGTTAGTTTGAACGAGTGTGCGAGCGTTTGAGCGCGTTTAAGAAGGATTGAATTGGTTTGAACGGGTTTGATAAAGGACTGGTTCTTACAGTTAGTTAGTTATTGAAACGTTCACTAGATTGTATCCGTAATAGCATTAATCGATCGAAACCAGTAGTCGTCCAATTTAATTTCCATATTAACGAGTCCAATGTTTAGAAAACCTAACGACAGACTTGTGCTGAAATACCGACGGTGTCTATAAATTCTAGGGTGGCAGATGCGGCGTGGTGGAATTCGCGGCGAAATAGATTCGGCCCGTTATTAGCACGTCCGTGCATAACTCGAATTCACCGATGCGCGGGTTCCTATACGGGAACGAAAGCCGGGGAATATTTATGGCCATAGAGAAGGAGAGCTTCTTTTGTCGCGTTTCAATGGTTCGCGGGGTGATCGCGACGCATTCTCGCTTCCGTGTCGCTTGTCTCTGCATACGCGCCACAAATTGCTTCCTACAGTCATTCCGTGCTCGTTGCCAACGACGAAATTAATTTCGGTAAACGTGTTCGTCCTCGCACTCAGCTTTGCATGACGGAACCGCTGTTAAACGGTTAAATATAATCTCTGTAAATTCTGCTGGACAACCGGGATACATGGGACAAAGGGAAACATTTGTCACCGATTTTGCACGAATCATCACTCCTAGTCCGAAACTGTGTATGTATCTTCTTCTTCTTCTTTCTTTTTTACTCTTTAATAATTGTATCCGTTTTTATTAATTTAAACCAAGATGTGACGCGAATAAAGCACATAACGATATTACCACATTGTTTAACCAATATAATTTTCCTCCAACAACCACGCTCCATTTTTATTCTTCCCGCTTTTGCAACTTATGTTGTTATCATTTTAGCATCATCTTCTAATTAGTAAACGTAATTTATTCACGTATTATGTCAACCCACTACTCCGCACATTCGCATACAAACACAAACATCGAAGTTCATCCATTTCGAGCTGAAACGACAAATTTAAATTGATTCTGTGCGCAGCGGCCCGTCACGAAATTCATGCGGACCGCAGCGGAAAATTCTAAAAAATCGTGCAACCGTTTGCCATGACGTTTCGGTGTACAATTTCGCTCGTAAAATTCGGTTTGTTAAATGCGGTTAATCGTCGAACCGGAGCTCGATAACCAGGAACGACGCGCGGCCGCGGAGAATATTTATGGCGCATGAAGCAGCCGTGAACCTTCCCTCGTCCCGGGTTTTGTGCGCACACGAGTGTGCGATTCACCGCTTGTTTCGTGCCGCGGCTGGGAATTCAAGGTCGATGCATTCGCGTATCGAACAACGCATTGCACTTTGAAGCTATTAATCTTGGTTGATATAATTGAGACACGTGGCTACGTCGAAAATGCGGGGCAGAATGATTAGTTGCGGATAAACGCAAGATTTCTGACGATTGGTGTTGCTATTTATTATTAATAGTGATAAATCAATGTGGGGGAGCACGATCGAGCTAATTGTCTATTGTTTGGTGTCAATCATTGGTGGACCATCGTTTGTCTTGTGTAATAGATGATCGGACTTTGTGACAGAACTATTAGTTGCATAACAGTTTCCTCCACGATGCACTCAATGTGCCAGTGCAGTCAATGAGTTAGTGCAGTCAATTCTGCTGTACGCAGTCAATTCTTTTGGACGCAGCCAGTGCAGTCGGTTCTTTTGGATGCAGCCAGTGCAGTCAGTTCTTTTGGACGCAGCCCATACGGCCAGTTCTTTTGGACGCAACCAATGCGGTCAATTCTCCCGGATGCAGTCAATGAGTTAGTGCAGCCAATTCTCTTGGGCGCAATCAATGAGTCAATTCTTTTGGACACAATCAGTGCAGTCAATTCTCGTGGATGCAGTCAATGCAGTCAATTCTCCTGGATGCAGTCAACGAGTCAGTGCCGTCAATTCTCCTGGATGCATTCAATGAGTCAGTGCAGTCAATTCTCCTGGATGCAGTCAACGAGTCAGTGCAGGCAATTCTTCTCGATGTAGTCAATGAGTCAGTGCAGGAAAGTCTCCTGCATGCAGATAATGAGTCAGTGCAGGCAATTCTTCTGCGTGCAATCGATTCTCCTTGATGCAGTAATTACAGTCAATTCTCCTGGGTGCAGTAATTTCAGTCAATTCTCCAGGATGTAGTCTATGCAGTCAATTCTCCAGGATGTAGTCTATGCAGTCAATTCTCCAGGATGTAGTCTATGCAGTCAATTCTCCAGGATGTAGTCTATGCAGTCAATTCTCCAGGATGTAGTCTATGCAGTCAATTCTCCTGGATGATGTCTATGCAGTCAATTCTCCTGGGTGCAGTAATTTCAGTCAATTCTCCAGGATGTAGTCTATGCAGTCAATTCTCCAGGATGTAGTCTATGCAGTCAATTCTCCTGGATGTTGTCTATGCAGTCAATTCTCCTGGATGTTGTCTATGCAGTCAATTCTCTTGGATGCTGTCAATGCAGTCAATCCTCCTGGATGCTGTCAATGCAGACAATTCTTTTGGAGTCAGTCAATGCAGTTGGCTCTCCTGGATGCTTCCAGTCCAGTAAGTGCAGACGATGCGGTCACTTTCGACAATTTTGGGGAGAATAAAAAGGTTCCACCCGTAAATGTGAACCATAAACTTGATCAGGTGGTTGTGATGAGAACCACTGATCATCATCCAGCAAGATTCCGTACAGGAGGCACGGATACAGAGTGGCACGGTTTGTTACCTACGGTTTGCCACGGTATGCCATGGTACAGCACAACTGTTGTCCCGGTGCCCCTTCGTCCACGTGCATGTACACTGTACACGATGAATAAAACGCGAGAACAAGGGGAGAAGCAGCACGGAAAGACAGAACGAAGAAGGCAACACAGTGACCGTTCTTGGTCCCTTTCGTCCCTTCTCTTCCCTCCACCCCTTTTAACCCGCCAAGCATCCCCCTCTCGTAATAAAACGATCCCCTCGACCAATTTACGCCTTGGAGATCCACGCTGCCGCAAGATGGCTCTCCAGCTGCCGATAACTCCATTCCGACGCTGGGTCACGACTTCGTGGTACTGTTCGCGGTGTCGACTGGTTCCCCCCTGTTCCTCACCCCCTCTTGTACTCACTTCGCAGCTTCTTTACCAGTGTCTCTGTCTCTAATTGCGCCAGTTCCAGGAGACATGCATCGCCGATATTTATGCCCGTCGTGTTTTTCCCTCGCAAATTGCCACGGCCTTGGGGACTCTTTCAACCGCAGTCGTAAACTAATCATTGCTCTGTGTTCGTGGTTTTTAAGAGAAACTCACGCGATCGAATCGTTTTTTTTTTTTTTTAATGAAGTTGTGCCAAACGTTTGACGTTGATGTTTTATGACAAGTATCAATGAATAAATTATTTCTCAGTGTATATCTAATACGTTAATTAAGATCTATTCCTATCAAGTATTGTCTAGTTGTACTAAAATAAAGTATCTGCCGATTAACAATTTCACCGAGCCTCGTGTAAACGATTCCTGTTATCACGAAATTGACGTTTATAAATACACCTACGTTTGTTCGAGCAAAATAAAAAAAAACAAACAGTCGACCCCATAAAAAGTTCAATCTAAACGGCTGCCTCTAACGAGCAGCTCCTATTTTAGCCGGATTCATGGCGAGTATAAAGCTTGATTCCTACTAGCGCTCAAGGAACGAGATACGTACACATTAGCACACTGAATTATCAACCCTAATTTATTAATGTACAATTCAGACGATTCTGTTCGAGATAATAAATACATTATCTTACATCTATGTTGCAAGAAATTTCCATAAATCCCAATTTTTAAATAGTCTTAAACTTCTTATTATGAGTTCGCAATATTAAATCAATTTAACTGAAAATCATTAAGAAAACATTCGCAAAAAATTCGTAAAAGAATTAAAGATAACATTTTCTTAAATTTGCAGTCTCTTTTCTTACAAATTATTACCGATTCCTGTTCTCCTACCAAAATTCTTTTCTCCATTTATGATTATTGTTATCTGATCAAACGGTTCCTTAATAATTTAACTTCTCCCGAGTTTCTGTTGGCAACAACGTGGTATTTAAACCTTCTTGCAGGAAGGGCGCCTCGGAAATAATGGGGGCGGCAAAAAGCTCGTTATAATTTTAACTTTGGCAGCCAGCTGGCCGCGTTTCTTGAACGGCCAGCGAGCGGAGCCCGGCTTTCAGCTCCGCGGATATAAATTTGACGTTTCGATGGGAGCGGGCACTCGTTCCGCGGAGTTGCTTGAACCGCGACGATCGCCGTCGTGCTTCAAGGCCGATGCAATTATTGGCTTTATAGATGTGTCAGACGGATATTTACTGCACCGTTTGTTTTACCCCGGACGGTTCGCGCAAAGCTCCGAACCGCGGCAAATAAGCGGCGTCGCGTCGCCGGGAAAAAACGACGGCCGCATTGGACTTTATTAACCGATTCCTGCGATTTCTCACCGGCTGTGCCCGGTACCAACAATTTATTTGCACGCCGAGGAACTGCCTTCTACACTTCAGATTTTCAATTCTACCGATTGCGCATTTACCTAACAGCTGTTTGCTAAGGCACATCTTTACTGCAATGCGGGCTGCATAGTTGATGTGACTGCATAATTTATTTTTTGGAATTAAACCAGCGTACAATACTTGCATTTGGAAAAATTTGTTGTTATAAAACATGACACTTACCTAATCTACTTCCCTGGTTTTTACAATTATCCCCTTTACACGAAATTAAGCACTGAGTCTTTAGGGAAAGAATGGCGGATCAAAGTAGTCCACTGCCAACAAAGGATGCTCGTTTTCTTGGCTGAATTCTATTGAACATTAATTGGATTATAGAAAACTCGGGAGCTACGAGGGATTGGTGGTTTTGGTGTGAAAAATGATCGGGAGATCGTTAGTTTGAACGAGTTTGACACGATTTCAGCGTGTTTGAGCAGGTTTAAGAGGGTTTGAGCAGGTTTAAGAGGGTTTGAGCAGGTTTAAGAGGGTTTGAGCGGGTTTGACAGAAATTGAAAGAGTCTGATTGTGATACCGCCGTGCTTGTGCGTTGATAACAGTTTTAGAAAGTAAAAGGATGCCAGTCCTAAGGTTTGAGCAGGTTTGAGAGAGGTTTTTTATTTGCACGCCGAGGAATTGCCTTGTACACTTTAGATTTTCGATTCTACCGACTTCGCGTTTACCTACCAGCTACTTGCTGCCAAATTGTTTTTCGCGTTTAACGGATAATGTGTGTTAGGTGTCAATTACTGAATAATTGCCGTATTACTTATTTTGACATTTCGAAGCACAAGATTTGTTATTTATTTCATAATTTGCTTGCATACTGATTTTATACTCCTCCAAGTCTCATCGAACAGATTTTATTTAGAGTAAGTATTATAAGAATCTTCTATCGTATGCTTTCATCCGAACGATATTTAATCCTATAAATATAATAAACTGAACAGTCTATTTCATATTGGCTCCACTTACTTCAGACCAAGATCACTTTATTACTAATTATTGTCTTTAATAAACCATCAATTATTCGCACGGCTGCATAAATTCTGCAGCGTATATTATCTGATAAGTACCCACCTATAAATTTCCATGTTTCCGCTCGTACGCTATTTAACCGTCGATAAAACGAGAAAATTCGTGAAATGCGCAGCAACACGCGAAGGAAGCTGCGAAAGTTCCAGCGTGCATGGGAAGCGCGCAGCAAATATGCGAGCGCTCCAAACAATTTCAGCACCTGGCGTAGTTCATTACACTCTCAAGGGAATCTCTTCATTGACCGCCAAACTCGAACGCGGTCCCTTTCCCTCGGCAAACTTGGTTTATGCAAACGATTTCCGTTCAAGCGATAAGGATAATGCATAAATTAAATTTAAAAAAGGAGATCCAGTGTATTTCAATGTTCATTTATGCTTTGTCGTTATTAAAATTTCTCTGAGTGATTGTACGGTGTGATGTAAAAATTATTGGCGTTGCACACGCGGAGTGGATATTATGCGATGCTGCACAGTTGTTCGTTTACGAAGAGCTAATCGAAATCCATAATTATCCATGCGATTTCTAAAAAATTGGATTTCTTGTGTTTCTGGTGTCGCTGAATTCGAATATCTTACCAAAAAAATGCAAAATTCTGAATGGAGGATCTAAGACCTGTATGTGGGTAACCAATTATTTAAAAAATGTATCATATTAATTATATTTAAAAAACCCAAGTGGCATTTCATGTACTGATAAAATCTGTAAGAGCAGACTGCTCCTTACTTCGACAATTGCCTTTTGGCCAGCTTTTCCTGAAACGGCACCACTGTGCGCCGCAACGTTGCAGATTAAAATAAACGATGCATTGAATATCTGCGGTCCGCTCTTGAACGTCCACGCGAGATCATCTTCGTTTCACGGAGGTCACGGGAATGACCCGCGGATTTTTAACGTCATATTTATTAACGCGCCTCGACGAGGCCGTGTTCCGTATCTCTGCCAGTTCTTCTTGTTCCGCTTACAGACGTTTCAATTTGAATTCCCAGCTCTCCATTGTTCAGCTCGCCTCCGCTCGATCCGCTGGCAAATCCTCTTTCTGTAATGATGAACGCACGACTGACGCTTCGCTGTTTGCTCGATCGTTCATTTCGCTTTATTTCGTTTTCGTCCCTTTTTTTTTTGCGGAAACATCCTTTTTAGAGGAAGTTTGTGAGGCAGTTTCTGACATTCATATGGTTTGTTAACGTGGAATTAATGGTGGGCTTTTTTGTTAACATTTTCTGTGCAGCGAAGAAAATGTTGATTTCGGTTGATGTTTTAATATCAACACTTATAAAAAAAATTTGCAACAGCATTTATGGAATTAATGGATTTATCATTGTTATTAAATCTGTATGAAACTCTAAATAAATAGACCTATGAGAACAAAATAAGAAAAAAGCAGACAAAAGAGACTTTTGCTGAACTTATCAATATTATTAGAGCTGCATTCTTTGGTTGTTAAGACAGTAATTCGATTATCCCTCAAGAAAATGAAAAATTTATTTCATAATCGAAAACTCTTAGCAGAATTGGCAAAATTATTCCCCTGTTCCATTCGTAATCCAATTTGTTCATACAAGTTAAAACCTGTATAATCATCATCAGTCCATATTCGCAAAACCATACAAACTGTCATGATCGAGTTTTGCAGTTGAAATGTTCGAATTGGTCCAATTAAATCGACCTACCAAAACAAAACGGAAAATGTGGACAGAAGAAATATTTTCTAAACTTGTCAACATTACCTCCTTAATAAGATAAAAAAATGTATAAGACAAGTATAAAAACATTGAACAGAATTGGCAGAATTACTTTTATTCGCCTGTTCCATTCACGGTCCAATTTGTTCATACATGTTAAAACCTGTATAATCATCGTCAGTGCATATTCGAGAAATCATAAAAAAACTGCCACGATCGAGTTCTGCAGTTGAAACGACCCAATTATGAGAAGAATAAAATGTTGTCACGGACGCCGCTCCTCTGGCATGTCCACGAGTACAGTAATTGCTTGAACCTTGAACATTCGACGCAACGATTCGGGGCGGGATTGTAAAAATCTGAATCTTCTTGGTGCCCCTCTTAGCCGCATTACCGAGACAAGTTCAATCTAATTACCAATGTCGTTCGTTCACTAAACTATTAATTAATATGTATTTAATGTGTTTGCGTATTAAAGCAGTGCTTGGGGAAATAATAATTGACCCGAGTCGAGGATCTTGTGGGATTCTTGCTAAATATAAGGGGAATATTAATTGTATGCTTGTTTGAAAGGGTTGCATTTGTTAATGGGGGATTCAAGTTAATTAGACGAAGGCAATCCAGTGAATAATAAGATTGGTTATTAAAATTGATCCTGAAGGTAATTTCGTGGATGTATTTATGGATTAACAATGTTAAGGTTGTAGCAGTTAAGATGTAGTAGAAGGACTGAGCGGAAAATTATGGAGTAGGGACTAGGAGAGCGTTTCGTCCTGGGCCTGCTAGAGGACTCGTCAGTAAGGCTGCCTAGCAGACCCTTGTCTTAGACGTCGGGATAGTAAGGGATAGTCGCAGGATGTTTATATGGGACCTGATGTCGGGGCGACCACTTTCGAGAGAAAGTGGCAGCTCACGCCAAATCCCTCTAGTGGCAGGAATTGGAGGTCGCTACAAGGTCATTTATTCTCTGTACTGGATTCTTAAAATATACTTTATAAGAATACTTAATACTTAAACAATTCTGTTTTTTTTTGTGTGTTTAAGGTCGCATCAACTATTTGGTTATTAGCGACCACGGTTGCTAGTTTTATATTTCGTTAGTAAAGTTTTGTTTGTCTATAAATTCTATTGCTTTCTTGAGGTTTTCTTCACTCTTGAATAGATTTTTAATTTCTATTGGCATTTGTAGTCGGTTTCTTGTTTCCCCTGTTTCCTTGCAGTTTGTTAAAATATGTTTGATGGTTAGATCCTGCTGGCACGATTTACAGATGGGAGGAGTGGCTTTGTTCAGGATGAAGTTGTGTGTTATTTTCGTATGTTCAGTAATTAGCCTATTGATTATTATTTCTTCTTTTCTATTTAATTTGGTTGTGTCGTAGATTGTGTAGAAGTTTTGCGTAGAGTCTCTTATTTGTTTTTTACTATAACTGAGATTCAACTCATCGCCTTTTTATTAACATTTTGAATAAATACTAACAATTCGTTAAGTTTAATTTCGCACTAGTTAAAACTACGAACAATGCCGCATCCAATATTTTTGAATTCAAATAAGCTTACATAAATATACAAAAACATACTTTACCTCCATACTCGAAGTCTTTAAATCAAGATTTCCAAGAGAACAGTATATCAACTGATTGTAAAAGTATTTATTACGATTTCGCAAATGTACCAGCTCTCTCTTTTGTCAGTCCAAAGAAGCCGTCCTTAATCTGGAATCGGTCGAAACGCCATCCATCGCATATCGAATCCACCCTCGTCGTAAAACTTTTCTTACCCCCGAAGAAGCGAACAGGCAAAAGAAAAACTTCATTTCTGCGCGCCTCCGTTTCGACAGACTTTTTACGGACGGTTCCGATCGTCGCGAGATGCTTGATCGCAAGCCTACAAATGCTCGTGTCGCCTTGGCTGCTATAACTTGTCAGAAAAAAAAATCAAAGTCGCCCGTAGTTTCGTTCGTGGCCAGAACGAGAGATGATTTTATCTCTGCTCGGCTGTAACTAATACCGGTTTTTCAGGGTGGCTCGCCGATTTCTTGCCAATCAGCGGCCGATCTCTGGTCAGACCCTTTATTCGGAATCGATTAGGGCTGAGAAATAAATAAATCATGCCCGGGACGCGCTTCTGTTCTTTGTTTTACAAAAGTGACCGGAAGGGGTGCAGAAGGTTGTCATTTAATACATGATCGAAGATTGTTGTTTACTAAAAACAAGTTGATAAGAAAAATTACCCGATACAATCAATCGGTCGCTTCTTGGGAATGAATTTTTACAAATGTCCTGTAATGTATCGCGAAAGGAAGAAGTATCAACCGAATGCCCTGTACGCGATGCACAGTTATGTGGATTAACATTTGTGCTTAGGAATTGCAAAAACATTTCTCAGAAAGATTTTAGATCTCAGAATTGAAATTGTTTATTACTTGGTCCTCACACACGGTGCTACAAGTGTTTCCACACGACACTGCATTATTGACGGACCCCGCAGGAGGACTCTTAGCAAGAAAGGAACAGCGTCGTAACTCGCGCGTACAAGCCATCGGTTGTTCAGCGAGCTTAATCATCGGCCGCTGAAAGTCCCGTATCGAGTCTCGCTAAAAAAGCGTTCAGAGATCCCACGCTATCTCCACTCCTAACGACCATCGGCAGCATCGCTCCGTGTATACACGCATTCCTCCTCGCGCACGAGTAGACGGCTGGCAACGGAGCGCGCGCATAGTTTGCCGGAAGATTTAATCATCGGCTCGGAATACTTACATAATTGCTGGCGTCCCGTAACCGGTACGAACTCGCGTGCGTTGCTCCGCGAGGATTTATGTTTTTGCTACGCGGCCAAGTGTCTTCTCTCTCCTCGCCGTCCGTTTCCCTCCCGTTGGACGCCGCCTCCGTTGCTTGTACGGAGCAACGCGATTAGACGCTCGGCACGGAAGGGACGTGCACGCCGGTGATTGATTTTAGATTTAATTTAATTAAGCCCACGATATGCGCCGGCTTTCAGCGCGTTTGCTTGGCTTTGACCGCCCGAGCGTGCGTCGCGGACCTTACCGTAATGTCATAAAACTGTCGACACACCGGTTCCACCGCGGAAATCGAACGTGGTTTCTTTTTTATTTCGAATGGGCGAGGGAAAATTGATTGGGAGGGTCTGCAGCCATGGTTGGACCGCGTGGATCGCGATTATCACGAAGCAAAATGTAGTAGCGCCTCCAATAATTGGAAGGGTATCTATTTTTGTTCGTCGAACTGCGTGTCGATTGTTGACCGCGCATTATTTATACAAATTTAGAATTACTGTAATTTATATAACAATGTACAATGTACAATATACAATAATGTAGTAAAATTACTTTGGGCATTAAAAGGGCGTACAGATTTTAGTGTGCATTTTTTAAATTTTGTAGAATGTAAAATATTGTAATAAACAATGTTTTTATGTTTCATATTATTGTAACATTTAAACTTACAATAAGAAGGTATAATTTACAAATTGTCCAATATCAAGTGAAAGCACGTATTCGAGTAACAGTTATCAATCTCTGCTCGTTAGACGTGTTTGAGCAATTGAAAAAGAATACAAGTAGTGTAGTATGTTGTCTATTGTATATTACATGTTGCGCAATGTATACTGTACACTGCATATAAAGGAATAGTATGCAATATACAATACATAATTTACAATATACAAAGTGCAATATAAAATGCACAATGCAAAATCTACGATATTCAATATAAAATATACACTGTACTATGTACTTTGCTCATTGCATATTGTACGTTGTATATTGTACATTGTATATTGTACACTGTGTATTGTATATTGTACATCGAATGTTTTAAATGTGCAATATACATATAAATTTAGAGCTACTGTAATTGACACAAATTTAGAATTACTGTAATTGATACAAATCTAGAGTTACTGTAATTTATACAAATCTAAAGTTACTGTAATTTATACAAATCTAGAGTTACAGTAATTTATACAAATTTTGAGGTACTGTAATTTATACAAATTTAGAATTACTATAAATTATATGAATTTAGAATTATTGTAGTTTAGTTAAATTTAAAATTACTATACACATTTAAATTTAGAATTGCAGCTTCATTAAATTTTATAAAACACCATACTTTATTTAAGTTTACAGCTACCAGACAACCGTATCACACATTTTTCCGTAAAATTTCCTCGGTTAACCGTCTCGTGAGCGTTTTCCAGCCGGAAAAACCATTATAGCTAACCATAAGATAACAATATAAAGTAATGGCCTATTGTCCCGCATTCGTGCCCAGTGTCACGCGTTACCTACATGCATTTACGTGCAATTTTTCTTGCGAAACGAACTCTTCAGACGTGCACCGTTAGCAGGTAAACGACGGCAAATTGCGAGCCCGCTGGCGACGGCCGTTTATTTAACCGGATCGTTTGATGCGGCGGTGACGCATTAATTTTCAAAAGCGATCAGCAAAACGCACGGCGATCGATGGTGATTGTACAGGCGGCCACGACAATAGGCGCGCGCCGTGTATTACGGCCAGTTTTATCATTCGCATTACGCTGTCAACGCTTGTATTCAGCTCCGTTGCAGCCGCCGGAGGTGGGCCATGCATTATCGTTCGTACAGTATCGATTCCATCGACTTTCCGTCGACGTAGCCCGCGCGACAAGGCTTACCTTCTATCGGGAGCCTAAGTTCAGACCTTGCGTCACGTGTCATGTTGTTACGAGTTTCACGTGTCATGTTGTTACGAGTTTCACGTATCATGTTGTTACGAGTTTCACGTGTCATGTTGTTACGAGTTTCACGTGTCATATTCTTACGCGTTTTCACGTGTCATCGTAGAAGTGTGAGCCGATATATTTCCATTAGCTTAAATATAAATCCGTTGGCTACACACTGCAGGCATGTCAAACATTCACGGCGTGCCAGCCATTAACACGTGTACGGGCCGTTCTCAATTTCACAGTCTGCTACGTTTCTAGTGTCACGTGCATAGGACACATCGCCGTATTCTCCGCTGTCATCTCAAGGTCCAGTCGTCACCTTTCCCAGGCGCATCTGGTTTTCGTCAAGGCAGTGGTATATCCTTTTACACTGTTAGAGCGTTTAGAATAAGAGCGTGACAAACACTGTTCAGACTGTTGTCGTGTTACAAGTCATAACGTTATTTCACATAACACTCCAAAACTGTGAGCTGACATGTTTCCATTGCTTTAAATCCGTTGACGTCACACTGAAGCCACGTCGCGCATTCACGGATTTCATGCATCGCCACGTGTCAAAGCCGTTTCACGATTTCATGGCCTGCCACAGTTTCCTAATGGTAAGAGTGTCACACAGGCATATCCATTCGCTTGGAGAATATCTACTATGTTGCGGTTGAAATAATGCATTGGCCGCAGAGTTTGGCATTATTCTAATAAAACTTTATTCGTACAACATTTGGAATAAATTGTTGGAATACAATTTTACTTCAATAATATTTAGAATACATTCTTCAAATTAAATTTTGTTTGAATGCAAAGTACATCACTTACTGAGGCCTAATCATTTCAATATTAAGTTCTGTGTAATATAGATTTTTGAAATTTTAATGAATCTTTAGCAGGAGAAATTAATAATAACATTATGTTATTTAATACATTGATTAAATAAATGGAACTTTCCACTATTATTTTTATACATATTTAATACTTTCCGGGATATTTAAATAAATACGGTTTGCACCCTTAACTTGTACGCTTGCGCATAAAGAAATATGGGTTTTATATTTTTATCAGAACTATCTTTCCCCAAAATTTTATAAAATCCTGTGTCTTCCCGTTCGATACAAACTCTTATTAATTAAAGGGGTCGAGAGCTAAGTCGAGGGTTACGTCAAATGTGAACACCACCCGCTATGTTGGCACGTGACGGGACCGCAGTCTGAGTGTAACTTTAGCGTTGCCGCTTGTGTTGAATTTCACGTTCGCGTCGTTACTTTCGTCTCGCAGATACGATTTTATGGAAAAGAATTGTGGGACAGATCGTAGACTATAATTCGTCTTTGATCCATGTTGAAACGTTGGATGCTTTTTATTACTTTTTATTATCGAAGGTATCAAGAAAAGTTGAGAATGATGGAAACTGAGTTCCAGTCAAGTGTTCTTTTAATTTGTAAGTTAATTGTGAACTCTTAACAATTTTGACATTTGCCTTCTGTCTAAGAAATTAGTTTTCTAATTAGTGGGTCTTACAGTGCAGAAATAAAGAGACATATGGTCTCAATTGTGTATAAAAATTCTAGCCTGCATGTCCGAAATTGCAAATTCGATTAAATTCAAGTAAATTTGATTTCAGTAAGCAGAATGATTTTATCAAAATGATTGTCCGCTATTGTATGCATCGAGGAAAGCAATCTTAATCTAATCGAGTGAACAACTTTGTACTAGATTATGCGCCTACAGTTGCATCATTGTTTCCATTAGTGGGTTAAATGTATATTTGCATTGATAACTTCTGTCTTGTTTCATTGACTATTAAAGTCACGCGCTCCACTTTTAATCCTTGCAAAGAAGAAAATAATTACATGCGTTAAAGTCGCATAAACTGTATCGCGAAGTTTACGAAGTACATAAGTTAATCACACATTTACCCTTTAATAGAACAGGAGTACCGTCCTCATAGTATCGCTAACGATAAAGCAAGCTACCAAACGGAATTTTTCAGTTGATCGATAAATATATTGTAAAGCAGCAGCTTCGTGACGCGCTTAGAAATTGATTTCCCCCCGTCGACATTTATCGTAAATCAATGCAGCAGCGTTCTAGCCGCAGTGGGCTGCAAAAGTGTCCATAAAATGCGGGCGTTCAGCCAGATCGGATCGGCCGTGACGTAGAACGGGCTGCAGTTTCAACCGAGATACATTTATTCCTTGGTGCCAAGCCGCTCGAAATAAGGGAGCTGGCAGAGAGTGAATAACTCGCGATTTCGATTCCTATCGTGCTTGAAAACAGCCGTGATTAATCGCGACACGTATCACCTTGGACACCGCATGTCCTTTTGCATTTTCATCTTCGATCGATGCCGTCGTTTCTTATCGAAATCGTTTCGTAAATGCTTCTGCGACATGTCGTTAATGCATATAAATGAGTATTTCGCTTGATTTTTTAATAGAATAGAATTTAGATTTGACAGAAACTGACGGTGGATATTTTTTTGTATTTTTATATTTGTATGAATATCTTGCAATTGTATTGCATACTTTACGTGCAAATAAATAATATGCAATATGCAATGTACAATGTACAATGTACAAAGAACAGTGTACATACATTGCATACTGCATACTGCATGCAGCATATTATGCATATATTGTGAATCGTATATTGTATATTGATCATTGTACAATGCACAGTGTACGATATTTAATATGCAACGTGCAATATAAAATGTGTAACGTACATTGTACATATATTGCATATTGTATATTGTTTGTTGTATGGGTGTTGTGCATCGAATATTGTATATTGATCATCGTACAGTGCACAATGTAATATGCTTTGCATATTGTGTATTGAATATTGTATACTGCATATGGGCATTGTATATTGTGTATTGTATATGTATTGTGCATCGTATATTGTATTGTATACATATACACTGTGCACCGTATATTGTATATTGATTATTGTACAGTATGATGCAATGCATAGAATAAACTATACAACATACAACATATTACATTACTTGTATTCTTTTTCGATTGCTAAAATGCACCTGACAAGTAGAAATTGATATTCTAACACTGCATTTCCTTTAAAATTATACCCTATTATCATAAGTGTAAATTCAACAGCAATATGAAACATAAAAACATTTTATCCACAGTGCTTTAAATTTTACAATATTAAAAAAATCCACGCTCGAAGTAGTCATTCCTTTTTAACTTATTCCAGTTACAATATAGTATTGATTACCAATATCCCGGTGTTCAAATAAACAGCGAGCAGCATATTGCTTTCACGAGAAACATTCGCGGAAGATTAATCTAGAATATATTAATCCGTCAACGGTATCGCGATTCTCGAATTCGGCAGAGTCGCAAGAGAATAATTCGTTCAAGGGAAACGTCGGGATTGGGAGGTCGTTTTTTAGGGTTCGTTGAACGTCCAGGAAAGGGAAGGGGAAGAAGAATGGTAGAAACGGGGTAAAATGTAAGGAGCGTGGTTAAGAAATGTGCCGTTCTTCCTGTGGCCGGTGCATGACTTACGGTTCGTATTATCGTTACGATCTTTCTGCCAGTGGAATGAGAGAAGTCGGGTCTGCGTTCGATAACGTCGTGAAAGTGAACACCGCGTCTTGGCTCGAGCTTCTTTTATTGAATCCAACAGGAAACCGCTCTTCTTCGATTTTACAGACGAGCCTCGGGGAAGTACCTCCAAGCATAGCTGTTAGAGGGTTGTATTCCTTTCAGAACGATTTTATGGTAAATTCGATAATTCGATTTGCAATGAGTTCCTTTTCTGATTCATCGCGTTCTCCGCTTCGAAGCTGAATTATTGTTATATCGATTAATGGTGGTTGCAACGATGCTCCTTCGAAGGTTGCTCTTCTGCCTTTCGGAGTGAACGCTAATAGAGTATATTTTATTTAGCCATTTCAAACCTCGGACAAGTTTTAATGTGACATAAAGATTTCAAATAAAAGAAACTATTTAAAAACGAAAGGAAACCCAAAAGGGACGACGTTTCTCGCATCGAGAAAGTACCGTCGCCCGATCTCCGTTTAAGATCTCAATTTGCACGGAGCGCACGTCGGTTCAAGTGGAACGGGCGTTCGCGATAAATTCCAGGTACGAAAATTAATGTCGCAAAGACGAAGGGGAAAAGGAAAAGGGTTGGCCGCGCGGTGGCTGCGTTCACTGTTTTACACCGGGGGTGGATAAGTACTGCACACTGAGCGGAACGTTACCAACATTATAAATGAGAATCGTAAAATATTGTAGCACGAACACTCTGTGTACCCACGTTTCGTTCTTTCTCCCTCGCTTCGCTATTTTACCATCGTTTACCTGTTGTTCCGAGGAATTGTGTACTTCTTGTTATTTTATGCTCTCCCCGTTCAATTTCGTCCTCTTTGCATCTCGGGGCAAAATGCCAATATTTCATCTGGACAGGTGTCTATAGTTCGTAATATCGAATCACCAATACAGGTTGCGCGACAATTAATTAAATACCCAGGCAAATTAATCATAGATCATTTTCAACGTCAACATTGTTTAATTGTAACAACATACCCAACACCCCTCCACTTTCCACTCTGGCCGCATCGCTGATAAAATTACACTGCGGTTAGCTCCTGAATTATAGTCTCCGCTCGCGATTCCCTCGATCACCCCTTTCCTCAACCGCGAACGTAAAAACGCACTTGCGCTCACTTTGCATGCGTTTGGCCCGCAGTTTTGGTTCTCCTATCACCCTCGTTGCTTCGACGGTTCGCGATTCCGCGATGGATAATCAACGAGCGAAACAGGACTTCAAGAGTATCGCGTTCGCCACTCGCGATATTTATGCTATTCGTTAGCGAGCACGATTCGGCCGGTCGTCGAGATTAACCGCACGCCGCCAGCTCTGTACGCAAAGGGAACGGGCGTTAGCAAAGGCGAAGGGAGAAAAAGTTTGCCGGTCAATCAGCGGAGCAAGCCGATACCGGTGTGGTGGTGATCGGTTGCGCGAACGTGAAACGTGGGATTGCGGACGGTTACTTATGGCTCGGTAATTGGTATAATAAGTTGCGGGCGAGCTGCTCGCCAGCGGCTCGTTGGTCGTAATTCCTTTCGGCGGCCGCGATTATTTATCGCCGTCGATCTCGATTGTATTATGTGGGCTCGGTAGCTGTTATTGATAGCTTTCTCGTTGGCCTTAGTCGGTACTCGAGTGAGCATAATTTAAAAAAAAAAAAGAAAAGAAAAGACACTGTCGATTACTTTCTACCATGGTTAAACAACAACGTTGAATCACAGCCCGTGATCGGAGGAGAGATTTTAATATTCCTGGATCGTTCAGGTGGAGATCGTTAAAACGATCGCTAAAGGTTATTGTATAATCACTTGATGATAGTTTGCAAATGTTACGCTCGTTTGTATAATTGCATGTTGCAGATACAGTCTTCTTATCCTCCGCCTTCGTTTCGTATGTTGAAATGTGTTTGAAGGTGTTTGATGGTGTTTGAAATAAGGGATGTAAGAGATTGCTTTTTACAGGAGAACACTAGTATCAGAATACAATAAACACGCTGCTTACGAATAATTAAAAGACTCGTTTACGACTTTTATACCTATAACCAAACAATAATTTTATAACTATAAAAGAAACTGAAAGAAAAAGTACACACATATTACAATCCGCGAGTAAATATCTTAGACTCTTTACTCGTAGAACTACGGGACAGCCGCGGTGGCGTGCGAAATTTCCCACGGCATGCGCGATTGAATCGCGGGACGAAGCGGCCGTTGCGCAATTCGAAGGCTGGAACTGGAGAAAAAAGAAGAACAATCGGTACGCGAACGCTCAATCAGCATGCGACCGGACCCGTCGAAAACGTTCCCCGCGACCGGGCATATACACGGGTTTAATTGGCTGGAGAGCCGAACGCGCACGTACGAAACGCGACACGCCGTTGTAACATACGCGGATGGTCCAATTTGCGAGGCGGATTCGCCCGCTGATCGGCCGTCACAATTAGAGTCGTAAAATTGCCAACTAATGGCGTCGTTATATTAATTCCGATTGGTGTACAGTGTACACGGAAAAAAAAACACACGATGCCCCCGATACATGATCGAAGGTGTATAAATAAATATCTCCCATCTTGTTCGTGGATGAAATGCATTCGGATGGAATTACCTCTCGAAGAAAAGTTTTTATTTAGAGACGACATCGTTAGTGTTAATTCATGTTGCGTTGCTGAATCAGGTGCATTTTTCATTGCGATTATTGTAGCTTGCTATTTTGTTCTGGAGGTGTAAGTTGTATCAAGGAGTAATTCATTGTTAAAGGAAAAAGTTGATTTGCGATAAAGTATAAAACTTGTAAATACTTCATTAAACATTTTAACATATTTTATAATATACTCTAAATATTTCATATATTTGCTCATCAAGCATCATCAAACCTCAACAAACCCCACGAAACGTCATCAAACTTTATTAAATTTGTCTCATTCATACATAATTTCTTCAACAAGACTGACAGAAATTTGAGGATGAAATCCACTAGTAGTCAGTTGAAGTAACTTGCTTATACGTACCCAGTGAAGCAATTACGGGGGCAATAAAATATAAAATTTGCAAATATTTCATAAAACATATTAACATATTTTATAATATACTTTAAATATTTCATATACTTTTCTCATCGAACATCATTAAACTTGAACAGACATCAACAAACCTCATCAAACCTCATCAAACATTCTCAAAGTATAAAACTTGTGTTAAAGTAACGCAAACTATACAAACAGCAATATAAAATATAGAAATGCATTCTCTAAAAGCATTTTATTTAATAAACGTAGAAAAAGTAATATATTGAGAAAAATAATAATAATAGCTTTTTCAAAAATCGATGTTTCATTCATTGTGGCTTGTATTGTTTTGAACAGTCGTGTAACTTTGAACGAAGCGTGTTAAAAAACCGTGTAACTGTGAATCATGTAAGAAAATTCTGTGTAAAAAGAGACTTGGATATAATTTTATCGTGCAACAGCGATACATTCTGAAATTATCATTATCATTATCACAATCATTAATGTTCTTTTTATACAATGGATTGTTTATTTAGTGTGCTAAATACATATTGCAAACTCTGTAACAGAGTTAATCAGACTCGTCTCGTTTCATTGTACGCCGGATAATATAATTCATTCTGGCGAAATAAAAAGTGGTAATCTTAATCTTCGTACGACATCTCCGCTTCACTTAGCATCTGTTTGACGTACGGAGAATATCGATCTGACAAAGCCAGTATGCAAAGGATTTGGAAGAGACAATTTTCTTATTAACTACTGATTTGCATATGACGATTACGTAATTCAAGAATTAGGACTTGTACGTGATGTTACTTAAAAGTTGCAAGTCTCCTTCGTTAGTTCATTTAGTAGATGAATTATTATTATGAGTGTTTCGGGGACAGATTTTGGGCCAAGTCGTCGAAGTAATAACGCAAAAGCGAATGTGAAATTGAACAAATACAAGCTTCAGGAATAGTGAGTTTTCAAAGATGTACATATTCAGAAATTTTCAAAAGATATTGTTAACTTACAATTACTACGTTATTTTGAGTAACTTGAGTAAATAAAATATCGTATCTTTATTATTCAATTATAATTATAAATGATTCGAGTAATTTCGTGGTATATTTAATAATTATCTGACTAAAGATTAATTTAAAACAGCTGGGAAAATATATTCCTGAGATTAATTGTGTGCTGAACAGATTCACAAAAATGCTTCTACCCATGTATTTGCATCAAACCTTCAATCAGTCTTTCCGTTTCGTGCAACGAATCCTGCTGCACCATTTACCACCAATATTTGCATCGATTCGCCATAAAGGAACATGTCCGTCAGATTACATAGTCGACCAAAGTGGAATCGGTGCTAATAAATTGAATCCTCAATGATAGACAGCGTTTTAAAAGAATCGCGAAACGAGTGGATCCCACTGCAATTTTATTCAATATCGCAGCGTTACGTGTCGCGCAAGTGGACGAGATTAGCGTTTACGGTGATCATCGTTGACGAGCGGCTAGCCAGAAGGAGAATGAATAATAGTCCGATCGTGTGGGGAGCATGTTCTGATTGAGTTAAACCACCGGTATATGTCATTATACACCGCGTCTCGTTGCATCTCGACGCCAAGGCCAACTGCCTGCAAACACCGTGTAATCTCGAAATCGTATTCAGGTCGTTGTTAATTAACCCGCCAGTGCTGCGATCCGTGCCGTGACAAACCTTCGTTGCGTTTCTCCGTGGTTCATCGACGATTTCGTTCTCCAAATTAGCCCTCTGGATCGAAAATGGCCCCTGCATTAAATAGAGTTTTACAGAGGACGTACGTCTCTGTGTGCAAGTACGTTGCAGCAAATGGTAATCACTGAGAGAATGAACGCAGCGTTCGAAGACAATGGGGAATAATGTACGTGCCCTTGCACTTGGGTTTTGTAGCTTCAGAGCGATTTACTTTTTACGGATAGATGTCGCGCGTGAGTTAGGGTGAACAAATTACTCGGATCAGCTGATGGCTGGCTCGGATTTCAAATTTAGGTGTTTCGCTCATGAATCATTTAAATAATTCGTGTTAATGATTCTATAATGCGAATTAGATTACTTTGATCAGAGGATTAAAACAGTATCTTTGAAATATTTATAAATCGACATGTAAGCTATAATATAAATAATAATACATTAATATTAATTCAACTGTTAATATAATAGAATACGCAAACACCACTCCACCCATTAATATAAAATAATACATAAATCTTATTTTATCCATTTCACATAATTTTCGTGTCTGTATATTCAGGAGGCAGATGTAGTTGTATTATCGGTACAACTTCATCGAATTGTTATGGCAAACAGCCTCGGGAGATCTTTCTGTTTTCGACGTAGATCAGATTAAGATAGCGAAGATACTCTATATTTTGTTGACAAAGGATTGCGTCGTATCTGACTTTTCCTTTATCCTAAAAGAAATGGATACGAATGTTCAATATGTATTTAAGATTCTTGTCTGCCTTTTGCTATGGCATACAATATTTTGCATATCCACTCATTTTTATTGTTACAAGACATTTGTACGTAAATTGCTTCAGTTTCCCTAAAATCGTTCGGTTCGATAATAAGAAACGTTGATTGACAGAAATATTTCCATTTTCAAGATAGAATATCATAGACAGCTTAAGGAATATTTCTTATTAACATTAATGTCACGTAGTAGGTTAGCTGGTAATGTTCAGTAATTATAAGTAGTTATTGGCGATGTTTTTTCTCGAGTTCGTTGACGCGTTGCTATATGCTTTTCTGTACTAAAGAAGTCGGTCGATAATTACCAAGTCTGTCGCATGCAATTAGTTACTCGTTTCCCTATTACAGAAAGTTACCGACATCGCTTGCGAAACCTTCAGACGAATACAATCTCAAAGAGAACTTAAACACTTTTTTTACCGAGATCCACTTTTCCACTCTACATGATTCGCAACACTTGGAGCGCACAAAAACGATTTTAATACTCTACAAATGATTGGTTGTCGTATGCTTGTCAAACTGCCTTCGTGTCTCCCTTCTTTTCCTTTGTATAAATGATACCGTACCACATACATTTAATTATAACTACCTTGCGCGTGTAATTTATATCGCTTGCAGAAGTTCATTAAAAAATTGATTTCATTAACTTGAACTATAATAATATAAATATCCATCATGATATAAGTATCAACGTTAAATAGGTTGGCTTTTCTTAAAGCAACTCATATCCAGATGCAATCTAAAAGTATTCTAAGTCTTTTACAGTATTTATTTCATTCATGTTTTCTCATCAAACCTCGTCAAACTTCATCAAATTTGTCTCTGACGTTATCAAACGCGAAGTGTACTGCTGTTTCATCCATAGACAACTCGATTGGCAGGAATTTATTTCTGGACGAAATCCACTAGTAACCACTAGAAATAACTTTCTTGTTCCCATCTAGTTAAGTCGTTACGGAGGCGAGAATATTACCCATCGCGCTCCCATCGAAATATCAATACTTTTGTGCATCACTTTGGCAGTTCAAATTGACAGAATTCTGCGAATCCCAATTCTCTTTCGCTTTACTCCCAGCTCGTAACGATTGTGTCGTTACCTGCGCAACAAAACAGCCAATAAACCCGTTAGCAAAGGTCTCGCAATCCTCGGAACAAACGATCATCACATACCTCCAAGAAACGTTGATTGCATAACCGATCGAAAAACAAAAAAAAAAAAAAATCGAGGTCCACCTTTGAGTCAGCTAAAACCGCAGATAATCCTCTCGAGTCTCCAACGATTTCGCCGCCGCTGTCTTGCCATAATTGGCGAACGCCGGCGCGGCGCATCGTGCAAAGGCGAGTCTCTGAACTTCGGAAAAAGGGCCAGCGAACGAGGGCACACGGCGAACGAGAATCCGGTGGAGCGAAGAGAAAAAGAGAAGACCTCGCGCATCGATGCTCATGAATCTCATGATCGATGATCCGCGCGCGCGGAGTTAAAACGTGTCCGAGTTGGAAGGCCACAGGCCGATGCCCGGTAATGGTCGTTCAGGATTTCACCATGTTACGTGTCAGTCCGTGAGACGTTCCACGGCAATTTACGGCTGCGGACACACACACAGAAACGGTGCCATTGCGACGCATCGTAAATAAGACGACGTGCACCGGGTCGCGGCGTTGCTTCGGACGAGTGACGCCGCCTCGCGATTTTTACCGCTCATTATGCGTGGGCGTCGTTAATTTCTGGTCCACGACCGCGCTCTTTTGACGGCCTGCCTGCTTTTGGATGAGAATGTAGGAAAGTATAAAACCGTTTAGGGTTTATAGTAACGGCTTTGAAGTAATAAAAAAAAAAACTATATTTTTGCTTCTCGTGTACTGACATTTTGAACCTTCGCTGCGCCACAACTGCAGCCTTTGTATACTGTCGTTGAATATTAAAGTTGGCCACGGTATTCTTTTCGAAAAATAGGTCGTAGGCGGCATGCTCGTTTCATTACTCGATCTCGCCTCTTTATTTCAATGTCTTCCTCCTCGTGCAGTCAATCTCCATTATCCATGTTCCAAGGGGTTGTACTCTGGGAACGCTTGAACAAATGCCAAAGGTTATTCCCTCGTAAACTTCGTACGTTATATCCTGAAAGGGGAAGCATCCTCTTTACGAGGCTTCTTTCACTACAATCCGCCTTTACGGACTGATACAACCAAACCGCGAAATTATAAAAGTGCCTCTCAGAACATAATATTACATTCATCTTTTGTGGTGGACGCTCCTCCATAAAACCACTTGTGTGCAGTCGAAATATGTAAAACTGTGTCTCCATTTAAGTAACAACGCGAAACATTTTGTTGGTGTCCCACGTTTGATGAAAGAGACGTCCTTTGTTTCTGAATGTTTGTCTAAGTTTGTCCAAGTTTGTCTAGATTTGTACAAGTTTGTCCAGATTTGTCCAGGTTTGTCAAGATTTGTCCAAGTTTGTCCAAGTTTGTCCAGGTTTGTCCAGGTTTGTTTAGGTTTGTCTAAGTTTGTCCCAGTTTGTCCAGGTCTGGCCAGATCTCCCTGTCTTTATCTTGTCAACAACAAATATCACCGCTCGTTGTCTACTCCTGTTGGGAGCAATGAAGATCAAAGAACCGCGGAAAACATCCAGCAACGTAATAAACAAACGCAAACCGACGCAAACTCAAATGCTCATCAAACCATGCTGCTCTCGCATGTACGAAATGTTCGCTACAAGTTTATGCTTGTTTGAAACATCTTGGAACACGCAGCGATAAGAGGCGACAAAAAGACAAAAAAAAAAGATTCCATAACTTTTATGTGACGCGCATTTGTGCTCGCACTTTGAGTACAAAGACTTCTTCTCGATGCGTGCTCGGCTTGTTTGTATGCACGCGAAGGGGACACGCTCGGCGAGTAACTAACGAGGGGACTTGCGTTCCTGTTTCAGGTTGCGACACGACCTTGGAGCCCGGATCAGGGCAAGACGCGGGAGATGACCAAGCTGTGCAACCATAAGAGGAAACTTTTGCTGCCGACCACGGCAGCCGGCAGTCCTGTCGCGTCCTCTACACCGGCGGTCTCCTCCTCGACTTTGTCCGCTGGCTCGGCCGGGACCGCCGCGGTTCACGTGAACGCTGATTCGCCCACCTCGTCGGACAAAGCCAGGAAAGGTAAGAACTCGACCTTGGTCAAACGAATTCCACCTCTCTCGGTCAATTTCGAAGGATGGAATGCATAGACTTCGGGGGCTTTCGTGCCAGTCATTTCGGGAGCAATCCCCTTTTTATCTGTAACGATTTGCATAATTCGGATGGTTAAGTATGATGGGGTCTATAGTTTGACCAGGAAGGATTCCGTCTGAACAAATTGCGAGGGTTCTACGTTCCTCGTTCCCTCCATCGGACGCGTTTCCACTGAATCGTGAAGAACAGGTTTTGCATGTCGAATGACAAACGCGGGGATCGAAGTAGCTCAATTAGAGAAGGCATTCTTTCAGCCGGCGGTAGTCTCGCAAGGGAAATCGCTCGGAAGGGATCCTTCTACCAACAGAGTTTCATCCGGCACTTCGAGGGCTGGGGAGGGGGGAGGGGGGATTCAATCGATCAAAATCACAATTTTCCCCGAGGAAAAGTTTTTTGACGCGCACGTACATTCTGGAGCGCGCCGCAAACTCTTCCAACTCGATCGCATTATACATACTCGCCAATCAATCTCGCGTGTATACCATCATCCGCGATTCGAGTACATACACGTCCCTCCGAACGGCCTTCGATATACATATACATATATATATATCTGAAGAAGTTTTCCCATCGATCCGTCGTATTAACAAAGTTCCCGGCGGTGGTCGGAGCGGCGCGCCATAATCGCCGGGAACGTTTATTCACCGTCGTAGCAGAAAACACGCGGCGGAAACTTTTATTGGAGGCACGGCCGAAAGTTTCAGCTTGTGCAGCCGCGCGCGGCGGTTCGCGGCAGGGTCGTGATCATTAGGGCGCAGCGAACGGGAAAAAAGTGCCGGGAAGAAGAAAAGGAACGACGAAATTGCGACATTAGCGGGGTCTGTTGCCACCCCTTCCCCCCTCCCCCCCCTCTTTCTCCGGTGATCCTTTTCGCGTGTACAGAGAGACGGCATTAAAGCTCCCGATGTCGGTGAAAAAAAAAGTGAGGGGTTGGAGGTGGCAAGCGCGACGGAGGAACCGTGGACGGGGAGGCGTTGGCCCGGGGGTTGGAATGATGTATCACCGTGGGCGGCTAAATTCTCCGTCCGGATTTCATTACTAAATCCTATAACCGACCGAGCGAGACCGTCTCTTTTTTTTTCCTCTCCTCCGATCCTCCTCGTTCACCCTTTCCCTTGCTTCTTTATTCCCCTTTTCGTCTTTCACTTTTCTTCGTCGTGTCGCTAATTAAACGACTGTTATTCCAGCCGGGCCTGTGCACACACCGCTTACGATTTTCACCCCCTTTTATGTGCTCGCTGGAGGTGGGACACAATGACTTGGAGTTATACTGAATATTCGTCGAGTATGTTTTTGATCTTGCCTGCTTTCTGAGACCTGGGAACTCCGGCATAAAAATGGGTGCATTCGTTATTTTAAAACATGCATATTTTGTATCAGAAAGTCCTCTTTATCCACATGATTTAAAACTACATGTATGAAAAGTTGTCCTTTGTTGCTCAATGTTTGTCTAGGTTTGTCTATGTTCAGATTTGACCCGGTTTGTTCAGGTTTGTCTAGGTTTGTTCAGGTTTGTCATCGTCACAATTTGTACAAAAAAGTCGTCTTCACCTACATTTTATAAAAATACATGTATGAAAAGTTGTCCTGTGCTGCTCAATGTTTGTCCCGGTTTGTCTAACTTCGTTCAGGTTTTTTCAGGTTTGTCCACTTTTGTGTTCAGGTTTGACGAGGTTTGTTCAGGTTGTTGTCATCATCACAATTTGTAGAAAAAGGTCGTCTTCACCCACATTTTACAAAACTACATGTATGAAAAGTTGTCCTGCGTTGTTCCATGTTTGTGCAGGTCTGTCCAACTTTGCTCACGTTTGCTCACGTTTGTGTCCAGATTTGATCAGGTTCGGCCAGGTTTGTTCAAGTTCGTCATCATTACGATTTACATAAAAGAGTCGTCTTCATCTAAAAATTATAAAACTGCTACGTGTACGAAAAGTTGACCTTTATCGTCGAATATTTGTTCAGGTTTGCCTAGGTTTGTCTAGGTTTGTCGAAGTTTGGATTAATTTCATGTAAAAATTCACCCATCTTCCTATTATACCAAGAATTATATTCCACCCTGTGTACACTTCACCGGCAGAATGTCTCCACGAGACTTTATAGGACCGTTTTAACATCAACGCTTCCGCGTTCATGGACGCCGCTTGGGTTCCAATTTTCCGATGATATAAAATGACGCGGCTCGAAGAAACGTCACCCCTCCTTCTTCGTCCACCCCCTTTATCGGACGGCATTTCAGCGGCGGAGGTAATACGCCCGCGCGGTGTGCAAACACATACCATCACCGAGTCGCCGGCCGAGAGGGAAAATAAAGGGAATAAGCTACGGAGAGAGGGAATCGAATGAATCTTTATCGTCCGCGCGGTTCCACGAATACGAATCTCAATAACGAAAGTCGATTTCACTTCATCACTGTTCTTTTCTGCTTTCGCGCTCGGTCCCCGCGGGCGCTGATCGTGGGGTGCGAGGTTTTATGTGCGGCACGACTTGCCAAGAGGATTCGACCGGGAAACGAGAAATCGGCGCGATTAATGGAATCCGGCTCGTTACTCCTGCCCGGATTTACTTTCTTTTTCACATACGTTCATCGTGGCGGAATTACTCCGCGAGAGGGTGCATGTTCCAACGCGCAAACGGCATGTCCGGAATTCGTCACGCGATCCTATTGACTTTTATGCTTCTGGCTGTTGGGCGTCCTGTCAGCTGAATTGTCAGTGCGTTAATAAATCTTGTCGATTCGATTTCGCGGGATAGATGGGACAGCGTGTGAAAGAATCGGGACACGTTAACGCGGCATCGATCACGCTCGCCGTTTTGTCTTTCTTGCTCTGTTAAACAATCTTCCTCGGCGGACGGGGGCTCTCCTTGTTACTGGATCGATCGCGACCGCGTTACGACGCCGCGATTCGTCTTGCGCCGTTTGATGTCCCGCAGAAAACGGCTCCGCTGGGAGTGCATTCGCCGACCACCCTTTCGTTTATTGCCTTGTGCGTTACGTAATCGGCAGTTTCCTGTCCAACTCTAATAGAAGTCGTATGAAATAAACAATGAGGTAATTAAAGGAAGAAATCAAATGGTTTTAAATAAATGGTAATTTTAAATTTGTCGTAGTACAGAGTTCTAATTAATTAGTAAGTGTCCTTGTAATGCGAGCGGAAACACTTGTCGGTAAATCATTGTGATATATCAATCGTTTCATATGCTTTCCAAAACAGTTAGAATCGCATTGATCGAGTGCCTGTCGAATTATCAAGCATGCAGAATTTCCGCGTTCCCGGAAAGAAATAAGCGAGAATCAATTAGGTAGCGAGGTCCCAGGAAAATCGTGACTGGAAATTCTGAAGCATGTCCCACGTGAGGCTCAGACAGGGTTAAAGCCCACTCGGCCGAGCCCTCAGACGATCCACAAATTTGCATTCTAGCGGCTCCGTTGTAGCGATCCCGGCGCGGGACAGAGGCTCTCCATCGGGGGTTGCAGAGGTCGCGAGGCGGCCGGATGAGGAAGCAATCGGGCCGGTTGGTGTCTTCTTATCGTCCGGGCGATCAATAAGTCCCGGGAGGAGGAAAGAATCCGCTCCACCATTCGCTGCCAGCGACGTCAACGCGACGATGTTAGTTTCGCTGAGACCGAGTGGGGAGGGGGCGAACAGAGGAGAAGGGCGGGTGGCGGCGGCTGCGGCCGTAGGTGGTGGTAGCGGTACATAGAGAGTTGATAAGGGTTAATTTGGTACGGTGAGCGCGGCGCTTCGAATGGGAGGACAGAGAGGAGAGGAACCGCGGTCCAACGTCTCTGTGTCCGGTTGTGACTCTTGCGCCTGCCCCGAGTGACGTTCACCCCCGCGCCGACACCGTTTCAAACCGCCCTCCGACTCGGCCGACGTCCTGTTCTGGTCGCGCAAGCGCATTCTGCCCCGCTTCCGTTTAGTCCGCATCAACGGCTCGACCACGTCGTAACGTCTGGTCCACGCCGAGATCGTCCCATGAGCCGATCGCTGATAGTCCTTGGCCGAGCTTCAATTGGGTTCCGAGTGGTTCGAGTGCTATCGAATCCCGCTGTTGCGCTAGCCCGGTCAGAAGATCGCCTACAATTATAGCCGCTGGCCCGGTTGTCTTGATCGAAATTCGCTGTTACCAAGTTCGCAACTTCATCCTGTTCCGCGAGGGTTGCCTTTGGGAGCAATGGGAACGATCTTTGGTTAGCATATCTTAGCCATATCAATATTGTGTTTCCTAAAAACATAGAAATTAGGCAGATCTTGAATGACATCAAACATATCGTTTTAATTATTTTCTGTTTTGTTGAAGATGAGACTAATTTGGATAAAAAGAAAGTATCGTGTCGAAGAGTATCCATCAAGTAGCTGGAAGACACTTTCATCCCCTGAATTCTCCGCGGTATTTCCTGTCAAGTCAATTTGCCATATTGTTGTTCATATTTGCAAAGATCATGTTTCAAATATCCACAAACGATAAGCTGTATTTCGTAATCGCCGAGTTATCCCTGCTTCGCCGGATTTAACGAGGGGGAACGCTTAGAGCAATAAGCCATTGCCTCCAGATTTTTGAGGCGGAAGAGGGGGAGGGATTTTACGCGTTCACGCGAACCTCCCTCGGAAGCCGCAAAATGCTTCGAAGATTTTACGCAAATCTTCACCCCCTTGGAAATCGGGTTAAACTACCGTCGTTAGAACCTGGCCCGGCTGCTAGGTGGATTCATTATTGCATCCACCCCGCCTCTGTTTCACCCATCCGTTCTTCCTCTCTCTTCCGTCCACCGTTTCCGAACCATCTTCCCCGCCGTTGAAACTGTGGAGAATAATTATCCGCTGTAGGCTTGCGGATAAAAGACCGACATTGAAAGCCATCCCTTTCGCCATTCCGTTGTCCTCGTAATTCAAGGTAATTTTGTAGTGTGAACGCTTGTTATGGTCGCTCGTCGACAACTGATCGCTAGGGGTTGCATAGTTTCGCATGAATGCAACAGTCGCTTTACGTTCATTATTTTTAATAATGATCAGTCCTTCAAATGTGGTTTCTTCATTTCTTTTTTAAATATTTTTCATAGATGATTCTCCCTATTATGTATATCTCCCTATTGTGCATATAAAATTAAGTGGCTTTAGCAGAAAGTCATTTGAGCAGCAATAATTGTGTAACATAAATTGATTAAAATTGTATTCGAAAGTTTAGCATAGAAAACTTTATAACATATTCCAAACACGTATTAGTTTCTGTTATAAATATATTAGATGATATAAGAATTTGAAAGTGTTTTTCAGTGATATTTCATGATTTTACCTTTTACAGTAGGAAATAAAAAAAAGTGGCGGTTCACTTTTTAATAGGCACTTGTTTACTTTTATATAGTTTACAATCATAGTTTACTCTTTAATCAGCACAACGTGTTGGGAATTGGTTGCATTCTGAAACTTTTAGAGGACAGAAATATTCATTTACAATTTCGATTTGCTTAAAAGGAAGATTATTGAATGAAAGGGTGACGAATTTTGGAATTGTCAGGTTAAATAGAACTCAGCCTTGCGGCGAGAGACTTCAAATGGAACAACTTGTTCGTTAAGGAGACCGGCGCAGCAATTGAATAATAAGTGGAGGGTTAAAATTAGAGTTGGGGAAGGGAGACGTATTTTAATTTTCCGCGATACCTTGGAAAGTCGCCGCGCCCCGGCAGTCCATTAAGAATTAAAATGATTTCCTACCTCGTTCGAGTAACCAAAGCAGTCAGAGTTGATCGGACCACTCTATAAGAGCGATTCATTTCATTTTACAGATGGTCTCAGCAAGAAAAAGAAGAGGAAAATAGGGGGAATAGGGAACATTTTCTCCGGCGTTTCGGTCTCGCAACTTATGGCGCAACGCGAGAGGGCTATTGTTGCTGCGTCTGGGATGCAGGGATCGTCTGTACCAAATGGATCGCAGGTAATGTTCATTAATCAACTCGATCAGAAATGAAACGTCCTACTAACTTAGAATTCTAAAAAAAAAAAATAACTTTATCGTACTATTAAACCCGAAATCAATATTAACGCTCGAACATTTCTCACATTCCAGGTGTGGCCTATCGCGATTCCTAATTTGCAAGTCCAGCAAAACAATCAACAGATCTGCCAGCCTCTGAATTCACCATCGCAGAATCAGGACGTGAACGGCTGTGGAACGAGGAATCCCCAGCAAAGGCTAGGTCAGCACAACATGTCGGGAATGCTAATGGGAAATTCGCTGATCATGAATCAGCAGGGCGCCAGCTTTAACAACATGACCCAACAGCAGCAACAGTTGCTACAGCATCAACACCAGCAGCTCATATTGCAGCAGCATCAACAACATCAACAGCACCAGCAAATTATGCAGCAGCATTTAGCTCAACAACAGCCACAACAGCAACAACAATCGCAGCAGTTGATACCACACCACCAGCAGATGCAGCACATGCAGATCTTGCAGCATCCAGAACAGCAGCATCAGAACGCGGTCGTGAATCAGTTGGCGCAACAGCAACAAGCGCCGCACTATCTCAACCAGTTAAATCAGCAGCCGCTACACGTGATGCAGCAGCCGGAACATTTGAATCAGCAGCAATTGCATATGCAGCAAATGCAGAAACATAAGATGCAGCAGCAGGAACAGCATCTGAGTCAAGAGGTGGATCAGCAATCGGGGAATTACAATCCTCAGCCATCGACGGAGAATTATGTGCACCACATGCAAGCCTCGCAGATGTCTGCGCAATCGGCGATTCATCCTCAGTTGCACCAAATTCACCAACATCAAATGCATCAACAAACGCAGCAACACCAACCCAGTCAACACGTGATGCAGACGCAATCGGCGGATCACTTTCAAATACAAATACAGCAGTTGCATCAGCAGCATAATCAGGAACAGGTACCTCAGGTGTGCGTGCAACCACAGTACCCTAATCAACAGTTGAATCACCATTCGTTGGATGTGATGCAGCAACAAGCTACGGGCTCCGGGATGAACGCGGCTGACATGCAGGCCAGGCATAATCGTACGCCTTCTCTGGCGGACGAAGATCTGAACGCTAAACAAATGCAACAACAGCAGCAGCAACTTTTGCTGCACAATCACGCGATACAACGGCACCATGTCGTACAAAATGGAAACTTACCAAATAATACGCACGAGAATATGCAACGAATGTACACTCAGAATCAAGTGCAGTACCCCGCGAGGACTTTCGACGGTTCGAAGGGAACGGTTGCGGATGTCAAACATCAGCAGCAGTACGCTTTACCTAATTTAACGGGCAGGAGCTCGAACGCCAATCATGAAGCGCCATCTGGAATGGGACCAACCGGGCAGCCCGGTAATATGCATTTCAATTCGAGGACACCACCCTGGCAACAGAACAGGCCCGCCACGGGTTCTCATCAGCCTTCCCACGTCACGGTCCAGAATATCACTTGCAATTCGTTCGATCGTGTCCCACCACTGCACCATCACATTCCGCAAGCCTCGACGTGGACCGATGAAGTAGCGCGCAAGAAGGCAAAGCCCAGTAAAGTAATGGTGAAGAAGCAACGCCAGCATAGCGTCTCGGATGCCCGGAGCAACAGCCTCGATCAGTCGGCGCCGAGTCCAATCGACGAGTTCAACGAGAAGAATCAACAGAACAATAATCAAATAGGCTCGACTGTGAACAGCAGCGGGCCGTCGTTTTTGGATGACCCCAGTGGTTACCTCGCGCAGCAGACTGCTTTACTAAACAGCACGATATCAAGGCAAACGGGCGTTAGTAGTTCCCAAGTGGGAATGGTTAACAATTCCAAAACGCCGCAAACCAATCACGGTTCGCACCTGTCCAATAACACTTATCTTCCGCAACCAAAGCCTTCTTCCGGCGCCAGCCCCACGAGCACATCGACCTTCAATTCCGTGAAGAATCACGCGACCTCGCCAGTAGTGGTGCACAGTAGCATGACCCCGACGTTGAGCAACGGGGGAACGGATTCGGAGAGCAGTCCTTGCCAGGGTTGCGTGACCAGCGCCGACACTCAATCCTACGCGCAGGATCAGTATAAACAGCAAATGCAACGACAGTACCTGATGCATTCAGATCAACGGGAGGATCCTGTCACGTCGTCAACGTTCGGAGAACAGTATCAGAGTAGCCAACAGCAGGCAGACTCGAGGCCGATCCAAGGTGGCACTGTGAGCACCAGTCACGGATCCCCGATAGGAACAAATAGTCCAGCAAACTCGGATACGCCGGCGTCTACACCTGGGATGTCGCAGCCGGCGACGCCACAGAGTCTTATCTCGTCGCAACCATCGACGCCGCACAGCTACTCGCAACCACCCACGCCTCACTCGCATTCTGCGTCCGGCCAGGTGCTATCCCAACCCTTGACGCCACAGGCTCAGCAGCCCTCGCAGTCTTCGGTGAGCAGCGCTGCGCAGGAGCAGCGTTCCGAGACACCCTGCTCTGTAACAACGAGCTCGAACGTAGTTCCTTTTAGCACGCCATCCTCCTCGCAAACTTCCACTTCAGACAGTACGACGAAAAGGCAGGCCACGAGGCAGTCGTCTTTGGACGGTTACCAGCCTCATCCGCATACCGTTAATGCCGTCTCCAGGGTGCCGATAAATCATTTTGCTGGTGCATCGTCGGTGATAACTACGATGGCCAGTGGGCATACGGTTAGCAGTAACACTATCACGTCTGTGTTAGCTGGAAGGGCGAACACGGCTACCGTTTCGATAAATACGCCCTCCGGGATGCCGAATCCAGCCATACCTGATCTACTCTCGAACAAACCGCAGCATCAGGCATCGTCAACAACATTGACGAATGTGCCAACCACTGCAGTTACTACGATCTCTCTTCCATGCAGTCAGCCATCGATAGCGATAAGCGTATCTAAATCGCCATTGGAGATGGTCCAAAGTGTGGTCAGTAGTATTCAGGTACCTCAGGCGAGTACAGGTTCCCAAGTGCAGCCGCAAAATCATCACCATCAGCAGCAGCAACAGCAGCAGCAACAGCAACAGCAACAGCAGCAGCAACAACAACAACAGCAGCAGCAGCAACAACAACAATCAGTCCAACAGCACCCTCAATCTAACGTGCAGGTTCACAACGTTCTTACTTCTGGCGGAATATTGAAGCATCCCGCTGGATCGACCTTGCCTCCTGGTCATATACTGGTGTCTAATGGCGGCCAGCTTATAATGGCCAGCACGGGGTCGGGGATTAACGGCGTAATGGCACCGCCACCGCCGAAGATCATTTCGAACTCCAGCTCCATGCCACCGTTGTCGGTGTCGCCTATGGTTACCAGCGTAACGGGGACTGTTAGCCAAGTCATCCCCGCGGTGGGCGTAGCTCAGCAAGTCATCGGGCAACCCACGGTGCTCGTGAACACTATTCAGACTCCGGTCCTTATCCAACCTGGCGTGATGACGATGGACGGTATCGGTCAGAACGTCCAAATACCACATCTGACTGTCGCGACAGGGAACGTGATACAAAACGCTCAGTCGATTCTCGATGCGAATCAAGACGTCGCGAGAAGCGTCGGCGCTAATCAGGGAATGGTGAATCGGCAGCCAGCGTTGCTGTCGCCCGAATCGGCGACGAGCAAGAAGAAAGCCTACAAGAAACGGAAAGCAAACCCCCAGACGGTGGCCTCCATGCTGCACATCGCGTCGTCGCATCAGAACGCTGGCATGCTGATGCAGTCGCAGTCGAACTTTGCCCAGCAGAACTTCCAGACCCAGAGCATAGGCGGCCCAATGTTGCAGGCACTGACTATCGTTCCTGGCAAGGGCGGAGCGCCTGCCCAATTAGTAATGAACGGACAGGCGGGTGCAACGTCCGCACAGTTCAACGCTCAGCAGATTATCGCGAACCCCCAACCGGCTCAGCAGATCAACCTACTCCAGCCAGTGAATTTGTTGAACGGAGCCGCTGGTATGGTGCAGAATTTCCCTACCATCCAGCAGTTCATCGTTCCCGGTATCGGAAGCATGGTCATGTCCGCTGACGGGACGGCAACGCTGCTGCAGGACACGGGGAACATCGGTATGCAGTTGCAGATACAAAATGTGAACGGTCAGAACGTGCTGACCCCGGTGCAGAGTCACAGCGGAATATTCAACCCGAGTCAGAGCATCCTGGCAGCTGGTCCCGCTGGCATGGTTATCCGAGCGCCCCAGGCGACCAGTGGCAAAATTATCCAGCAGCACAGTCCGGGCGCACAGTTCCTCTCGCCGAACAGCGGACAGTTTCTGGTAAACGGAACCACCTCGTTCGGGAATCAATTGAGCCCGATCGTGGCGAACGTCAGTCCCAATCAGCAAGTGACTTTCAATACCTCGCAAGTCCGGCCGACGAGCATGCAAGGCCAGCAGGAGTTCATACAGATGAACGGTCAGACGTTGATGGTGCCTTGCGGAACCGCGCAGAACATCGCCGTTTCGTCGGCCCCTAATCAGCAGAACACAACGTTCGTCCAACAGAACACCACGATAGTCCAGCAGCAAACGACCATGGTGTCCAATAATCAGATACCCAACTTTCAAGCTGCAGCTTCTAACGGGGCCGCGGTCGATCCTTCGTTGAACATCGATCAGTCGTACATCTTGAGCTCCGGCATGATCCAAGGAAAAGCGCCTACATCCCCAAAGAGCAGCGTGAATTCGCCGTCGTCGGAGCAAAATGTGGAACAGCAGCAGTATGTTCTCGCCAGTAGCAGTACCACTGTTTTAGAAAAGACGGGACAGCAAACCGATCAGCATAGTCCTCTCATGGCGAGACATTCCGTTTCCACGCAAACAGCTGGCAACCAGGCGAACATGGCGCAGTCGGCCATGATGAGGCAAGGATCACCCCCGGATACCACTACGCATAGTCCAGGAAATAGCCAAAGGTCCAACAGCCCGGCTGTGGACACCACGACGCATGGAGCGGCCTCGCCGGCGCCACCGATTTCGGCTAGACATCATTCCTCGTCCACGGTAATATCGAATTTTCCAATATGAATGTTAAGTGAGGCTTATTTGTACAACAATTGGACGCGTTACGTATTATTTCGCTTTTCCAGCCAATGGTTCATTGCGTGTCAAGCAGCGAGCCGGACTCGGGCGATGCGCCAGTGGCGTCGGAGGATTGGAGGATGCAGGGTATCACTACGAAGGAGATCACGCTTAGTCAGCCGGGTCTCCACGGGAAGACATACGTGGAGTCGACGGTGACTACCGGGATCCAGGTTGGTACCCATGTAGAGCAGGTCAGCCGTCATCTAACTCTAACAGACATGCACCAGCCAGCCGATACGACACACCCCGAAAACACATACGCTGACTCACAGGAGCATATGGACACATCATCACCAAATCATTCCATATATTCAGACACAACGGGCCCCTCTCCCGCGGAAGATGAGCTAAGCGTCAGTAAAGAAACGACCGACGTCTCTTACACAGAGATGGACGTCAATACGTTTCCAATCGTAGACCAGGCTCACTATCAGCCCATCCTCTACCACAGTCAGCATTATATCCCCAATGCGAACGTTTATCGACAGCAAGCATTAGTCCCAGACCACGCTCATTACGCGATGCCACCTCAAGGGAAGTTCGAGGCGAAGCCTTGCGCGGAGATCGATCCGTTCGATTCGCAAATCGCGCAGCAGGTAGAGCAAGACGAAACGGCGGAGCGAAGCTTTGAGGAGAACATTGGCATTCCTTATTGCCCCGACGGCGAGAATTATCAGAAATTTGTAAATATCGGCATCGCCGCGCCCGCGGAACTCTATCCCCACTTGTACAACTACAGGTCCGATCCTAATGGCATTGCTGTCGTGAACTATTCGCCGGGCAAGCAGGCCTACATGAATCCATACATTTACAATCAGCTCGTGTACGCGCAAGACGACGGTGAGGAGACTGACTCATCGTCGGAGGAATAACCATCTTTCTTTCGTACGAGTCGATTAATTCTGTACATTCTGCAGTTCAGACAACGAGTGGCATTCCCTTCACGCGAGGGCACTGATACGCTGTTTCCAAACGATACTATTAAGTTTGTAATTAGTTTGTTAATTAACGTTATTCAGTTTTACGCGCACAGGCATTTTGTTGGCCGCGAGCGATCAAACGACCTCGCTCTTTGGCGTATATTATTTAAAACGTACATTGCAATAATGTAACTTGTATGATCAATCGTGTGTTAACGAATCACAAAAAAAAAAAAAATTATGATTCTTTATAATGGCAAATATAGAGAAAAATAAATTTTTGCTGAACAATATCACTTTGATCAAAATTGTTTGACATTATTCCTGATTAGTCGAATTAATCTAAAAAGAACAGTATCTTGCGTTGAGCATGCGTAAACTAAGTTTGGATCGTTTTGTTCACCCTGGTATAGTTTTCTCGTTTGCATGCCTCGAAGAATGAAGATCGAAAGTGTTCATTTAATTCGGCCATTGTCAGCGTACAAAACGTAAGGTTTTCCGTTAACTTGACAAATCTCGCGTCGATGTTCCAAGCCCTTTGTACGTGTATCATCTTGGTTAAATGTTCTCTTTCTTTGTTTACAATGTTCAGTTGACTTATGTTTTTCACGCTCGGTCGAAAGAATGATGTGAATGTGACAGGGAGGGAGGAGGGGGGGGGGGGAGTAATCGAGATCATCACGAAACGTGTGTGATTTGGCAGGCGATAGATTGAATTGTAATTAGCATGTGACTTTGGTAGGCTTGTGCCTGAGTTGATCGAGTTGTATTTGACAGATCTATACGTCAGAGACGTTGAAGCAAGCCGAAGGTGTGGTGAGCACTGTGAGGTGCGAGGGCAGGGAGCATGCCCTCGGCCGAGGAATCAAGCGAAAGCTGGACTCCATCCATTCCATGCATTCTTCCCTGCATGAAGACCAAGATGGTCAGTATTGTATGGTATTCTTTAGACGTTAATCGTACTTTAGTCCGGCTAAAACAATGTCGAACCACAAGTTTGATAATTAACTTTGATAATCGCTGCAGAAAGAAAAAAATGTGCTCCAGATTTCTCAAATACAAATTTCAGTATAGACACTGTACCTTTGTGTGATTCATAGTTGAACAGGTTCATCTGGAATCAATTTTGCTGTATCTCGTATACCGATCGTGCGCGAGAACAATATCGTTATGAAAGTTATTTTGTCAAAGTGGTATTTCTGAACGTAGTTTCGCATTGACAAGTAACGTGAATGATATAGACAAATAATACAAATACAGATAAATGTCGAAGTATAAAGATATAGCTATAGAAATCTATAAACGAATGATAAAATTGTGACAAAAAATTGATGTTTCTCTGATCAATATTTCGCGATACTTGTCAGAGATTGTTACATAGTAATCATTAGTATTAAGAATGCTTCTGGCTCTATTCATTTCGATTCGTAACACAATTACTTAGGGATTATTCACGTTTTTTTTATGTTTCTTCGTAAACTCTCATACTTTTCACGAATACTGCATGCTTTCGGTATGTGTGCATTGGCGTAACGGTTGTGTTGGGTGAACTGCACGATTTTTTTTTTGGCTTTTGTTTGCCATATACGTTTGTAGCTGCACGCTCGATTATTGCTTGTTGCATTGCGTATGCTTTGATAACGCTTTTTAAACGATATCCAAGGTTTATTCACCCCGAATATGTGAATAGTTGGAAGAACAAATATTGTCCCGCGTTATTTTATTTTCGAGATATATTATACAATTGGTTGCATTGATTTCAAACGTTGCCGAAATTTATTTTTGTAAAGTTGAAGAGGAATATTTTTATTCACCGTTTCGATTTGTCCAGGCAGTGTGATAAATACTAAAAGAAGAAAGTGCAATTTCAATGAAAGGTTTGCTAAAAGTTTGATGCAAAAATATTCCTTTTTAAATATCATATTATTCTTTTTTTCGTTCACTTACCATCGCGACACATTTCCGTTCTGACTGAACGGAAAAATTAATTGAAATATTTCACGAGAGCCCAAAGCAGGTAAGTGATGTCATTAATTAAACATTTCGTTCGTTGCGAAACCCAAGAGACTCGATGCTTTGCCGCGCAAACCGCCGGTGACATTTAATTAATGCATTGTAAATAATATTCATCGGAAGAATCTGTTTGTTTGTTTTCTACTAATTGGCTGTCAGGTTTGTTAATACCATTGTCCGCGCAGAGGGGCTTCAGTCATATTATGTTCACTTCCAGCGTGGGTGCGACTCACCTGTTTTATTTATCGCGGCATCTCCTTGTACATAATCATCCTCACGTTTCTCACGTCACATGTGCATAATACTGTGTACAAAATCGTTGTTTCCATCCTCGGGACTTTGACAATTAATAAAACGCACCGCAAACGCTTCATCACGTTCGTAATTCGAATTTACCTTACCAACGCAAATCTTTCTTTCGCACTATCGAATATTAACATTTAATAATCGCGAAAGTAGAGAAAGATGATTGTCTCGTGAATTTTATCAAATTTTAAGCCTTCGTTCTCGTTTTCGTCCTCGGGACTTTGACAATTTATAAAATACACCGCAAATGCTTAATCGCGTTCGTAATTCGAATTTACCAATGCAAATCTGCAATTTACACTATCGAATATTAACATTCAATAATCGCGAAAGTAGAGAAAAATGATCGTCCCGCAAGTTTTATAAAATTTCATATATCATTTACGTGTCGGATTATGATAGATTTAATCACGGCGCGAGTTAACAAATAAAACTCAACAAGTACTGTAAATAAAAACTCGTAAAGAGGAAAACTTCAGTCCAATG
Source organism: Holcopasites calliopsidis (assembly GCA_023838395.1). NCBI lineage: Eukaryota > Metazoa > Arthropoda > Insecta > Hymenoptera > Apidae > Holcopasites > Holcopasites calliopsidis. The sequence goes on from JALHAQ010000045.1 coordinate 121,516, forward strand.
TGAAAATGTCGATAGCCGGAGTCATTGCATGTGTTCGAACCGTCCGATATCTCATTTTACCATTGACCTCGCCTATCACCTTCCCAATGGAGCTACTAATAATTGTTAACGAGCACACGCGAGTGAAAAAGAGCACATTTCAAATCGTTAAAGACCACCCTTACACGAACGGACGCAGTGGTGTCATCATTGTTTAAGGAATAATCCCAATCGCAAGGCACGCATCAAAAGCATTCCGTTGTTATGCGTTGCACCTGTTGGTCAAAATTAACACACATTTTTTTAACAAGGGCGGTAGCACGTGGTATCGTGTTGCAATGTTAATTGCTTCTTGATTTTTTAAATGGTTAACTCAGAGTGAGATATTTAAACGATTTGCCATATTTCGGGAGTAAATAGTCTTATCACTTGAATGTAAAATAAATTATGCTACTCTTCGTAGTAATCACAGTAGCAATGTTTTTATAATATTTAAAGAAGTATTTGATAGTGATTACTGCAATTACAACTGTAATAAGTACAGTATGTTTTATAGTAGTTATAGTATTTACAGTTTCATAGTAAACACCAATAAATTCAATAATTAATCAGTAAACCAATTGGTACAATTAAATATAATCAATTGCTATTGGGATCGAAACCATTTTGAGTTAAAAGAAAATTAATAATGATTGAAAGTTTAATGGAAGCGCACGATTCTACGATGCTCGTCTCGCTTTCCCAGTTTATCAGTTTGGTCTCACCGCGTCCCATCGATCACCCCTCAGTGATTAATCTACCTAGCGTGAATTAGAGAGAGAGAGAGAGAGAGAGAGAGACAGAGAGAGAGAGAGAGAATGCGCGCAGTGAGCATAATAGTGAGAAGCAATCGAAAAAAAAACGACGGTGCCTTGTTTCAAAACCTTTAGTAACCGGGACAAAGTCGGAAGAGAAGAGCCAGAGGAAACTGGAGGTGGGTGAGCTAGTATGGGGCGCAGCAAGAGGAAGTCCGGCCTGGCCGGGCAAGGTCGAGTCTTTGGGCCCGCCGGGCTCCATGACGGTCTGGGTCCGTTGGTACGGGGGCGGGGGCGGTCGGAGCCAGGTGGAGGTCAAGGCTCTCAAGTCCCTCTCCGAAGGCCTCGAAGCGCATCATCGGGCGCGAAAAAAGTTTAGGAAGTGAGTCCGCACACCACCTCGTTCGGGGAACTTTCTTAGACATGACTTTCTCAACCCTATTAAGAAGGAAGGGTATCACGGGAATGAACGATCACGATTTACGGAACAATCTATGATGCGTTTCCGATTATTTTTTTCTTTTTAATCTTTGCTGGTTCATCGTGTATTTCTTTTTTGTGAAGGGTGTGAACAATGTATAGTTTGTCGTTGCATGACCTTTTTTCTCTCGATAGATACGAAGGATGTCCCGTAACTCATAGAAGAGCCGGATATGGGAGGTTCTTGAGGGGAAACTGAACAACTTTTGCTTTTGGCAAATGCCCGCGCTCAGGGACGGGATGTCACGTCGCGCTGGATAGTGGCGTTCAGCCGGTGCCCCGATACAAATGTGTCGGTACAGCAGGAAGCAAAAGTCGTATCGAATATCTAATTAATGCAATGAAGAATAATGTCGGATAATAATAAAAGACGCTATATCGACGCGTTTGGACAACGCGCGCTTTGAGTGGCCAGCGTTTTTTCGTTAATGATTCAAAAACGAAGCCTCAAACGACATTTTGCTAAAAGAGAAAGTTGGTCAGTATCGCCTCAGGAATATCCCGAACCCGGCTCTTGTATGAATTACGGGACACCCTGTATTTAAATATTGAATTTGACAATTTTGGAGACTTTTATGTGTTTTTTCATTTTTGTGGTATGTGGTTACAGGTTTCCTATTTGTATTTTATAATTCAGTCTGTCATTGTATAAAGAATTATTATTTTAGTATACAGTATGTGCTTAACAGAGGCAGTACAAATAACATTTCGCAAAGCCCATTCCTGATGCAGTATTAAAGATATTATTTTTTTTAAACGATACCAAAAACACCTGCAAAGTTCGTTTGAAACTGCTTTGGATTGGATACAAATCCCGAGATTCTGTTTCGTTTATTGTCTTCGTTTATACCCAAATGTACCTACGATCTGAGTAGAAATTGATAAATGTTCCACAAAGTTGAGCTATGCAATTGTTAATCAATTTCGTAGTGTCGTTCGCATATAACTTATTCGTTTATCAGTCGATCAACTTTGTCCAGCATTTATTAACAAACCAACAGCCAATCATATCGAGTCTCTGTTAAATCATTAAGAAACGCCCTGCGTAGCTGCGATTTCATTTCGCGATATTCGTTTAACAGTAGAAAGCTTTTAAGGTACGTAGCCCGTTTAGAATGAGCCGTATTGGAAAACGCTTTTACTCTGTCTCTTTGATCGCAGTTGCGCGTTTTAGACGCATTTTAGCTCCCGCACAGCAAACACATGTGCAATTTTATTTCGGCTCGCTTAGTATTGCTGGTTAAATGTAACTCCTATATTCTTTGTTCAGTAGCAATATTCTCTTTTTGTAGTATAATCATTTACAGATTGGTCCATTTATATTGTTGGTCGAAAAACATTGAAATATTCTAAATGTTGGTAAATACATTTGGTTAAAAATATAGCCATTTGGATTTTGTGCAAAGCAATCATATTACATAAAAAAGAAGTGAACGTGGTAAATATAAATATTCGAGAAATTTGTTCACTATCCAAAATTCAACTTATTCTTTGATTTAATAAAATAAACAAATCTTCCATTTACAATAAAAAAAAAGAAAGCAATTACATGTTCAATAGGAACTTCTCTTGCTTTATCAAACAATTGGATTTTACGTTGTCATTCGAGGAATAATAATTAGAAAAGTAAAAATATCAGAAGTTCTGAACGTCTATACCTTTCCACAAATTGATTAATTTCTGTTTAATAGTCTTTGCAAATAATCCAATGAAATTGGTAAATTAACTGATTATTAAAAACCATGATAAATTGCTGTCCTATGAACAATGTCATGTAAATTCAGCACGGAAGACGAAGAATTCCTACCCTTCCCAATCTTTCCAAGCAAAAAGCATTGCGTTTTCTTTTCTCCATGGTTCATCCATGCCAAGTCGATCACTCTTTGACCTCGACATCAGGGATTTTGTTCTAAACGAAATATATTGTAGTTCATATGAAACTAGTATGGGCTTAAGTCATCATTAGTTCTTTTTCGAAATTATTTAAAAAATACGGACCTCTGAATTTTGCAATTTTTGGCCATCATCGGGGAAACAAGCTGTGCTTTTGAATTTTTATCTCGGCAATTACTGAATCGATTGAGCTTTCTTTTTTTTTTACTTTAATCTAGAAGGTTAGGCCTGTCGCGATGCATTTTTCGTTTGTTGAAGAAAGTAACTTTTCAACATTGTAAGCAAAATCCTTTTCGCGAATTTGTCCATGAAGTCCATCACGGGTTCAAGTTTGGAAACAATATCTTCGTGTTCCTTGAAGTTTTAGTTACAAAATAGAGCCTGGATCAGGACGGGAACTTGAACATTAACGTCAAGATAAGCTGAGAAATTTGCAAAGAAACGAAAAATGTATTGCGATAGGGCGAAGCTTCTAGATTAAAATTAAAAAAAAGAGATCTCAATCGGTTCAGCAGTTTCCGAAATAAAAATTTAAAAGCGCAGCCCCCCGCCCCCCAAAATGCTAAAAAATCGCAAAATTCGACGGTCCGTAATTTTTAAGCAATTTCGAAGAAAGCTAAACGATCACTCAAGCTCCTCCTAGTTTCATATGAGCTACAGTATATCTCATTTAGAACGAAACCCCTGCTGTCGAGGTCAACCTGTGATCGATTTGGTATGGAATGAACCCCCTGTCGAATTGACAGCAACACCTGGCAATTTCCGTAACCAATATCGATCAGCAAATTAGTGGCGTGGCTGAATATTGCAATCTATACCGTAAGCCGCGGCTTTGCTCGCTGAAATTATTCCAACCGGTGACGCCGGATGTTCCGTCACGACTAACCCGACGATCTTCTCGTTTGCCCCGTTTCTTTTCTAGAAGTCGTAAATTGAACATGCAGCTGGAGAACGCTATACAGGAAGCGATGGCGGAATTGGACAAGGCGACAGAGTCGAGCAAGGACCAGAAGGCAAGCGGAAGGTCCTGCAAAGTGACCGGGGGCAGAGGCTCCGAGGTCGGCGCTGCCTCGAAGCACGAAGGAAAGAGATCGTCCAAGAAACCCGTCGGATCTATGAATCCTGTCGCGACGGAACAGAAGCAGTGCAGGTGATCCCTGTCGATCGATCCCCGAAGTTACGACGCGATGGTGTGCTCTCTGCAATTCGACGGACCTGAAGAAACCGTGGGAGACCCGCGCGATCCTCGTTTCACCGATTTGTGATCGATTTATCGTATTTTACTGACGTACAGTAGAAGCAGTGTATTCGATAAAATTATTATTGAAATAGCTGGTAAATAAGTCGCTTAGCAATTGTTGCGTTATTTGAAAAGCGGGCAGTAATTCCCGATTCGACAGATCAAAATGATTCTACGTAGTTTCTTCCAGAGAGAAACGATCATAGTTATTGAATAACAAAAATCTGATTTTATCGAATTCAATTTTGCGGAATCTCTAGTTTTGCTAAAACTTTACGAAGATCAAAGCTCCGGGTTCGACGTATGTACTCAATGTGTGGACTTCTGTATCGCGATAACACTTATGCGAATAATTCTCTTTTAGCGATATTCGACTATCATTGTATCATAAAATATGAAATATCTAAACGAGCATTTTATGCTTTACGATACAATAACGAGCGACTGGTAACATTAAACAAAGATCGATGCATAAACTTCCCAATATATTGCACGAAAAGAAAAAGAATGACGAACATCGCAATGCGAATATCAAAATGTGAAATTAATTGTACATACATTTATATTCTGTTGGAGCAAGCAGTCGTTCTTAAAAATCACACGACGCTGTATACACATATTTACGTACTGTTCCTTTGAAGAGAATCAATGTTGTGTGGTCCAGTTAAAGATATCAGAAGAACTAACGCATCCGGAATATTCGACAATTATTAATACTGCTCTGGTAGAATGAAAAGTAATCAGAGATTGCGTCTTTTTCCCCATTGTACATAAGCTTGAATGAAAGTTGTAGAAATGCGGGCGGATTTTGTCGTTTAGAACAGATTTAAGGAACCGAAGAAGTCAATGGAATGTGATCGAAGCGACTGAAGTAGATGTAACGAAAGATTCTGTGTAATCGAAGATTTTTTATGAACGAAAGCCGATCGAAGATATTTCTCGACGTGATATAGAATAGTTCTTAATTTTCTGCTAGAATTCGCTGCTAGAGCGTGTGGCTGTAGAAAAATCCATTTTCCTATTAAAGCGCTGCTCTGAAAATGTAAAATATCGTAGCAAACATTAATAATTCATCGACCGAACAAACAAATTATTTCAGATCATTGTACGAACCATCGGTATCGATATTATTTCATCTTCAATAGTAAAATTAGTTGAAGCAATATTTTCTTAAGAACAATTAGAAAAATTCGCTGGAAAACGAGGTTCCTTTCATCGTTTTGTATCGTTGAACATTCTAATTGGCAACAGAATTAAGAGGGAAATGGACCAGAGCTGTAAAAAGGATGTAGCAATTGCGCAATTAGAAAGTCATTAGTGGACAAAAATTATCAACGGTCGACTCGCCGTCGTGTGGAAGTGGCCTACACCGTGTGTTTTCGTATTACTCGTGTATGTAGTGCAGTTGCATAAACAGAAAGCAACATCGTCAAATGATATAGGATCTTTCTGGTTGAAGAAACTACGCTCGTTCACGTAGATCGATTGTAAATGTACTGTGTAGATCACAGTTCCGTTTTCTCGTTAATTTAGACAAATCCTTGTCGAACATAGACTTAGCAAAGACGAGTGCGTTTCGTTCGACGACTGGAGGAGAATATGCTCCATAACTCTATTGTTTCAACACAAGCGATTCTTGCAACTTTCGAAACGGAGACGTTGCTTCGAAAGTTACATTAACATTCACAGATGCAGCATGAGTGATTCGAATGAGCAAAAGGTGTTTCTATCTTCAATGTTCACTTGGCAACAAGTAACGCAATGCGCTAGTTAGTATTTCACGACTGCGAGTTCCATTTTAAAACTGAGAACACACTTTTAAGCGACACTGTATGCCCTTTTCATTTCTTTTAAAATCATGTCACGGGCGTGGATATGTTTGCATTGAAAATCGCGGCAACAGTTTGTAAAGAAAAATCAAGATTTCCAATGAATCGTTTTGTTTTTAAGTGACTATACGTAATGTTTTTAATCCTGATACGTTGAGAAATTGTTCACTCGTGATCAGACGTAGGATCAACGTTTCTGATTCGAGTGATAATTTTTTAACGATGCCGTCTATAAATCGTAAAGGAGAGAAGATAAATTGTGTACATAAGAATTAATCAATCAATTGAGGACTGGAGGTCTCCGCAAAGTGTCATATCCCTGCCCTTTTTTTAATAAATAGACACACGTTGAGCTTCTAATTGCACTTTTAATTAGGCGCAAGTAAGTTTTATTCGGGTAGTTTAAAATCAGATTCCGTTGAAAGAGAAAATGAAAAGAAGAAGAAAAGTAAGGAAGTTTCAAATGTGAGTAGCGTATACGTAAATGTATCTTTTTGAGAAGACTTCTTTATTTTCACGTCTCTTTTCCTTTTCCCGAGGGGAATGTTATCTCCGACGAATGATAGCGTGTAACTCGCTCTTATTTTTGTAACCACGCGAAGACCCAAAGCTACACCGCGTTAATCATCGCACAATTTAGCTCTGACACACGATGAAAATGTTCCTTTGCAAGTATGTACGCATAAAACATGTACAAAACGATACAGAGTGAATTGTTAAGAGTCAGTAGGATATATGCAGCGAGTATTAAAATCATACTTAATTTGATCCGGTTGCCCGCAGAAAAAATATTTCGGTCCCGGAAATCTTTTCGATTAATACGTTGCTCATCGGTTTGCAAAATAAACGCAACTGTTTTTCAGTTTCTCGATACACTAATAGAATTAATAAACGATCTAATGACATATAGTTTTGATTAATTGCTATTTTTCTATGCAACCTGTAAAATATATTGGAGCAAATTCACTTTGAGTAAAAATCAAATTTACAAGAGCTTCGATCAGGAAACTTTGATAAGCAACGTGTTAATATTTCTTAATAGATCCGAGCACACAGAAGACAGACAATAAGGAGAATGCGAGTATCAAAAGATGAGAGGATTGCGCCAATTCTTTTTGCGATTCATCACTAAAAACGAGGGAGGACGTTTTCGATCGTGTTTACCTTGCGAATTGTCGATTATTCGTTGGTAAAATTGTCTGTTATATACGAGGAAGGTAGTAAAAATATGATCAATCAAACGGTGTACAACATTTTGACACATTTTTGGGAATTTTATAACTCTTTTAACTGGCCTGGGTACTTCACTGTGAGAGAAGCTTGAAACGTTTTCGAGTGTGACGTTATCTTATAAAATATAACAAATTACTGAGGACCAATAGCTTTCAGTAAATTCTTATTCGACGTGAACGTTAATTTCACAGCGATGAAAAAGATCGATGACGAAGTTGAGTTTCTCCCACTGCGTCTAAGAGATAATTTACAAACGCAAGCTTTAGAAGATTGCTTCAAGCTGGACGTATGAATGTAAACAGAAACTAAATATTATAAATTTGACGACTACACTAGAAGCTAAAAGAAAAATCAAAATCTTTAGATCTGCAAGACCGTCTTCTCCATCTTTCTCTGATAATCAAATTTAATTGAAAGCACACAGCTTGTACAATTTGAATAAATTTATATTTTCAGGCTTAATCGTGCGGATGTAGGAAATCGTCCTCGTCGCGTTAATTCAATAAGATCAGATCTGTAAATAAGATTCTAAACGCATGGACCACTAATGTATCTGCTATACGGAAGCGCGAGTAAAAGTGTGCGAGTGTATATCTTCAATAGCCTGCTTCCTCGATAACGACGAATAATCGACGCGGAACAAGACACAGTCGAGCCGTTCTTAATCACAAAATCATATTTCACCTCCAATCAAAGACGACATGTACTTTTACATCTAATCGAATCAAAAGCTCGCGACGCGACTGATTTGTCGTCGAGCCTCCGAAAGTCTCGCTTCGTTGAAACGACAACGATTGGTCAAAGTTTCAAAAAGATCGGAAGAAGCATCGTGCCAGAGTCGTATTGATTCCTGTTTTTGATAAATGGCGAGAGACATATCACCGGCCGCGCGGCACGATCGCTCGAGAGATTGTGAACTTCGACGGAGACACGGAAGGAACGTGAACGTAAAGAGCGGGCGTCGAGGGGGGGGGGGGGGGGGGGAGTTCGTGAGGATCGTGCGGAAGGAAACGCGCGACACGGCTGGCAATTACACAAAATGGGACCGTTTAAAGATAAGACAATTGTAATCATTTTATCGCTCGATTCCTTCGCCCAGTCGGTGGCCACGCGGGCGAAATCAAATTTCGCCCGAAGGGGCTCCTCGCTAGTTTCATACAATATCGATCCAGAGATCGAGGCAGAAGTTCTCTTCTGTCCTTTCTCCGTGCGGGAGGATCAATTTATAGAAAAAGAAAAACAAACAGTAAATACTTACCTCAGTAATGTACGCAAGAATCAAACGTCTTTATGATCGAGAGTTCGTATACATCGTAGGAGCCGACGTCCTTTGTATATTTTCTGCAGTGTAAATAATTATACATACGCCTTATCGGTAATTGTCGCTGTACGTCGACCCGCGCGATATTTAATATTTATGCGAATCTTTAATTAATGGCTGCGTCAGGAAAAAGGGACGCGCGTCGAGAGGAAAATTTTAGTGGAATTCCTGTTGCTTTCATCCCCTCAGTTCTTTTTATCATCGATCCTTTGACTTGTGGGATTAAGTAGATCGTGCGCTCTGCTAGATTATTAAATTCTATTTTATAATATGAATGTATATAATTATTGCTATTACGTATCGTTTGTGGAATTTTATTATCGTATTAATATTCTGAAGGCAATCGCAATTTGTATATGTGTATTTATTCTTATTGAACTTTTTTTTTAGTCATTTATTGATCGAATTATATTAATCATTGTTCTGGAGTATTTGTGTTTTCGATTTTAAATTCTTTTTATTAAAGAAATAAATTATACGAAAAAGTAAATATAATATAATAAGTACTTATATTTAACATCTATCTGCGTGTTGTTCTTTAAAATTTTTACGTGCTATTGTTTGTCGAGATGACATAAACTCATTTAATCTTTTTCCTTTTATTGTACTTCGTTTCTGTGCGGGGAGGAATTCGAGGTTCAGATAAAAATCGTGTATTACGATATCTTTTCATTTTAATCATTGACGACCCGCGTTGCTTTTTCTTGATACAAATTGAACATTAAATAAACGAACATAGAAAAGAGGCCTATGTTAATCGACACTCTGTACATCCTTTCTTTATGTACCATTTGCAGCGGGCAGACGGACATGATAAAACAGTGATTAATTAAAGATAGTAAATGCGTTTAGCCGAAACGGCACGGCAGGCGATCGGGGGAAACAAATTTTTTGAAAAACTGTTGCACCGGTAGTTATTAAAGTGTGACTGAGAGAGGCACGAGATTTTTCGGTGGATATTTATTAACATTTATTATTTATCTGGGAAAAAGATAAACATGTAATTATATTTAACGGAGCGCTGCGTTCGCTAGTTATGTTTTGAGAGAGATCTAAAAAAAAATGAAATGTCGAATGCGTGGCGACTTCTATTTACCTGTCGTGTGGGAACGTGTATTAAGAATGAGAACGCGGGGAAACTCGTTAGCGTGGACGAGAGCGAGACTAACGATAGAGGATGTACATTTGGCGAACGGGAATAGTTTTAAGAAGCACCATAGAAAAGGAATCGAACCGATTAAACTCCTTAGGAATAAACGATTTAACCGTGACCATAATTACCGAGTAATGAAACCTTAGGAAACAGCGACGAACGCACTTTTTGGTGTACAATACGACTATACTGATAATAGCTATACATATATCACGATATCATTTTGTCAGTGGTATTACGATAAGAGATAATAATTTTATATCTACGAGATAGAGGATCGTTGAATCTAAATGAGTGTAATATACGTCTGTACTATGAAAAGAAACGAACCCCACACACGCAAGTACCATATACATGTATACACCTTCCACTTCGTCGGCAACCCTTTTATTTGCGACTCATTTCCCCATCCCCCCACGATTTTCCCACGATTCCGTGCTAGGACGACAATTAGGGAAACTAGCTTATTTAATATTTGGCATAATATTTATATATATATGAATAAAAAATATATATATAAATATGTCTATAAATATGAATATAAAAACGGATATAAATATGATTATAAATATGAATATAAATGCAAATATAAATACAAAGTATAAATATATATATATATATATAAATATAAATAAATATATATACACGAGAGATAGAGCATAAAATAAACAAAAAAAGGAATGAAATAGTCTCGGCTGGCAATATTTGCCAGGCCGAGAAGAAAAGTATGAAGCTATGTGATCCACTACTACTAGTAGCTTTTAGCTGTAAAGACTTATACTTTATTTTGTAAATTTTGTTTATACAATGTTTGATCGTTCACGCATAATACTATTGTATGTGAAAATAATAAGTTAATAAATCATTAACATGTGAAGTTACATAATTGTACCATTTGTGTACTGCTCTCCCTTTTTGCCCCTGCGCAACATTTTTTTGGAACTGTTCGAATTGTTACTTCGGGTATTGTTAAGCGTTATTTATTCAATCTCTCTGTTTCAGTGTGCAGCTACATTTTTGCTTTAGTCTAAAATACCGAACAATTCCGCTGTGACATATAATTCGTATCGCATCTTTCTTTTTATTATTGTTATACAAGTTTGAATGGTGTAATTTAATATTGTACTAGAAAATTCAAATACATCCTACCATTGTTGTTCAATAGAAGGATCTCGAAGGACTATTTATTAAATAGTTTAATTATGATCATTTATGTGATCAATATTTTCTTTTAATGCATAAATATATAATATAATCATCTTTTTTAAATCATTCTGGGTGACATTTTCATTATTAGGGTTCATTTATATGTATATCACCGTTCCATGTTCAGGTTTTTTTAGGGTGACGTACTATTATAACATAAGGATAAACTATGTCGATTTCTCTCGTGTTTGGTGTCATTTTAATTGTAAATATGTCAGGAGTTCATTAAAATTCATTTCAAAAGGATTAAGGAAAAACTAAAAGAAATGTATTCCTTGTGTAGTGAAAATGCTTCTTGTTACTTCTTAAGAGAGTTGCTTCCGAAAGGCCCATTTGTATGTATAAAGCGCTTTCTTTGTGCACAAGGAATACAATTCCTTTAGTTTTCCTTTAATTTTCATGAAATTCATTTTAATGAATTCCCGAGATTTTTGCAATTCAAATGACATCAAACACGGCACAAATCGTATAGCTTTTTGTTATATTCTAACAGGGAAGAATTGTGGCCAGTGTGCGCCTGCCGAGGAATCGCAGGGGAGGTCAGAGAAAAAGGCTCGCGTCGTCGGTAATTCATTTGCGTTTCCAATTTTCTCGAGGCGCCGCTTTTGGAAAATATAATTTTCTTTCTTTCTTAGTATTAGCTTTGAACAAAAATACAGGCAAAAGGAATGTAGAATTTATTCGAAAAAATATGTCAGGAAACAGCGAGGTGTATACCTTTCAATTTGCCGTTTGGCCCATCCCGATGTATCAATTAGTTTCTGAGATATAAGCGTTTAAAGTCAAGGCGTTTAAATATCGCGACGTGACTTACATTTTGTCCTGAAATTGGAAAGGATTCGTGGAATCGACGTCTGTTATTGTTTACGTCTTTCCCTGGAATCGGAAAGAATCCGCTGATTCGGCGTCTGTTATTGTTGACACCTGCGAGGGATACTCGGTCAGTAAGGTCAGTGACGCGGCGCGAGCGAGGACAGCGATACAAAAACATTAGAAATGACCCGTTCCTTTGCACGGCGATATCTCAGGAACCCGAAGTTGTATCCAGTTCAACAAAAAACCATTTTAAAGGGGAAAAGCGCGCTTGTAACGAGGCACGACCGGGTAAAGAATAATTCATAGCTTCGGAGTTACAGCGGTTCGAAGTCTGTGGAATTGTAATAGTTAACAATCAAGTTTTTCTCTGGTTAAATTATAATTGCCAGTACTAATTGGTGTAATATACGTAGCGATTCTTTTCATGTAACGCACAGAGAAACAAAACTGATTTCGGTGCACCAACTTTGCATCTACACGCTGCCGGCGCGATGCATAAAGGTCAGTTTATACAAAACCGTGCTGTGCGCATGTTCAGGCGCGCGCTGGCTACAATTCTGTACTATTGTAACATAACAAGAAGCTACGCGATTTTTGTAATTAAAGTGGCACCAAACACGACAGAAATCTCATAGTTTTTGTTATTCTAGAATAGTACGCCGCCTTCTGAAAACCCGGACACGGCACTGTGATGTACTATGTATAAAATGGACCCTTATGCAGCAGGTTATCGATAAGTTTGCGTTATCTTTGAGTCACCCCCATTGTTGGAACATCAACCCTTGATGCTTTAAGTATTTGTTTCTAAATATTGCGATATTAATTACTTCGAAATGGAGGATTTTTGCACCAGAGGGTCTATAAAAAGATGGAAATACACGAATTTCGCATTGAAAAGGCCCAACCAGAATTTCAACCGAGTTTTCCTAAAAATAATTTGTTACGTCCCGATATCGCAACTCTTGTTTCGAATTTCGCGGGTTGTAAATCCTGTTACACGGACGTGACGAGATGTGATGACGTTTGGCTTAAGGATTTAAGCCGCGTTGAGATGGCAGAAAATAAATTGATGTGAGTGCGTCTTGTAACAATATAGTATAAACAGATATATTTGACTGTTCTGTTACACTGAGTTTACAAGTGACTACGGTTTAGAGTGTGCGTATATACTGTTAAGACTGCGTTGTGATGTGTTGATTGATTAACAGAGTATTTTCGAATACTTTTTAGACGCTTGAGGATGTCTCCAGGAAGTGTCTCTTTGACTTCTTGGTGGTGGTGGAATCTCGCCAATTGGTTGATTGGTCGGACACGGGTGTGTTTTCTGCGATGTGGAGGTGGTATGACGATAGTGGAGGGAAATTATATGGTCGATTAGTTTTATGGCAGTGTTTTTCCTAAGGTGGTAAGTTTTTCGGGTGTTGGATTTTTCCCTTTAGAAGGGGTTTATGGTTCTAGCGGCATTCGTCCTCTTTTGTTTCGGTACTGGGACTGAACATAATTATTACTTATATATCAAAACAATTTTGTTTAATCACAATTCCTTTCAGTCTGCAATTATTTTCGTTAATAATTCATCATTTATCGCCAGTTAATAAATAAATAGTCCCATATTACCATGTTAGAAATATTTCTTCAGTCTCTTCTGTATTTCTTCGATTAAGTAATTTATTAATATGCATTACAAGACGTTTTACTAAATACGCGAAACAAAGCCTGCCGATCGCCAGAAATATTTCACGAGAGGATCGTTTCGGAAGTAGCCGAAGAAACGTATCGGGTTCAGTGGCGAGCATTCGACTGCACACGCGTAGATATCTTCCCGTCCACCCTCGGAGTGCACCGGAATATGTATATGGTGTGCATACGTTACGAGCGATCGATAGCCCGCTCATCCGTTGCTAAAAGGGTTAATGATGCCTGGCGTGCATAAACGGCGCTCACGGACCCCGGACAAATGAAACGTAATGAGCGGATCGGTAATGCATAGCGGCCCTGTCACGATAGCGGGTCTCGTAATAATACCATCACCGAAATCTGTGCGGACCTCGGTGTGGAACGCGTGAATTCGAACAATACGATTACCCGGCTCTGTCGGGTCACCCCCCGTTCATCTATCGACTGCTTTCGAATCGAACGACTTCTTCGCTCCCTGGCTGTTTGATTTATACGAAACGAAGCTTTTTTGCCGCGGGCCTCTGCTTGTTATGCTTTCCTTGCGAATGGCGAATCGCCTTTTGTGCGGGAACTAATCTTTGGATCTCGATCGTGATCGAGTGTACAGAACTAGGTCGGTCCACGATAAAATTGAGGGTTGAGTATAAGTAATAATACATTATGTATGTAGGTAGGTAGATTGATTTACGAATAACATAACAATCAAAATTGAAATTGAAGTTGGAATTGTAATTGAAGTTGAAATTATTTAAATTGGATTTGAGATTGAGATTGCAATCGGAAGAATTGAAATCGGAATTGGAATCATTGAAATTGAAGGAATTCGAATTGGAAGAATTGAAGTTGGAATTGAAATTGGAATTATTGAAATTAGAATTGAGATTCACATATAAATTCCATTATATCTATCCCTTTGAAACTTTCTTCTTATCATCCATATATCTCAAGATATTCACACATTTCTAGATAAAACAGACATACCGTATATTTATTCTGTCCGCATTATCTAATAAATAGTCTGATGCTTGTTAAATTATTCTGTTTGAAGAAGAAAATTGCGAAATATAATTAATAAATTTTACCTTTACAAATATGAAGTGATACATCATTTACATTGCTATATACAAAATATTTGAAATTATCGTGTATCACGATATCTCAGCGTTTTCCCTTTCCTTGAAAGGAACCGATTCCTCGTCGATTTTCGCCATCTCGTCGGCAACGACGACGACGGCGCTCTAAAGGCCACTGCTCCAACGTAAGTTTATTACCAGCTGCAGAACTTTCCGCCTTGAAGAAGGTGAAATTACTTCATAAACGTAGCGAGGGACGGGCGTATCTCGACAGGGTGTACCGCGGTTGCGTCTTTACAAGTTACCTAATGAATGTCGGGGTTGGAAAAGGCAAGGTGGCTGCCATCCCCCCGCTATGCCGAGGGGGGGTCTCTTTCTTCCGCCCTCGCCTCCTCCAATTTATGCGTCTACAGTGATAACGAGGCTGGCCAACGGGAATGCCTTTCGTTCGTTTGGACACAGGGGGTGTTTACCGTAAAATTCATACCGAGCGATCGACGAGAGGTTCTTCAGGGACGCTTTTTAAAACGGCCGTGAGAGTGTCGAAGAAGTTCCTATAAGGGAGGATACTGAATAGACTTGTTAGCGGTTCTTTCGCATCGGCTTTTATTTCTCTATTGACGGCTTCGTTGTTCGGCGTCGAGGGATGAGATGAAGGACGAGTGGCGTAATAAGGGTTGGTCTGAATTTTTTTATTTATACAGGTTGAGTCAGTAAAAACTACTATCTAAAGTAATTCATTATCTATTAGTTGTTAAAAAAATGTTTATGCAGCGTTTTAATGGACGCGTCAGATGGATACAATTAGATTTTTTTATATCTTCTTCTTCTTCTAGGTATCAAGGTCACCTTGGGTTCTTTTAAGGTCAATGTATATATGTATCTTTTAATGTCCTCGAGTTGACTTTGACCCTAAAATTCAAACAAAATCTCAAAATGTTTTGCTTGGCGAATTTCATATGAATTTTAGGGTCAAGGTCGCCTCAAGGTCATTATGTTGTAGGTCGTTGAATTCGTCTTTTCATCGGCAACAAGGTGGTATTGAGAAAAGGCTCAAGCTGACACTGATATATAGAAAAAAACATAGTCCCTTAAAATGCTGCATAATCCATTGTAGCGACCTCCAATTTCTGCCACCAGAGGGATTTGGCGCGAGCTGCCGCTTTCTCTCGAAAGTGCTCGCCCCGACAACAGATCCTATATAAACATCCTGCGACTATTCCTTACTAGCCTGTCGTCTAAGGCAAGGGTCTGCTAGGTAGCCTTACCGACGAGTCCTCTAGCAGGCCCAGGACGAAATGCTCTTCTATTCCTTACTCCATAATTTTCCGATCATTCCTTCCACCACTTCTTAGCTGCTACACCATTAAACATAAATGAGTTATTTTACGTAGTGGTTCTTATTGACTCACCCTGTATATTCCTGTGTTATTTGTTAACAATTATTTGGTTAGCTTATGGGATCACACATGATCCTTTTGTAAGGTCAGATATTTCTTAATACATTCATGTCTTTTGCAATGAGCTTTTGACTAGCATTATAAATAATAGATCTTCATCAAACGTGATGCAAATGAATGTCTATAAAAAATACAATTCGTTTTCGTTTATAAAAGTTAAGTATTATTCGTAAGTGAAATTGAAGGTAGGAGAATGTTGAGATAAATTATTTAATAACAATTAATATATCGACCGAGGTTTCAATCATTATACATATTAGACCGTTTATTTTGAAAGTGGTGCAAGTCCATTTTTCAAAAATAAAAAATTGAAGAAAGGACAAATTTCTGTATATTTTAATGTGAACTTTTTATTTATATCCTTTTCTCCATTTGTTTTTTAATGGATGGATTTTAATGGATTCACTGGATGAATTATTTATTTTAAAAAAGGGGAGGTGAATTGCAAGTTACCATCCATGATAATCCCTAATAATTACTATTAAGTATTAAATGATTATCTTCACCGCATGGCCACTTAATTTCCTGCAATAGTTTTATTCCGATACATCAAAATTTGCATATCGCTACACCTCATTTGCCCCAACATTTCACAACAAACTATTTGAAAATACGTTATCTGTGAAAAGTTCATATTCACGATTAATTAATTCTTTTAATCGCTGCTCGTGTTCCGCACACGGTGCGTGCATTATTCAATATTCCGTTTAGAGCACGTTGTAAATACGATCGAACGTGAAAGCGGCTGGAACACGTATCCCGGCACGTGCAAACGTTTCGAAAGGTTCGTTAGCCGAGACATTTATCGATGCAGAAGTTGCTGCTTTTTATGCAGATCAGAGTAACAAACTGCGTCCCGGCCTATTCAACCGGTCGCGAGGGCTCTTTTGTAATTTTAATAGCTCGGCCAACGGGATCATTCAATCCGGCGCGCTGCATAAATAACGTCGCCGATGCTAAATGCAAACGCAGCTTCCGGAAGTTTGTCTCTCGAATTACCTTTCCTCCCGCTCCTCTTGCACTTTGGACGGCGCTCGATGGTACGCCGGGGGGCGAGCGAGCCCTCGGCGCCGTTAATTCAGAAAATTCCATCCGCGATAGTAGGAATCGCGAAGATCGCGCTGGGTTCGCGTCGAATCCCCGAGCTTTTCCGACGTCCTCCGCGCTCTTTCGAATTAATCGTCGAATCGATCGAGGAGATCTTGGATTTCCGCTCGTTCGTCGTCGCGGGTGCGCGACGAACGACGTTAGTCCGACGATCGTTAGCGAGCACTCCACGAAACGATTTATTGGGGTTTTCAAGTGGGTCAGCGCGGTTGAAAATCTAATGGCTAATTATATTACATGATTAACACGCACCTAGGAAGACACAAGCGAAATTTACGTTTATTACGCGCGAGTGTTTGTACAGTGGCGGACATATACTTATGAACATAATCATTTTCAATCTTTTATTACATTAAAAATTAAAGGGACATATTTCATATATTTGTACTGAAATTATAAATAACAGAACTTATTGTCTATGGACACATACAATACATATATTTTATTGGAAATTAATAGAAAATACAACAAAATAAAATGACAACATTTCTTGTGTTAAATTTCAGTGACACATACTTGTGAACATAACGTTCGAACTATATTTTCTTGTCTTTTTTTTTTGCATTTTGAAACGTCTAAATAAAACTAAACATTGTTAACTTAATATTTCGTAGCATATCCCTTGTTTTTTATCACTTCCGCACAACGTGGTGGCATAGAATTAATTAAACGTATACATGTATCGATTGGAATGGATTTCCACGCTTCTTCAATCGTTTCAAATAAATCTTGGATATTTTTTGGTTTCCGACGTTTTATTTCATGACATCGACATCAATCCACAGCATCTCTATAGGATTGAGATCTGGGTACCGAGCAGGACATTTCATGATATTTAATTGTTCTTTCTCTAAACATTCTGTTACCACACGTGCCGTGTGTATTGGATCATTATCCGCCTGGTAAATCCAAACATTTGGCATTTTGCTTTTAGCAAATGGAAGAAGAACATTTATCACAATGTCTAGGTATACAAAACGGTCTATAATTCCTGTAATCCGATGTATTGGGTCAGTACCATTCATGCTCATAGACTCCCAAACTAGTGCTGATCCTAAGCCTCCACCTTTGACGGTTGATTTCGTACAACTTTTATTATGTTCTTCACCAACTGTACGTCTCACATAGCATTTATCATCAGAACCAAATCGGTTAAACTTGCTTTCGTCGGTGAACATAACTTTAGACCATTCTTCTGCCGTCCATTTAATATGAGCTTTTGCGAATTCAAGTCTAGCACGTCGATTCTTTTCGGGTATTAGAGGTTTTTTTCGTGCCACTCTCCTCATTTAGTTAAACTCGTTTAAGCGACATTGAACAGTCCTTACACTTATTGCTTGCTTCAAGTACGGTGATATTTCAGTATGAATGTCTACAGCAGTGTTGAAACGATCAACTTTAGAGAATCGGTGAATCACACGGTCAGTGTGAACATCCGTTTTACGAGGTTTTCGTTTTCGAGGAACATTATCTATTGTTTTATGCAATTCTATATGCTTTGTAGCTGCATAACAAGCTCCAACAGTTATTTCCAATTCATTAAAAATGCTTCGACATGTGTTACATTGCTTTCGAAACAGCTATATTTGCAGTCGTTGTTGAGGTGTAATATTTTTACCTTTACTCATTATTAAAATAATAATAATTAACTTTAAATTATACCATGTACTCCACAGAACATCCATGCTCGTTCCTCATACAACGAAAACTGAATGTCGATTCTTTACATTGTAAGAAAGTCGTGCAGTCGGCGTTCATAAGTATGTGTCCGCCGCTGTGGCGTAGGTAAACTGCAAACCCCAGTATTTCGAGTTATGTTGACCTTGGCACATCAGAAATATTTAGAAAAACACTACATACATTATACTTTTAAGGTGCAAAACAAAAATGATCACATCTAACATGATCTTTATGATATAGTTCCTGAAACTTTAACTAACGCTGTGTTCATAAGTATACGTACATATGTACGCCACTGTACATGGTGAATACGTTCTTCTAACTTTTTTAACATAGAATATGTTATACGGTTCGTTTGGCTGTAAAAAATGTAACGGGAAATCATTTGCTTGTACTACTTATGATTGACATAATATGCACCTTGCAATGTATTGCAGAAATAAAATAATCAAATGAAGGACTGACATATTAAGTTCTCCAAACGGTTCATTTTTGGCCAACAGAAAATCATTTACAGCTGTTAACATATTCTATGCTTCCGAAGAGTTAACTGCGTTAAGCCTGTCCACTTTTTTAAAATTCTTTATACACTGTTTTACCGGAAATTACGAGCAAAAAGTGTTTAATTATTGCGTGTTGAACGTCTTTTTAAATATTTATTTTAGGACACGGTTATATTATTTTCTCGGCACATTTCATGTAAATGTTTGATCTACTTGTATTATGGCGTGAAATATGTAAAACAGAGTTAATTCTCCGGACTGTAAATTTTGAAACGACAGAAATTGATGTGATCGCAGTATTGGAAATATTTGTTTCTCGTTAATTTTTGATGTTCAGTGTTGACGATGAATAATTCATATAAAATACTCTATTGATATTTAATTTATTGCAAATGCTACTGTCCTAAACATGACACAATACTTTCTTACCTTTATTACTATCTTATAATTAATGTAAGTTTAAAACTAGATTTTAATGTGGTGCACGTTTTTGGACATGAATTAACAAAATTCCGAGCAGTTTTATTTGCTTCTGCTAATTAAAAAAAAATCGTTAAATCAATCCAGACATTATTTCAATATTTTCTCGTATGTGTTCACAAAAAGAGACACATACATTATCTTTTTCGATACATTACATTTAATTATCAATATGAACGAAATGTTTCTTTCTTATAACCCAAAATTGTATTATTTAAAACGAAACGAAAATGCTATTTCCTGCGAAAGGTCATTGTTCCATCTAAAATTAACAACTTTATTGATTCCTGCAACCGAAGCGCAGTTATATTCGAATGAAATTCAGTTTTGGATTTTGTGAATTTTAGATCAATTCCTATTTAAACATTTACGATTCTGCGTTAATGCCCGGCATATTTAATTACGATCCCCCCCCCCCTCGTTTCCTGTTGAATAGCATGAATGTACTAAATATCCACTGCATATAGAATCCAGAAGGATTGGGGTCCATTTACACACGACCGTGCCGTGTCCGGGTTTTCGGAAAGCCACGTAATATTTTAACATAATAAAAAACTATGCGATTTTTGTCGCGTTTGGTGTCATTTTAATTGCAAAAATCTCAGGCGTTCATTCAAATTAACTTCATAAAGATTAAATAAATACTAAAAGAATTGTATTCCTTGTATACAGAGAATACTCGTTGTAACCTCTTGAAGGCGACCTTTTCAAGAGGCTGTCCGTGCCCCGTCCGGGCCACAGCCACAGTTTCATGTGAAGCCGTACATTTGCCAATGCTACTTTAATTATACCTGATGTACGATCATTTAGTTGTACCACTTATGATTGACATATACTACTTAAAATTACACTAAAATAATATTAAGTTAGAATAATTACATTTATATTTGCATTAAAAATTTATATGAATGTTAACTTTAAGATGTATTATAAATGAATTTATAAGAATAGCTAATAAGTAATAGTTTTTAGTTTCCGAAACATTTGTGTAACATTTAAATCTATACCATTATTATTATTATTGTTATTATTATTATTATTATTATTATTATTATTATTATTATTATTATTATTATTATTATTATTATTATTATTATTATTATTATCGTAATTTTCATTACTATATAATTGCAAGATGTATTGTAAAGTAATTTATTAGAATAATCTGTAAGAAGTAGTAGTTTAAGCTTAAATATTATCCATTTTGTAATTTGTGCATTATTGCAATTTTTCAATAAATTTTCACAAAATGAATGTGATAGATTTTATTCAATAAATGTATAAACTATTATAGAGTTATATAAAGAATAATACATTTCAGTAGGTCGTGTCGACAAACTGCGCGTAACTGAGCTTAAGCAAACAAAAAACGTATGAACGTATTCTCCTATTGCGCGTTTATGCGCACGCATAAGACAAAACAGTATCTGAACATAGCGCGCCTAAACACAACTCCGGATGCAATGATCCATCTAACAGAATGTAACTGGTTTCATTTTTTTAACACCTGTTCACTCCCAATAATTTAGGAATAAATAATTTCAGGAATCCCCGATAATATTGAAGTTCCCGAAATCTTTTGGAAAATAACGTCAAATTCCAGGAATGAGTGAAAAAGGTTTTGCAACTTTGTTGCGTCAGAAAATCCGAGTTATACTTTGTAGAAATTCCTTTTGGCAATATTGTTGCTAAATGCACTCCCAAAATTTTCTCTTTGCAACTCTGTTGGGTAAAAAAATCGAGTTAAAATGTCTAAAATCCCGTTTTGCAGCTTTGTTGCTAACAAGCGATTTCGCAAAATCATGTTCTGGGAAATTCTTGGAAATGACATCACAATTCCAGGAATTAGTGAAATGAAAGACGTCCTCGCATATTATGGTCTCCTGATATATTTTGTAGATTTCGAGCAAGAGGCGTTCTGTAAAATTCTGGCAAGAATATACAAGTGGTGCCATCTCGCGTCCGATGTCATGTACCACCCAATTGTGTACCCAAAATGTTAATTGTCATAATTGCGGCCCAAACCAAACACAAGATGGCCCAACGTTAATCTTGTTCGAAATCGCCAATAGTACAAGTCAATCATAAGTAGTAGCGGCCAACTGACGGACATCAGATATAACTAAAGCATGTCTAAAAGTGTTTTTCCAAATTTAACTCGACGTTCTTACCCAACAAAGTCTCAAAACGAAAATTTTGGGAACGCAGTTAGCAATAATGTTCCCGAAAGGTGTTTTTACAAAATTTACGTCGATTTCTTCATCCGACAAAATTGCAAGGCGATAATTTTGGGAACGCATTCAGCAACAATTTTGCCAAAAGGTGTTTTTAACTCGATTTTGTGATCCAACAAAGTTGCAAAGCGACCATTTTGGGAGTGAAGTTAGCAATAAAGTTGCAAAACGGAGTTTTAGAAAATTTAGCTCGACTTTCGAACCCAACAAAGTTGCAAAGCGAAAATGTTGGTAACGCAGTTAGCAACAATGTTGCCAAAAGATGTTTTTACAAAGTTTAACTCGATTTTTTACCGCGACAATGTTGCAAAAGTACGCTTTTTCACTAATTCCTGGAATTTGACGTCATTTCCCAAAAAATTTCAGGAACCTCAATATTATCGGGGATTCTTGAAACTTGACGTCGTTTCCCAGCACTTATATCTAACTTAAATTATTAGGAGTGAACAGGTGTTAAAATATAGAAAAATTAGAATATATAAAAATGTTAAAAGTATGTCATTGTATTTGTCTCAAGAAGCGCTACCATTTTATGAAGAAAGAAATACAGGGTTCCATTTAAAGAAATCAATTGGGTTTTGATATCTGCCCCACAAACCTATAAATGCCTACAAATAACTTTTGTAAAAGCAGCTTTTTCATAACTTTAAAATCTCGTGAGATATCACACCGTTTCCAGTTAAACGAAACACCCTGTAGAATGCATGACTGCAATGATATTGTATTTCGCGAAATTTCTTTAAAAGAATATCGTCTTATGAAAAGAACTGCGCATCGGCGAGAAATATCACTTAATGCTCCGTTGAAGCGTATACGTATATTGTTTCTATTTTTAATTGAAGTAATTTATTACAGTGGAAATCGCAGTCGAAGGATTGCAAATGAAAATAACAGTTGGAAGAAAATGTCACGATTCGCGAGACATTGCCGAGAAATTGCCAGATAATTAATCCGGAAAATTTGTCGACCCCACCGCCGGGATTGTGCCTGTCGCGCTTTCAAAGGGTTCGACTGTTTCAAAGCTTTCGAAACTTACGCAACGTCGACGTTATATATTTCCGACTGAAGCTTGACTGTACATTCACGTCTGCAAGCCCAGAACTTCTACAAATATACACGCGTACTCCATCGTCGAATCAAACGTCGGAAAAAGTTAATTAAAGTCGCACATTTTTAAATGTCGATTTTTAAAACTGAACTCGCTAGGGAGGGAACATTTCGTTTCGCTGAATTTGTACCATGTCTGCGCGTCTTTTGCGGGGAAACAGTTTCCAAAGGATGTTTAATAAGGCTCACCAGTTCCCTCATGGTTGGCTAATTTGTTTTTATCTTAACTGCAGACGAAGTAAAGCAACAATAAATATTTTCATGCTGTTATCAATTATTATTATCATTTCCGTAGACTTTTAATTACAGACATACAGACGTCTGATTAATTCTTAATGGAAAAATTTATACTACATGAACTTATTAACAGATAAATAACATAATATAATATTATAACATTATTTTGAAGTTTACAGTTTCAACTTTCAGAAAAACGTATAAAAATAATTATTCTACATGTCTTATTAGACATAATGAATAAAAATTCTTTAACTATGTAATATATAATCGATAACCATAAACATATTTTACTATTCAATTTTTTAAGGACATTCTATTTCAGTGAATTATTTTTCTTTTTATATGAACATTTCGATCTTGAGCGATTAAAGAAATAAAAGAAACGTTTATTGTAAGCTTCTGCGTTCAATATAAAATTGATCGTCCTAAAATGACCAAAATACTTGATATCGAAAACATTTGTCTTAAGAAGAAGCGGATAGAGCTACTTTCAGGAGAATGCCAGGGTGGGTATCGAAGGGATGTTACTAACGGACATTTTTTCTTCAATACCGAACTGAGCAACTTTTTGGAACGATTCGTTTTGGAGCTGCGGCGAAGCGTTCCCTCGCAACAGCTTTTACCTTATGCTGCTTGAATGGACCGAACGGTGCGCCAGACTGAATTGCCCCCGCTTTTAATTTAGAAAATTCCGCTCGAAAGCATTGAAATCACGATCGAACAGACATGAAAGAAAATTCGCCCTTTGATGCTGCCCGCTCCAACATTACATTCAACCTTGTATTCCATACAGCCCGGTTATTGATTATTTCCTCATTTTTGTGCATAATCGGTGGAAATTTGATCAACGTTATTAGCAGGTAATTTTAATCTCAAAGGTATGTATTGGCAATTTGTAATTGCTCTGTCACGGGGGATATCAAAATCCTGTTCTTAATTCAAATAAAATTCCATCCTTCGTGGGAAAAACGTGGAATCCATCTTGTTAGAGAAACTTCAACAAATAATTTTCAATGAATTACACGGATTTCCCCAAATCTTCGAATTACTAATAATTAAAACAAATATTAAAAAAGCATCGAAATGAGTACATTAGTAACGAGTTATTAAACGAGTATTAATTTTATTTAACTAATATTTTGATAAATGGTATCGTTAAAGGACAAAACGAGAATTCACCCCGTCCCAAAACAATCCAGACAAAAATGCACCGTGGAGCGGGAAAAATAATTAACCCCCCGTCGCATGGAGTGCACTCGATAAGCGACAAGTTCACTGGCGGAAGCCGGTGCACGTTGAACCCTTTAACCACCGGCGGATCATGCCGGTATGATTACCGAATTATGCGTGGCCCGGTGGCTGTGGCCACATTTGTTGAGCCACGGGGTACATAATCAATATTTAACGCCCTTTGGTGCCAAAGGGAATTTATCTTACGGCGCTGCTGAGGGGTCGCACCTGGTCGAAGGGGCACAACAGCGGACCACGGCTGACACAGGTCGATCGGAGGGCGCAACATGGGGGTGGGTTAGCATCGCGTGCAAGCCGGCACGCGCAGAAATTACGCGACAGCGGATATCTGTTATTGATTTACTGGTACCAGGTGCATGCGGGCCGAATGAATCTTCGACGGCCATATTATTGGGACGGATGCATATCTCGTTAAGCATGTGTATGTAGTGTACGTACGTAGGGGTAAGGGGGGGGGGGATCACCATCTATTTTTTGTAAGAATAATGTTAGCTTCCTTTCAATTACGAAATCTGAAGAAGAATTTCATACTAGTCCACCAGTATCGGTTTGAGGAAATCTGTAGCACTATTATAACTGTAATAGCCATTTTTCTGTTTTCTCTTAACCATTTTTTGATTAACCATACTTTCCGATATACCAGATTCTTCAGTTCCATCAATTAGTCAAATTCCTCAAGCTACTATTTCTGTGTTTAAAAGCATTCTATGTAAACAAACAAAGGTATTATTATTCATTTAGTGTTGCCATCACGTTTGGGACAAGGGGACGTTCTCATAAAGCGCAGTTTGACCATAGAGTCATGCTCAACGTGCATAATTGCATATGAAAAATATTTAAATAGTCTGTATTCATGTAGTTGTATATGAATTATAAGTGAATAGTGTAAATGGTTGTATTCATCCTTAAGTGCTGTTCCTTTTCCTTGAATATTAATTCAGACAATGCATTAATTCAAACTTATAAAAAATAAGACGCCCTTATTCGTGTGAAGGTAAATTTATTATTACCTTTGAAGCAAAAAATATTTTTAGCGCTCTGTTTGCTTCTTCCTCACAATTATTCACAAGTTAATTAACGTACAATCATATCTCCAATTCCCATCAATTGTTCCTTTTTTTCAATCCTCGAACGTTATTCCTTTTCCTTGGATATTAATTCAAAAACAATTTGCCGGACAGGCAGACAATTACGATTCATTCAACGTTCATCAGAATACGCGATGCGCGGCATGATTTATGGTGATCTTCAGTTGTATCCCGTTTCGGATGCAACGCGACAATGCGTCGGCGTCGCTGGACTGGTTATTGTAAAGCGATGACTGGGATTTAGACAGGGAAGACAAATTGTGTCACTTGAGAACAATGAACGCAATTATGGTGATCGTATGTATCACGTTCACGGTTTCGATGCAACTGGTAAAGTCCGGTGACAGTTGAAGGCAACAAGTAATTATTGATGTTTAATTATTATTTGCAGAATCCGCGGCAACAGTGATGTTCTTTTGAAATGATATTCTACAAATGATGTTTCCAGTGAAATTTTATTTTTTATATTTACTATGTTATATGTAATGTGTCATTTAATGCTGATACAAATTATGTTCAGATTGATGTATTGCATAAAATATTC
This sequence comes from Holcopasites calliopsidis, assembly GCA_023838395.1. Taxonomy (NCBI): domain Eukaryota; kingdom Metazoa; phylum Arthropoda; class Insecta; order Hymenoptera; family Apidae; genus Holcopasites; species Holcopasites calliopsidis. Next base: position 147,904 of record JALHAQ010000045.1, read on the forward strand.
TTATTAATCAATTCTTCTTTCATTCATATATAGAGTGATCTGCTACTGCATGTCAATATTTTAAGGAGTGATTGTTGAGGCAATTTTGATCAACTTTTTCCTTTGCCAAAATGGTGGTTAAAGCTTCGTTTTTGAATGATTAACGAAAAACGCTGGCTAACCAGAGCGCCTGTAGAGCGCGCGCTTAGCCGAGAAGGCATCCAAGGCTGCAGTTGAGCGAATCACGATCTTCTTTCGTCTCAGAAATCGCTTCTTAAAATATTGACATGCAGTAACAGAACACTCTGTACAGCGTTCAAATATAATGAGCGATTTTATGGGGAAAAGATACATCAGAGCTTTGCTTATTTTGTATGTAAAAAGAAAACGGATGTTATAGATGAACATTTTCTTATGAAAAATTTAAGTTCTAGTAAAAATTGATGGTTTTCTTTAGTCCAAATGTAACAAGTTTGCCTTAACACAATTATTAGTACCTACTCGTAGTATCTCCCGCATTCCAGCAGTGTTTACTTCAAACTGTTTTAAATATGATTATACTACGTGAACATTGCGATGGCACCATAGATATTTCGTTAAAAAAAAGATGTGAACCATTGTAGAATCTATTTTATTCTAATTTATTACAACCTTAGTAAATTGATACTTGAACTCATACTTTGAACCTTTTTCTACAATGAGTTGAAACATCAACGTGATTTTACATTATAAAAAAATTCCCAAGGCGTCTTTTATTTATTTATTAGAATGAGGGAATCATCAAACGAATGTTTCGAATATTAAACAAGGAAGGAACATATAAGGAAGGCTTGATATTAGTTCATCCTTCCACTCAAGGTTACGTGCAGGTCATAATATCATAGGTCCTTGGACTCTCCATGACCTTAACCATCATATCGCTGTATCAAGAATATGCAGTCCCATTAAAAAAAACTAGGATGGTTTTGAAATTTCGAAACAAATGACCTTGAGAAAATTTGTTTATTCACAATTACGTTCGCCACTTTAAAGCAAATATTTTTACGTACTATAAAAAATAAATGAAATATTTGGGATGCTTAAGTTAGGTGAGACATCCTGTATAATATTTAATCGGTTTAATTAATTGGTCTTGTCATGAAGGGCACAGAGTGCCTCCCCGTTCTCTTTCCCATTTTCTTTTGCTATAGCAATTATACAAACTTCGGATTTCCAACGAGCGCGGCATTCCGATTCGCCTCCGTTCCGCTTCATCCCCTGCCGATTTGCCAACAATCGCAAGCTAAGCGGATTATTCAAAGATTTCCCGTGGCGCATGCTACGTTGAAAACCTTGAAAACCTTCGCTATTCACCAGCGGCGTCCATGCCACTGCTGCTTTTCCGCTAGAAAAGGCCGTCGTCACGGAGAAAGCAGTGAACTCCCAGAGAAATCGCGTTTCGTCCGATCGAGAGGGAGAGCGAAATAAAACGCGGCTTTTATCGGAATTCTAATTGCGTCCGATCCTCGAATCTTCACTGGTTCTTGTTGCGCGATAGCTTAACTCCCTTCGAGATCTTTAATCAGTCGTCGGGAAAATCGTCTCTTGTTTCCCTCGGCTACGCGGCTCGTTTAGCGAACTGCAATCGATAGGTATTATGTTGTAGTATTTTAGACCGCGCTGTAATGAGGGGATTTATGCGCGTGCAGCCGAGTATTGGACTTTGGATTATACCTTTTAGATAAGGCTGTACGGGAACTCTTTTCTTTACTCGCGAGGGTTAATAGGTTTTAAAAATGATGGAATTTACTATAAATTTTATCGTTGCAAGAAGCCATTTTGTTTATTCTTTTGTATAATAATAAATGTGTCCGATACTGATGCATGACAAATTTTAGAGACATCTGTAATTAAGATTAATCCTCTTTTAATTGACTCACATAGTTTAAATATTTTTATTTTATTCTATCACCAATAAAAGCGAAGTACACTTTCAACATTCGAATAACTGCACTGGACGTTATACTTGATCAATCACGCATTTCTAAGTAAACGAATCTTTCAATATGTTAACGAGTTGCACAAATGCTTTGCGAGAAAAGCGTGTGATACGAACACGTCAATTTTAAATAGATCTCTAATATCATGATTCTATTAAAATAAAAACTACAAATGAAACAGAGTCACCTGTAAATGCATGCAAGTCTTAGAAATTTGAGAAACATCATTTTAATAACAGAAGAAGAGCTATTGTTTTTTTTCTCTGTAGGTACACTTGATTCCGCAATATCCCAGTGTTTTTTATTGGAAGCGCAGGTTAAAAAATATATTGTCACAGCAGTGGGAGTCTTTCCGGAAGACGCAGGAACATTTGTATTTTCTGCATTTGCATGCTCGCATCTGATCGTGAGAGTCCCGAGGGCAGCCATTCCCAGTCGAGTCTGACAGTTTGCTAGAATCCTTGGATTCGACAGAAGCATACGAAGCAGCTTCTGCTTTATCGAGATTACCCTATGGCTATTCTATTCTTGCGCGACAGAATCTGCGTCCATTTGTTCGTCATTTTACTTGCCCCTTATCTCTGTCCCGCGTAATTTAGATAAGTTTGTTCCACTTACAAATGCAGCTTATAAACTATATTTTTAGAGACAGCAATAATTATGAATTGCCTGTCAAAGTGGCGACGTGGCCAAAGCTTGGTCCATTTATTATTTGTTATTTGACGAACGGCTGTCTGCTTATAGATTGATGTCTATCACTGATCGTAGGTTTCAAAAGTGGCAGAATTACAGAAAGTTAAAGAGTGCCAATATAATTAAAAACTTGAAAAATAAAATGTTAGATTGTAAGTCAGTTAATATTTTAATTGTCAATTAATTATTTGTCTGACGTTGCTAATTGAAACTCTATCTTTAGGCCTATGCGAGATCCCGAGATTTCAGGATCGGGTCGGGTCGGGAGAAGTCGGGCGAGTCCGAATTTCCGTTTTCGGGTTCAGAAACTCTTCGAGATGGGCTGCAGCTGGCTGAGATTGAAATGTGACCGAGCTGTGACAAAGCTGTCACCGCGTAGAAACCGGTTCGGTAACAAATTAGTCGCAGCCGATCGCAGCCTGGTCACAGCTCGGTCACAACCCGGTCGCATCCCAATCTCAGCCGGTTGCAGCCCACCTCGAAACGTGACGGGAGTGAAACTCTTTCGGGATCCCGACATATCTCGCTCGGCTTGTCGCGAACTGACCCGAACTTCGGGATTTCTGAGATTCCGGAATCTTGCATAGACTTACTTATTTTTTTTCCAATTCCAAGTGTTTCAAGAACTATTATTTTTTTCTACTCTCTTTCGTCACTTTGATTGACTCAGTCATAATTGAATACTCGAGGCCGCTTATAAATGTCTATTACGGCGATAATATGGCCAAAGTTTGACTAATTATTCGATGAGGCACTGTCTGCTTATACAGGGTGTTCTGCTACTGCATGTCAATATTTTAAGGAGCAATTGCTGAGGCAATTCTGAACAACTTTTTCCTTTGTCAAAACGGTGACTGAAGCTTCGTTTTTGAATGATTAATGAAAAACGCTGGCTAATCGGAACGCGTGTAGAGCGCGCGCTTAGCCGAGGGGGCGTTCAAAGCTGCAGTTGAGCATATCACGATCTTCTCTCGGCTAAGCGCGCGCTCTACCTGCGCTCTGATTGGTCAGCGTTTTTCGTTAATCATTAAAAAACGAAGCTTTAACCACCGTTTTGGCAAAAGAAAAAATTGTTCAGAATTGCCTCAGCAATTACCCCTTAAGGTATTGACATGCAATAGCCGAACACCCTGTAGATTGCTCCCTATCGCTGATTCTGAGCTTCTATTTTTGATACGATTTTATTAAATTACTTGCAGTGCTTTTTCTCAAGTTCATCATAATTGTATCTGTAGATAAGAATTATTGTAGAGCTTAATAAATGTTAAATTAATTCCCAATTAATGAATTGTGTTAACATTCAATATTTTTAAAACTAATTTGACGGTTTCACACTTTTGTATTTTGACTTGGTAGCTAACAAATGAGATGTTACAATACCAATATAATATAAAAAAATGAGTCAACACGAAAAACAACTAATTGATTTATAATCCTTTCATGAAGGGTAGCAATGGCGATGCGAAAAGATTTTTAAGAACGGTGGCGCGAATAAAGTAGCAGCCTCCACCTCATTCCCCGTTCTAACCCAGCTTCTTAGACATTTCTTTTTCAAGCCTCTCCCGAGAACAAGCATGATAACGCAACGAAGAAGGAAGCGTCAGCGCAGCGGCGTACGTCGTCTGGAGTGGAAAAACTGATTTATTGCTTCGCAACGCCTACCTCCGCGGGAAAGAAGTAAAATAACTCGACCTGTGCGACGCGCGTGAGAATTCGGCGACGTTACCTCCGATGCAGAACACTCGGCTTTACTCTAGCTGGCTTATTCCGAAAAAAAGCCTGGGAATTCGAGGACGCATTAATGCGAGACGATCGAATTTCGATAATCTTGCCTTTGATAGCGAACCTTTAAATTTCATTTCGTCGGGAAACGTTCCTCCTCTTTTCCAGATTATTCGTTTCAAATGCCGTGTGTAAAATGTTGGTACAAATTGATTTAGACCTCTGACGTGATATTTACACGCGAGCAAACAGTGCTTTTGCTCGTATTGATTTAGCAATGTTATGCTGTTACTTTGCGATTTTTCATTAAATGAAATTCAAAGGAGTAAACAGTAATGGTGTAGCAAGTGCAGAATTTGAATATAAGTTTTCTGGAAATCTAGAAATATGTATAATAAATGTTGTCAACTGCAATAATATTGATTGATAGATACGTTAGCTTGGATTCCTATAATTTTGTATGTCTTTTATATAAAAACTGCAACAGGCATACCTAACTTCATATTATTTTAACGAATAAATATTTCTCAGACATTGCCAGAGTACAGATGCGTCAGTACTTCGAATGTGACTGCAGTTTAGTCTGATTATTTATAAAAAAAATGTACAAAATTGAGAGTTCATAGAGTTGTATAAATATTCGATATTGTGCATGCAAATATATTGCATTCAAAAAATTATTAATCGACTTATATGTATTAAAGTATTTCATTATTCCATTTTCCATTTCCCTTTTCCCTTTCCCCTTTCCCCTTTCCCCTTTCCCCTTTCCCTTTTCCCTTTTCCCTTTCCCTTTTCCCATTTCCCTTTTCCCATTTCCCATTCTCCATTTCTCATTTCCCATTTCTCATTTTCCATTTTCGAAATATTCAATTGATATTGTGCATGCAAATATATTACATTAAAAAAATCATTAATTGGCTTACATGTATTAAAGTATTTCATAAACAGGCAGTAAAAGCGAGCCAATTTTTAATATATTATACAAACATTTTGCAAGAAAAGCGTGCAACGTAGATAAATTCATTTTGAATAGATTTTTAGTACTATGATTCTACTAAAATAAATACTAACAAATATATTAAAAGAGTCACATATAAATGCATGTATGCATGTTCACATGCTACACGAGAATTGCACATGAGTTTTCATGTGTCCACATCTCAGAAATGAAAAGTTCACACTCGAAAGCCTGCCGAGTTTAATTACGCCGCAAAGACATCCTCTTTAATTAAAAGGTACACATCAAGACGCATGTATGTACCTAGCTTGTTACCTGTTATATTCTGTTGAACGTTCTTTAATTATATTTCAAAATACACACGCACCCTTTTATCTTAATTTCCTGCGTATGAATCGCGTAACTCTGTTTCCCACAACTTTTCACTTTCATAATGTTTACTGCGTAGAACATTTTTCGAGCAGCAAAAATGATTTTTGTTTTGTAAATGTAAATTAACAAAATAAGAATAGAATGTTGGTAGAAAATTTATGTTTATGTTGTCAAGCTGCCAATCAATGGCATTTATTTTACTATAATTGATCGTTTTATAATTATTTTTCTAATTGAGTACAGAATAGTACGAATTCCTTGCTGCTTTTATCATTATTGATATTACGATCGTAGTAACAATTCTGCGTTATGGTATTTGACACATAAAGTAGGAATTTGAAATATCAAAGTCAATTGGGCTTAAATTTCCCAAAAACCAACTGAAAGATCTAGCAAAATTCCCTTCGTTTCCCACGAAACTTTATATAATTCCCCATTCAACACGCAATCACTTCATTATATCACAACAGAAGATCCTTAAAAATAATTTCTTCGTTTTAGCATTTTGTCAATTAAACATTTTTAATGAGCCTTTTCTTTTGTTATGATACATTTTATGCAAATCTTATACATACTTCTTATAAAGTAAACGCGGCTGAATTTTAAAGGGATAAATATGTTGGCCTCGAGTGAACAAAATTGTCAGTCACAGTCACAGTCACTTTGAAACTTTCATTGTTCTTAATATAAAGTTATTTTATTTTATATAAACGTATTTATATATATAACACTTTAACAATTTTATCTCTGACTATATTACTGTTCGATAATTGGCATCGTCGGCGACATCCGGTTTTTTTAAACGTATTTATATATTTAACACTTTATTAACTTCATCTTTGACAATATTACTGTTTAATATTTTACATCATCTACGACATTCAGTTTTTGCGAAAGTTGACTGATGGCAACATACATGAATCCATCGCAGCGAAAGCTTTTTAAAAACACTTACGAGCCACCTTATCTTCATGTCGGAGAAACGAACAGATTGTCGTTCCCTGTCCGGGATAGCCATTCCCGATTCCAGTTATTGATTTATGCCGAACCGTCTCATTTACCCGCGGAGCTCGTTCGTCCCCTCGGTATCTCGCTGCTTCGGGAACGTTCGCGGAGGAGATATGTCGCCAAAAGTGTACCACCCTTGCTCGTGAACTCTGGCTCTCGCCGTCTCGCTTGTGTTACCGAGACGTTCGTCTTGCGGAACGAATGGTGTCCAAGCGATTTTAACGATGCTAGATGTCGCAGTATATCGCAGCTGTTAGTCCAACGATGAGTTAGGCGATTTTTCTGCGCTTAATAAGTTGATAAGTTCGAACTATGAGGGCGAACTTTTTGTAACCCCTGCTTTTCGAGTGTGCACAACTCGGAGGGAGGAAAGGACTCTGGACTGGTCCTTATATCGAAACCAGATCCATGGAGATAAATGAAATTTTGTTCTTTGAAAGTGGACGCATTTGGAACGCGATACCGTTGCGTTTACCGGAAATGCCGCGTCCGAAAAAGGAGATATAATATGATAGTGTTCTGTGTGTTTTCGTGATCCGTGATAATAAAAAAAGAAGAGCACGACCTATGATGTAGCTAAGACTTTCACGATATTTTATAAGATAAATGAGGTCAAACAAAATATTGAAATTGATATTAACGCAGCAACAACATTGCCTGTGATTATATTACTATTTAATTTGCTTTATAAATAGTATAGTTCGTAACGAAGTGATAAAATTACAGAAAGTTAAACAGTATAATTAAATAAACGAAAAATTTGAAAAGTAAGACGTCAGATTGCGATTCATTTTGATTGTCAATTAATTATCTGTATAAAATTGTCAATTGGAAGTTTATCTTGTTCCCAATTCCAAGTTGTTCAGAAACTACCATTTTCTCTTGCTCTCCTGTGCCATTTTGTCTGACTCAGCCATAATAAAATGCTTAAGACCATTCACGAGTCATTTGCGATAAAAAGAAAACGTTTAAGTATCCTGCTACGCGCATAGTCAACCCCAGTCGAGACTTCAGTGAAACACAAAGAAATGAAGGGGTTAAGGTAAAGCAGACTCGGATACGTGAAAGGAAACGAAAGAAAACGCAGGAAACAAAGGAAGAAAAGAAAACAAGGGAGTCCGGTGTCAAGAAACGAGTCTCGAGCGTGATTGTAAAAGCGGGAAATGCAACTAGGCATGTAACACGGTTGAAACGACGCCACGCGGACAAAGAGCGCATGCCCGCAAGCGTGTTTCTTTATTCGTCTTCGCTTTGAAAACGATGGGATTAAAGATCCGCGGGACTCGTTAAGAAACGACTGTTTTTAAGGGCCTCCGTTGGGAACTTTAACAAAAAGCCAAGGGACTTGGTAAACTGTCTGGCGTAACGCATGTCCCCTCACTTTCGTTTGTCACCAGGAAACCTCGCAAAGAGGACGTCTACTTGATTTTACCGATGCTGCGAGGCGAGACGTCGCCGCGAGATCTTTCTGTCTGCTAACGAGTGCCAGCGGGATTTTAACGCGCGCTTTCAGTTAGAGGTAGTTACAGTGTAAGAGAATGATTGTCTTTCGCGTTGCAACTGCAAGTTAATCGTTCTGATCGACTCGACCGCGAAGAAACGCAAATATCACGATACATGTATAGTAAATATTCGATAAGTGAGCGAAACCCGAGACCCGAAGTGTCGCTAATCCTGTAGTGGAAGCGATTTTTTATTGAATATGCAAATAAGAAGAGGCAAGCGAAGAGTAAAGAGCACTGGAGAAGACGCTTAACATGTAGATCGTTCCGCCCATTTAAAGTGCAGATCGTTTCACTCGGTAATCGCACTTTTACTATAGCCAGTTTTTACAATGAGTTATCAATGAAAGAAGGTACGATTATCGGGTTGAATTAAAGGCGCTGCGAGTTGCAACGATAGAAATTGGCATTTTCGAGTTCGCTCGTTGTTCGATAAGTGAGCGAAAGCCGGGAGCCAAGTCCGTCGGTAATCTTATAGTGGAAACGATTTTTGATTGGATACGCAGATAGGTATAGGCAAGCGAAGAGTAAACAGTGGTAGAGAAAATTTCCAGTCGCTTAACATATAGTTCGTTCCGCTCGCTTAACATGTAGATCGTTCCGCTCGTTTAACGCGTAGATTGTTCCGCTTGTTAATCGAACTTTTGCTGTAGCCAGTTTTTGCAGTAAGTTACTAACAAAAGGAGGCACGATTATCGGGTTGAATTAAAGACGCTGCAAGTTTCAGCGAAAGAAATTGGCATTCTCGAGCGTGCCCGTCCCTTCGAGATGGGTAAAGGAGCTGGGAAAGAAAGTATGGTCCTTGGACGGTATTAAAAGGACCGGGATATCCAATTAGAGGAAACTTAAAAGACGCGTCTTTGCTGCGCTATCCGCTTGATACAGCAGAAGGCGATTAGTGATTCCGTCGGAATAAATTGCGGTTATTATTGTTTGTTATTTAGGCAACCACGGAATTAACGAGATATTTAAGAAAAGAATGGATTGGAAAGCATTTTATTTCTTCGCGATATTAGGAAGAATATAGATTTTCCGAGGAGGAAAGGTTTCCTCCGCGATCATACTTATCTTTTTCTTTAATGAGATAGCTCGGAAAAGAGCTTAAATTTTTCTTTTATTACTTCCCCCCTTAGATATCTCTTTCACAATAACGGAACGGGGGGAACAATTGGATTTCTACCGAGACGAATTTCATTTCTATCAGGGCATAACAATTGAACCGTTACGAAATGTGGAACAATTAAAAACGTCGAAGGGAGAAACTTCATCCTGAACAAACGTTTTAAACCTTTGTTGGGAATTGACCACACTGTGCACGATATTTGCGAAACTATTTTAGTAAGCGGGTTAATACCTCTGCAGAGTTTCACGGATGGCAGTGAAAAATACTGCAGTGAAAACTTGTCCCTGGGATATCGACGATTTTGTTTTTTTAACAAGTGCAAAGTGTAACTCGGTTTCTCGGTTTCTCGATTTAACGACTGATTTTCGGGGTTTGTCTTTTTTCTTTAAAGTTTTACTAAAGGTATTCCAATTTATACACAATACATTTGAATACATAGTTTAAAACAGCTTGTAAAATCTCTATTTCATTTTAAAATATGTCTCATCCTTCTATTTTTCATTTGTCATTTTCCTTCCCCCATTCCCCTTTCCCCTTTCCTTTTCCCTTTTTCTCTTTCCTCTTTTCTCTTTCCTCTTTCCTCTTTTCTCTTTTCCCTTTTCCCCTTTCCCTCTCCCACTTCCCATTTTCCATTTTCCAATTTCCATTTATCATTTTCCATTTTTCTATTTCCTATCTGCAATTTCCCATTTCGCGTGAACGCTAACATTCGAGTTTTAAAATATTATACACCCCGAAATGCTTTCGCGTCAGGAATAAAAAAAAAACATTCTCCCCTTGTCAATTAAAAGGAGCTGCGTCAGTTGAGGGAGCGGTCTCCCATTTGTAATGAGTCTTTCCTAAACTGTACGTACGTCAAGGCGTGCAAGTAAATTGTCCATTAAAGTACAGAACTGCGATGGTAGATCAGAGAGGGAGAGTTGCCGGTTGGCGAAGCGAAGCAAGTATAGGCCGCGCGAATGGGGGGGGTACAAGTTTTAGCTAATCAACGGGAACGGCGCGGGCGGTTGATTACTAAATGGACGTGAAACTAATTTCACAGCCAAGAGGCAGCAGTTGTAACCAACGTCGAAGGAATGCACCTACGCGCCTAACCTGATCCGATAACGACTCTGATTATGGAAACCTCTAAATTTCTTCGCAGGATATTTGCCTCTCTTTAACTTCGTATTTCGGTTGGCAGACAACCACGAGCCGGACAATTAACGAGAATCACCGTCTCTCCGTTCTCTTTCCTCTTTTTTTATAGACTTTCTCGCCGCGCAAAATTATTATTTTTTGGCGCAATATTTAGTCCGGGTAAGATGAATGAAGTTAAATGAAATTAAGTACACGATTTTTACATAATTTATTCGAATACGCTTTTTTAAATTTATTGTTGCTTTGGAATTTTATTGCTTTGCAACAATAAAATGTTAATGATTCAAAAAGTATTGTTTACTATATTTACAGACTATTGAACGCTGTCCTTCCAATATTCCCCTATGCGGAGCGACGTATCCGCGATTTCAATAAAAAAAAAATCATTCGCGAAGCAATCTGTTGTTGAATATTCGAAAAACTATTTTCCCTTCGCAATTTTGACGAACACTACTCTCAACTATGAAACGCTTGCCTATATCTAGTGAAACGGAAGTCATCCCGTGTTTCAAATCGCCGATTTACAGTTTTCCCAGATTTTTTACGGCTTCCCGGAAGCGCAGTATTAATCAAACGATTCCGGTGAATAGAGGCGTTGAGAAACGAGAACGTTAAAGGTCAGCGTTCCTATATCCGTAATAAGATCTCCGCGAACGTCGATTTCCAATCGAACTATCGGCCTTCCGGAAGTGGAGGTAAGCCCATGGATGGCCTGGACGCTTAACGGAATTCGTTCGCCCCGATCGATGCTTTCCATCGCCGCCGCCGCGGTGGGGTATAAACTCCTGCGACCCTCGCTACGTGACTCGAATTAACGATCACAATTAACGCAATAGGCACCGTAGCATTGTCCTGTGCGTCGCACCATCCCTCGGAAAATCATTCCATCGTCGTTCGACTGTTATCGGAGCGCAGAAAGCGGAGGTGGACGCCCAACGCGTCGCACCGTTCAATGATCACGCCGATTTTTCATGGACACGTCGCGTTTGATTAGTTAATAGAGATCGAGCCGTGTAACGCTAGGATTCAACCAGTGCTCGATATTGTTATTGTGCTATTACTGTTCAATATTTGATACTCGAATAGCAGCATAAACTGATAAATATAAGTAAGAGCTAAGCCATTTTACTGATTATGATAGAAATTGTTAGAATTTCTGATTGATTGTTATCAGTGCTATTCTGATTACTATTTTATATTTAAACAGCAGCTGTTAACATGACAAAGTTTCATTTCAGTTTTACTGGCTCTGAGTAATTTTACTGATTGTGAGCGAAATTGTTAGTATACCAAATTGTTGTAAATGCAATCCTGTTCATGACTGTTTAATATTTTATACTTAAACTGTAGCTGCTAACATGATAAGTCTACATTTCAACTTTGACACTTCCTTTCATCAACGTTCAAACAGATAAAAATGGGTAAAAGTAAGTAATTTTACTGATTGTGATCGAAATTGTTAGAATACCCGATTATTGTAAATGCTATTCTGTTTACTACTGTTTAATATTTCATATTTAAATAGTAGTTGTCGATGTGACAGAGTTGCGTTTCAACTTTGATGGTTCTAAGTCATTTTACTGATTGTGATCGAAATTGTTAAAATACCTGATCATTGTAAATGCTATTCTATTTGTTACTGTTTAATATTTTATATTTGGACAGTATCCTTTAACAGAACAAAGTTGCGTTTCAATTTTGGTGTCTGTAAGTCATTTTACTAATTGTGACCAAATTTGTTGCAACTTCTCACTGGTGTAAAAATGATTATGCTTGATGGTCTCCTCCCCTTTTACCATGCCATACGAAAGAAGGTTAAAGAGCTGATAAGATCGCCAATTCTTCTCTTGCTCAGGGTTATGCTTAAGGGGTGGTTTTATCTTGTAATGTCACAGATCCTTGTAGTGCCCTTTGGGTCTTTCCCGTTTCAGTAATGTTTCCTATGTCAAAGACAAGCTCGTTGGCTTGGTACCTATGTATGATACAGGGTAGCCGTTGACATTTTTAGCGGATCAATGGTCACCCTCACCCCTGAATAGTTCCCCCGGCTTCCTTGGGAATTTAACCACCTTGGTAGCCCGATGCCGGTGGCATATTATTGGATATCAGTCTGAAGGGCGAGAAAACCATGTGCTCCCTTTGGAATTATATTAATTTTATTAATTCCATTTTTCGTTGATATACTGGATGTCCGACCTACCTGGATCATCCTAAATATCTCGCTTACTTCTTATGATAGGGGAAAACATCAAAGGAAAAAAAAAATATTTGGTTTGAAGGGGCGAGCGTAATGGTGGGCGAATAAATTTTCTCAAGATCTTTTTTTTCGAGATTCTAAAACCATTCAAGCTTTTTTAAGAGGGACTACTTTTCATATCGCGATATAGTGGCTAAGGTCAAGGCGAGTTCAACGACCTATGATATTATTACCTTTACGTAACCTTGAGTAGGGACAATTCATAAAATTTGGTTTATTGATGTAAATGGTAAAATAGCCGTGATTAGATGATTGATAAGGGAAGATTTATTTTTAAATATTGATGAAAACAGTACAACATGAGGTTCTTGAAAGGATGAACTAATATCAAGGCTTCCTTGCTTAATATTAGTAAACACGAGTGCAGCAAAGTGAAATTCTGAACTGATTGTAGTAAGCGGAAGCAGGAAGTAATGTATCAATGTTTATAATTTAATTTGATGAGCAGCGTTGACATAGGCTGCAGGAAACGTGTTTTCTAATATCAAGCAAGAAAGGAAACATAACTTTCACAATCTTCATGTTGCACTGTTTTCATCAATATTTTCAAGTAAATTTTCCCCTACCAATCATCTGATCACGGCTATTTCACTATTTACATCGAAAATCCAAGTTTTATGTATTTATCATACTCAAGGTCTCGTGAAGGTCACAATATCATAGATCATTGGGCTCGCCTTGAACTTAGCTATCATATCGGCGTATTAGAAATATGTAGTTCCATTTCATAAAACTTGGATGATTTTGAAACCTCGAAAAACATGACCTTGAGAAAATTTGTTTGTTCACCATTACGTTTGCTCCGTCAAACCAAATATTCTTTTTCCTCTGACATTTTTCCCTATCACAAAAAATAAGCGAAATATCTGGGATGCTCGAGTTAGTTCGGACATCTTGTATATTAATTTCAATATATTTGTTAATATCTATTAATTTTAATTGTATCAGTTTCATCGTTATTGTAATTGGCTTCTTCAGGTAAGAATTTTACCCCAGTCGCGTGTACGCTTGCAACCCCAGGCAACTAGAAAGACTCGCCCAGACATCCCCTAATTAAAGTTGCTTTAGGAACATTGACAGTTCGTGTCGATTGCCGTCCTTCTCCTTAATAATTGCATCATCCACACATTCGGCTCTCGTTTGGAATTAAACGTCCCCATATTAATGACGACTGGGTTCGCACTGCGCTAATGATATCATGCACGCACATTGTTTCTGATTCCTGTGTATCGATGCATCATTAAGGGTGGAAATTAATTCGCAATGAATTTGCCGCGCGTAACATTCTCCACGAGGAACCTTATCGTTCCCTGTTCACTTTGCTAACGTTACACCGGGCTCGTTTACAATCGATGACTGGATCATTCGCCCGAAATAGACTTTCGCATTATCAAAATAACGCAATTACCTGGACATTATACGCGTGAACGCGAAATCGATTTGCATCATCAGGGGTTGCGTTCGTCCCCTTGCATCGCTGTCCCGAAGTATTTACCTCTGATATTATGCCTGGACATTTGTATTAATTATTGGAGAACGGATATAACGCTTCGTTGGCAAAAATTGGAAATTAAATCGTGACGCTATCCTTTCTATATAGAGTTTCATTAAAAATTTAATTTAATTTAAAAGCGACGAGCAAAAATTATGCCTATAATAATAATGTATTTAAGAAATTAATGTAAATTAAATACACAGTCATTTTCTAATTAATTTCGAATTAGTTCACTTACTTGTTGTTTACAATAATTAATTTTAACTGCAATAACAGCCCCGATTAACAGTTGAACTTACAGCGCAATATTTCAGCCTTACACATCGTTCAGGTAAATAAAATATGTATCTTAAGTCGTTGCAGCTGTTAATCAATAGAAAATTTTAATTTCTTTTTCCCAAAGACAAACGAAATTGCGAGCGAACAAAAATTATAGTAAATCTCGTGCTTCGTGCTTCAATGGAAACTCGCAAATATCCCAGCGAACAGAAGAACGTGTGTATTTTCCCCGGCAATATCGTTGGAAGCATCACGGCTTGCAATATTAAACCAAGCAACTGGCGTTTCCATGCCGCGTCTTACGTCGCGCTTTCTACTTGTTTGGCCCAATTCCGCGCAGCTACGTTCATGCAAATTGTTTAACAGTCGGCGGATGCGCACGCGGGGATCCACACGCCTCGGTATCCTTTAATTAAATCCAGCAACCGCCGATTCAACTCGATGCCCCTAATTCGAGCGCCTTGTCATTGCCCTCCCATGATTACAAGACTTCTCCCAATAATTGGTGATGTTGTAATAACTGCATTGTAGGCCTCTGCGAGATTTCGCGATTCGGGTCGGGCCGGGAAAAGTTGGACGAGATCGGTGGGGATCCCGATACATTTCAGGGCCGGTAAAGTATTTGGCTGCATACGCGCGTTTCTACATACGAAAGTGCGATGCTTATTGTTGTTGTTTATAGCAGGCTTCAGCATATTTCGTTTGCAACAGAAAGGAATAGAGAGAAAAGAAGAAGGACTATGGTATATCAAAGTGGAAACGTAATGACGAGAGAAAGGGCTGCGACCCAGCTGTGACCCCGTCGAAACCGGTCCGGTTGCAGCCAGGTGGCAGCCCGGTCACAGCCGGTCATAGCCTGGTCGCAGGCCGGCCACAGGCTGCTGCATCCCGGGCCACAGCCGATCACTGCGTGGTCGCAATCCTTTCTCTCTTCATTACGTTTCCTCTTTGATATACCATGGTTCTTCTTTTCTCTCTATTTCTTTTCGTTGCAAACGAAGTATGCGCAACCCTATTGTAAACAACAACAATAACCATCGCACTTTCGTATATAGAAACGCGCGTATGCAGTCACATAGTTTAACGGTCCCGAAATGTTTCAGGATCCCGACCGATCTCGCCCGACTTTTCCCGGCCCGATCCGATCCCAAAATCTCGCATAGGCCTACTGTATTCTGTTGCTACGTAATTGTAACCAGCTACCAAAATTGAACTGAAACTCGTTTTATTTGTACTGCGTTAAAAATCATTGCGCTGAAACGTAATTGATAAATGCTGATTTTTATGTTCAGTGTAGTTTGTGCATATTAAATGATGTTTTTAACAGGTATTTGGGTTTTTAATCAATTTTGCTTGGCGTCTGCTATATATTTTTGAATAAACGTTGACTGATAAATATTTTTCACAAGGATTTAACTCTTTGTTTACTATGCAGATCATATTTTGCATTGAAATACGATTGGATAGTTATGTTTGCCAGAACGGTTATATTAATGGATAGTTGTAAATGAAACGTTTGAGTAGCGGTTACAATTACGTTGCAATAATGAAAACAGTGAACAATCATGCTTTACGTATGTTTTACTATCCAAACATTATTTTGCTTCGAATTACTTAAATACTTTCATCCTTATGTAGAATGACATTTATTTGCTTTTTAGTTTTTGTAATATTCATTAGAGAAAAATTATTGGCTGCAATTGCAGTAAAAACTGATCAAATCAAACGTAACAAAAAATAAGGATACTATATTATGGATAGAGAATATTTAAATAGTGACTTAAATTTAAAATGATTAAATTAACAATATATTTCATTTTATTACAGTTTTGTAGTTTTATATTATATACAAGTTCCATTAATTAAGTTGATCAGCAAGAAGCCCAAAGATTGATAGTTTCGAATCATCTGTAGTGGCCACAATTGAGCACATAGGAGAAAAGTTAATGCAATTAATCTTTCCCTGTTCAGCTCCCTTCCACTCTAACGTACCAGTCAATGTCTAGGATAGAACGAATCTTCCAGAGCAAGAAGCTTTTAAGCCATCAGTGTTCATTTACCTTGTTCCATCGGCTTTAAGCACCTATCGGTATATGCTACTCTGAACAATATCTTTTAATCAAATTTGCGATAAACATGAATTTAATTTTTAAACAGTTTTATTAATAAGTGACGTGGATTTTTTTTTGACGCATTTTGATACCATTATAATGACCGGGATAGAAATTTGAAGACTGATATGCAGAACGCTCCCGAAATTTCTGACCAAATATTTTACGCGTAGTATTTAACATTCTTGTAATGATAAAAGAACGTACGAATGCAGACGTGAAAGTATGTACCCTGCTTCCCAATTTCACTGTTCCAAACTTTCTCATTATGGAAACTGTTTGAATAAAATACTTTAAGCACGACGCATATCTGTTGGACGGTAGTTGAAAGTTTGGAATAGAAGCTTACGATTGTAGATGGTCGTCAGATTATACACA
Source organism: Holcopasites calliopsidis (assembly GCA_023838395.1). Lineage (NCBI taxonomy): Eukaryota > Metazoa > Arthropoda > Insecta > Hymenoptera > Apidae > Holcopasites > Holcopasites calliopsidis. The sequence continues at coordinate 164,903 of JALHAQ010000045.1, forward strand.
ATACCGCGGAGAGTCTGAAAAGCGTTTTAAAATCTATTCTTGTTCGCAAAATTTCGTTCAAATATTTCTTTCACCAAGAAACTTTGACACTTTGTACTTTCTGAAAGGATTTTAATAAATTTCAGAACAGACATTTTTATAATTGTTTTACATCAATGCAATGGAAGCTCAACAAAGTTAAAAACTCGCATAGAATTTAATACAAGATCTACTAAACGTAAAATAATAAATTGCAGGCATCAAAAATGTATTTAATTATAATTTAAGTTTAATTATATCTCATTATAACTTGCAAGCTATTCTTATAAACTGATTTGATACAACTGATATCACTGATTTAAACGGATTTAACTGTGTTGCAATGCATTTTACTCTTTAAATTTAAGACAAGTTTTGCATATAGTGTGTATACAAATTGTAGAGAATATTTAAGACAACGTAACTGTAATTCTTCATAACTGAAGAAACTTTGTGATCTCGTATGCGTCTACTTCTCAAACGGATCAATGTTTATATAAAAAAAAAAACAGCTTCGGTTTGCCAGCTCACTGTGGCTTATTCCACTTCCCGTTGCCATCGAGTTTCCACGAACGCGTAAAATAGCCACTAACACGGTGCATTAATATCCAATTTCACGCCACAGCAATTTGTTTCTATTAAACTCCATTGAAACTGTTGCTTTACAATTGGCCCTTGCACAAATCAAACGCGTGCATGCATATATGGCAAATGGGAATGAGGCGCTACAGTAGAGTGGCATGTAACAAGCTTCGTGCAGCATTTCCCAGTTTTACATTTCGATTTTCATTTACTTCAAAATAATAAGATGACTAGTTTACAATAGCTTTTTTTTCTAAATGAATTTTAATTAAGGAATAAGTAATTATGCTATTATTTACAGAATACTTTCACTTGCAAAAATGGAATATCACGAAAAATAATAAATAATACTTTGTACACTCCTCCACAAGACTAAGCGAATACTGGAAAATAGTCAAACTTTGAACTGTTGTAGCTTTGTGAAAAGGAATCATACGACAGTCTGTCTGCGCTCATTTTAAAGCTCAAAGTCTCTGCTTTAACAGTATTCAGGCCGATTTTTGAAAATCGCTTTTTGGTGTAGAACAGAGTGAAAAGTCGTAGCTGCTTTTTTCCTTTTGAAATTTTACAAATTCAAATGATTCTACGGAGTTCAGAAGATTTTTTTAAGGACTTCACTTTAAGATAACTTTGTACGGGGTAGTCTCCCCTTTAAAATGATTATAGGAACATTGACGTACGATTGTTTTGTCACCTTTTTATCGCACTTTCAATGTCCTCCGCAGAATCGTTTGTTTTTGCGACATTTCAACAGAAAAGAAGCTACTTTAATTTTTCGCTCATTTCTACATGAAAAAGCGATAGTTGAAAAAATCAACTGTAAGGTCGTTACAGTAGAGGCTTCGGGCTTTAAGATGGGCTCAGGCAGACTGACGTACGATTCCCTTTTACGAAGTTACAGAGTGCGACAATTTATCGTTCCTTTAATTTTGTGGGGAAGTGCATTAAGTAATAATAATACTTATAATCAGATTGCAACAAATGCAAATACACAACAATTCTTTCCACTGGGACTTCGAGTTGATCTCGGATGCAACAGGATTCAAATTTCACGATAATCATGGCGAATTGTCGAAAATGGCGAAACGATGATGATTATGCAACTTGTTGGCGTAATAATTTCTGTTTATCGGCGAGCAACTCAAAAGCGCGACATCCAGCTGGTGCTTGCGTAACGCAAACTTTCCCACGCGTCCCTTGTTGATCTTAACTCCGCGTTCTACTTAGCCATGTAAAATCTAAATTGCATGCAAGTTCGCAGCCGCTTCTGTTACTCGCGGAGAATCCACGAAACTGTCCTGTTGTTCTTTCATTAATGGAGAAGCGGAATTATGACACTCCGCGCGCGCGCGCGCGTATGTGTGTGTGTGTGTGAAAACACGTGTCAACGGTTGGCGCGAGCGTGGAAAAGCTAATGGAAAACGGAAGAAAAAAACAGCGCTTTTGAAGACGGGTATTTTGGTTTCATTCGTCCGGCGGTAATCGAGAAGCGGCACTTGTAAAATCGTCGCTTCCGCTTGGAGGGCGAGTCAAGTGGAGCACGTACGTATCTAGTCAGACAGTGCTTGAACGGATTACGCGTGGCACACTACTGTCGCCGCTTTCATCGGTCGCGATGAATCGCAAATGAACGTTCAGCGTATCGTTAACAGATCACTTTTATGCGTCATATGTAAAAGAACGTGCAGTGATTAGCGAAACGGGTATTGCATAAATGGTAAAGTGGATGCAGAATAAAAGACTAATTAAGTGCTCTTGCTTTGTGCTTTCCTTTTCTTCTTCTTCTTCTTCATATGAGCTTCACGTCGCGTTAACAGCGAGGTCATTGGCGACGGGTTCGTACTTGATTGTTATATACAGGGTGTCCCAGGTTTTAACAGCCAAGCTTTGTCAGTATACTATATGGGTCTAAATAAGAAAACAGTGTTATAGAAACATAGTTCGTTTAAAGCTAATGTTTGAAAATGTTTGTGACTTCTACAACCTTAAACATGAAATATGAAACGCGTCAAATTGACGCGTTCCGTAAACCTAGTGTTGACGATGCTAAGGAGATGCTGCGAGATGTATGAAGAATTCGAGTTCTTATACTTTTCAAATAAGATGTTTTGTTCGAGTTATTGTTCGAGATTTGTTCGAGTTATTGTCTTCTAAACCTTAAATAAATCGATTGTGCGGGTGCAGTTTGCATGGAATTTCATGTTGAACCTTTAAACATACTGTTGTTTATAAATTCCTGTGCAAATGATTATTTGTATTTAATTTTTGCCTGCGAGTGAACATTATATTTGCGTTAACGTTCATTTCACGGTTTTGATTGTTGAAATTCACGAAATTAAAGGATTTCGAATGTTGCTGATTGAGCATTATAATATACAAGTTGTTTTATTTAGCTGTGAGCGGTGGAATATCTCACGCGGTCTTGAAGCTACAGAAAAAATGTTCTTACAACAATTGTTTGATATCGTGGGGGGCATTGCCTAATATAAATAATTGTGCTCTAGAGGGCAATGATGGGAGAAATATAAATTTTAAAAATTATCTACTCGTTTAAGTCGCAAATTGAATATCGAGTAGACACTTTACACAGGTATATTTATATGTTCATTTATTTCGTATTGTATTAGTCACTTTCAAGTTACAAGTTTATTAATTTATGAATTTCTGACTCGTTAACGTATCATTCGCTGATTCATTGAAGAAACAGGAACAAATAATAAAATCATGTGAATACAAAATTATACACGTTTATTTATGTTGGATTTTTTAATGAAATCGTATGTTTTTTTAAATGAATTACTCTCGCTTTCGCGTAAAGTAAATGCTTAACAAATTGCACTCGCAGTTGATGACAGTAAACACATTTGTAAATGACTTCGGGTCAGGCTGTACAAATTAATGGCAGTTTACGGTGCTCTATTATGGTAATCAGGTTCAAACAGGAATCCTGGCATATATAGACCGATATCAATTGAAAGTGATATTCTGAAGCAGATGGAGCGAACCCCTTTCGCATAATCGATGTCTGAGGGGAACCGATTAATATCGCGTTTACTCACGAAATTGTCATCCCATAGTAGATTCCTTTATAGCATTTAATAAAAGGTAATTCACTATAGTAATAGCAGTTTTCAATTACATTATCCTAATAATTTTTCAATTGAACATTTTTATTTCAACTGATTTTAGCTTGGTATAATGTTGATGAAAATACAACAATTAACAGAATGATTTGAGAAATTGAGTCCCCACTATTTTATTGTAAATGAGTATGAACATTTGAAAAAAACTGTCCATCTTATTTTCTTGTTTATAATTTATCTTACTTTTATTATTTTACAAACGTACTTTACTCATGCTAATGTAATTTATTCGGCATCGCTTATTATTTAATGAAATTGGAACCCATGCATTTTACTCGAATAAATAAAGACGATCGCAGATATGCTATTACAATTTATTTATGTTTCAACAATTATTTATTAACGTGATTAAAGATATACAGTAGATCGTTCAAACATTTTTTCACTTTTCAGAGATATTGCTTAAGGTAAGTGTAACTTTGAAGGTGTCAATTGTAAGTAGCGTACCATTCGCGCTGTACGAACTGTCGTTGACCTGTTCTACTTAAAATTTCAACCACTACCTAGTGGCCAGTCTCAAACGCTGCGTGAACATTTTGCTTTTATTACTTTATGGGCGTATTCAATTGTCGAAAAGAAGCACTTTATACGTTATTGAAGTTTCCATATAATAGTAACTAAACATATCGATATTTAATATTGTATAAACTAGTCAGAAATGATTTTCTAATATGAGCAATTCCTTCCATGTTCCCTGTTTAATAAACTAGCAATATGTAACAGCATTCAATTATTCAAAATGTAATCTTTAATTTATTTCTATTCAAGACCATTGCAATGATAATGTTTGTTAAACGAAATTCATGTTAATTACTGTTTTGAAGTCAAACAAATTTCGATGCAATTTCTGTCCACGTTCATAAAATTACTAAGCAAACATGCGTATCTTATTAAATTTACATTTGCTTCCATGTGTGAATACAAATTGCATGAAATGAAAAAGCAATTACTATAATGAACCTTGATTTAAATGAATGTTATCCTAGGGTTTTCAACGAAGATATCATTAACTTCAAAATAATGAAATATTTTTTTATATATTTAATAATATAGCGAAATAAAAAGTTCAATGATGCATTTTAGTAAAGAATTATTATGCTCAACCTTCAGAGTTTACGATTACCACTAAATTATCATGGTTCGTATAGCAAAATGGAAACTTTCAATTAATTTTAGTAAAGAATTATGCTACAGCTTAATATTTCACGATTATCACTAAATTATATATTGTTTAATAATATATTATGCGATTCATTAGATTCATGTATGAACCGTTTATTTTGAAAATGGTGGAAGTACGTTTAAAAAAAATGAGAAAAGGATATAAATGAATAGGTCACATTAAAATATATGGAAATTTGTCTTTTTCTCAATTTTGTTGAAGAATGGACTTACACCATTTTCAAATTAAACGGTTCGTATACATATAATCATTGTATATATATCATATTACAATATAAAATCCTACAACTAGCACAAAAAAAAATAACAATGGCGAACAATCTGCATTCTCCATGACTGGCAAACGCATTCAACGTTATTTTATTCGCGAGTTCATAGCAGCCGACGTGATGCAATGCATTTTCATTCATACATAGCCGGTTTCAGGCTGCACAATTTGAACGGCAGTCCGTGCATGATACTTGAATCGAAATACGAACGAACGCCTGTGCTCCAATGAATGTTGAAGCATCAAAGGGAACTGCTTTTGCTTTTTTTGAGCAGTTCCTACAACATCATTACTCATTGCGAACAACCTGTGTACGATGGAACCGCTATGGAAGTGAAGAAACTTTTTTGCATGATCCGGCGTAAGTTTGCGCCGTTTATTAGAAATTTGGAAGCATAATAGGGATGCGAGTTTCCTTCGATTCGACAATTTCATTTTTCCCGCGATTTCATTTGATTCGGTAAACAAGAAATCGAGTTAATGAATAAGCTTGTTGATGAGTTAGATAATGAGTTGCTTTAAAAATTTCTGTTACGTTGAATTGTGTTTTTGTAAACAGAAAAACTGTCCTCTTCGGTCGTTAATGGCTTCTAGCTGATGCGACTTTAAATAAATAAATTTTAAGCAGAGCGTTCTGTTATGTGTATTTATACAAGGTGTTTCAATTACATTGAAACGGTATGATATCTCACGAGAGTTGGAAGTTATAAGAAAATTGTTCTTACGAAAGTTGTTTACTATCTACTTGGACATTATGTGACGTCAATAATTTTGCTATAGGTGAAGTAGTGGGAGAGATATAAAAACGAAATTAATTTCTTTAAATGGAATCCTACTTTTGTATCTATAATATGATAGCGCTTCTCGAGACAAGTACGATGATATGCAACATGATATCATTCCACGTAGTAGGTTCGTCATTAAATCAGGTCCGAATGCATTAATCTGACTACTTCGAATCTGATTTATGAAAAATCTACTGCATGGAATAATATCATGTTGCATGTCATTGTATTTGTCTCGAGAAGCGCTATTATATTGTAAACAAAAAAGTACAAGGTTCCATTAAAAGAAATTAACTCGTCTTTTGTAACTAGGTTAAAAGACGCCAGAAATTGAGAAATAAATAATGCAACACGAAACAATTAAATATAAATATTATTTAACACTAAATTTGCGACTTAAATGAATAAGCAATTCTTAAATAGTGTATAAAATACATAGCTTCGTGAATTTATTAAAAAAAAAAAACAGAAGGACCACGGTATCGCCAGCACGACACAGTAATCATCATAAACTTCTGGACAGGTGCGAATAATACATCCGGGTGCGGCCTTCGGTGCGCGGATCGCGGCCAATCTGCCCCATGGTTTGGGTCCTATTGTGTCGTTGCAGCAAGTCGCTTAGTATGGTAATTTCGTAATTTGTTTCCCATTGTGTAGCAGCATATGATGTCGCATCGGTCGATCGGTCTCTCGTCGTCGGATGCAGCCGCGTGAAATTACTGAGCCACCAGCGGACGCTGCGAATCGCCTGCTAGCAGAATATTCGTGAATTTATATCGATCGCTCTTTTACTTTAACGCTGCGCCCGCCAGCCCCTTTCATCCTTTCAGACAAGATCGACTAATTTCCCTTTGGATGCTGCGCCGGCTGTTTCGCTTTTTCCCTCTTAGCCGGCCGCGGCTTTGTTTAACAAAATTTCGCTGCCTGCCTATCCGTCAAGGGAATCAAAGGTGTGTTCAGCTATAATCAGGGGCTCATCTGAAAAGAACGTCGTCAAGAGTTCGATGGAAAAGTGTATTAATGTATGCGCAAATGAATTCGCAAACGGAAATAAAATGGATTATATTAATTATATTCCGATTGTTTTAAATCTTTTATTTGAACACTCGTGTAAAAATCATTGAATGTTGCATCAGTAATAAGTACATTAAAGGGATTGTTGAAGCCAACCCGATTAATTCTTCGTCGAACAATTTTACGCAATAACGCTTTTAATTAAAGCAAAATAGGAAAGGGGTAATATTCGCTAGAGAAAAGAGGCTTAACGCAAATCCCAAATGAAATTCTAAAATTCAGCAAAAGGTCATTGCTATTCAATTAATTTTAATTTATTCAAGTCATGCGTAAAATCAAACAAAAAAGATTACTTAAAGTTATTTAATAATGGAGAATTGCTTCTCCAAGGATTTTAAAAATTTTCAAAGTTTACATAAATAAATTATATAAGCCTTTCACACAAAATAGTTAAGTACAATAATTATTTAATAAAAGCCAATTTTGTTTCACTTCGAACTCTATGAAAGAGATTGTACATATGGTATGTTTAACTGGAAACGGTGGAATATTTCACGTGGACTTGAAGTTATAAAAAAATGTCCTTACAAGAGTTGTTTGATATCGAGGGGGAATTACCTAGTATCAATAATTTTGCTGATGTGGCCACTGGTGGGGGTGATATAAAAAACAAGTTAGTTTGTTTAAATCAAACTCTACATTTTTTTGTTCACAATATGATAGCGCTTCTCGAGACAAATACGATGATATGCGACATGATATCATTCCATGCAGCAGATTTTTCATAAATCAGATCTGAATGCATTTTCCTGACTACTTCGGTCCTGATTTATGAAAAATCTGCTGCATGGAATGACATCATGCTGCATATCAACGTATTTGCCTCGAGAAGCACTATTACTTTATGAACAGAAAAATATACAGGGTTCCGTTTAAAGAAATAAACTTGCTTTTTATATCTCCCTCACCACTACCCTCCAGAGCAAAATTATTGATAATATCTAAAATCCCCCTAGATATCTAAAAACTTTTGCAAGAACATTTTTTTGTAACTTCAGAATCTCGCGAGATATTTGACCGTTTCCAGTTAACAATAAACAATGTTAACAATGCCCGAGCTTTTTATCTTCCCTTGTCTCTTCATCTTTAGCAATACTTCTAGTTTCTATTTAACTGTGCTGTCGATTCGTATAAAATCAATGCATCATTTTTTTATTAATATCCATTTCCATTAAAATCTATTTATGTAGAATTTATTATAACACTGACCTTTTTCATAGGAATATCTCATTAAAAACTAGAAGTACCTCTAACATTAAGAGACTCAAGGGATGATAAGAAACTCGAGAATTATTTATATCGTTTATTTTAATGCGTTACTCTGATTACTTCGGACACGATTTATGGCTATTCTACTGAGTAGAATAATATCATGTTGCGTGTAATTATATTTGTCTCAGCAAGCGCTGTCATATTATGGATAATGGAATACAGTGTTCCATTTAAGGAAATTAATTTGGTGTTGATATCTAACTCAGCACTACACGTACAGAAGAATTAACATCAAGTAATGCCCCCCTCGGTATCAAATAACTTTTTTAAGAACATTATTTTTTATAACTTCAAAATCTTACGCGATATTACACCGTTTCCATTTAAGCAAAACACCGTGCATAAGTCAATGATAAGAACAATCATGACGTTTCCAGGCCAAGGGACGTTTTAAGTATCGCATTTACATACAATGGGCGCCGTAAATCGAATCCCGGGAATAAAAATGTATGAGAGGTAAGACGATGATGTCGTAAAACTCGGAATATCCAGAGATCTCCCCGAAACGCGCCATTACCGAATCTCGACCAGCCGTCGCGAAACTTTCCCCACGTCTTCCAGGCGATTTTCGGGATTGTTTTCGGCAAGAACAATCAAAAGTACCGGCCGAGGAGAAAAAGGGCCGCGCGCCTTCGCCGGCTAACATCTAGTAAATCCGGGCTAATTGGCTCGGGCTTCGATATCATCTCCCTTCTGTAGTGGCAACCCATCCCTCTGTCTCCTGAAACTTTCTTCTCCCTTGTTTCGATCCCAAGCTAGGCAAGGCGCTCGCGTTGCCCTTATATAAGACGCGCAACTTTCCTCGTGACAATCTCCGGATCGTCCGCACGTCCCATTGATTAAACCGTACTTCGGCGGGACCCACTTGTGCGTTCACGCTCGTTTAACGACTCCTTGACGAAGGACAGCCCCATCAAAAGTGGCAATTTTGCTTTCGTGAAATTGTTTTAAGTCGTTCGACTTTTGGCAGGCGTAATGAAAGTTTGGGAAATATCGACGGTGAAATAATTATGGTTACAGTTCATTAGGGAAGGGCGAGCCAGGATACACTGCCAGGTAACGAAGTAATTAATTGAAAACTGTTGTGATTTTGTTCTGTTTTTTTATCCATTACAATTGTTTGCACCAATGCATCTAATTGTATCGCTAAAGTGATTTCAATTACTCTAACCTGATTACGTTAAAATGATTTCATATTAAACAGGAACTCGTGCAAAGCTAAACGCAGTTCCACAATTGATTGCCTATAAACGTAACTGCATTCTCAAACTGTTGCCTGAAATTCGTAGAGTTTCATTTCACCAAAACCGATAACATTGTTAATGCGGCAGTAGTTGAGATAAAACCGATTATCGGAATTATATTAATCTACATTAATAGCTATAGCTCCGGAAGTGTCATTATTGTCAGTTCATTAAATCACAATATTGTGATTTCAGTAAGTGATGTTAATTAAATGTAATTAAGTTACCTTTATTATAAATCTATTCCATTATCCAATTAATCTGCGTTTTATCGAAATGGAAAATTGTGATAGTTAATTGTTATTAAAGTAATGTGATAACAGGAAAAAGAACAAAAAATCCATAGAATACATATTACTTACAATATAGAAATTTGTGAAACAAATGATTAAAAATAGCACTCCGTATTTTTCATTCAAGGCAATCTTTTCCTCAGGCACAATATTTCATCCTGGATACTTCTATCGATGAATCTGTCCTTCAACTCCCAACCTTTTGAAAACGCCCTTCTAAGTTTTTCATTAAAAAAACATTGATGTTAAAACACGAACTAGATCAAACAGTTTTTTTCTCTGTTTATCCTGCATAAACGAAGTAATTACATCCGCCGTAGCCGCAGCAGCGTTCAATATTCTTGTGAAAAGTTAACTAGGCCGAAAGAGGAGCGCTGTAGATGAAAACTTAAAGGCGTTCCTGCGGGAGTGTTGTAAAAATCGGTGGAAATGTTGGACCTTTACCGGAGAACAGAAGAGCGGCAGTCCTATATAAACTGGGACGAGCTTATTAGTAAAAATCGCTGAAGTTCGCGATTTAACTCGAGCCACCAGCCAGGTAAAGACGGCCCGTATATTTCCAAAGGAGTTGCAAAGTTCCAAAAGTTTCCGGCTGATTCCTCGTCCTTGCTAAATTGAATCGCCAAACCGGCAAACTTTATTTACGCGCCGTGGAGAAATGAAATGGGAATTGGTCGTGCGTAGCTGCTGTAAAAGCTGATGCTCGAGGCATCGCTGGGGAAGCAATTAAACATTATGAGTTACAGCGGCTGGGGATTAGTAATTGAGATCGTTTACCTGAAAGCGCTATGATAGAGGCGCTCAGTTTAATACGTTGTTGCACGTGAATTAATGTCGGGCTGTGGCTGCTTTGGATGCTCATATTTTATTCCTTCAGCAGGATTTCCACTCGGAAGCATTAGTTCGTTGTCTGAGTATTTACTATTCGCATGCACATACAGGGTGTCCCGTAACTCATTGAACAGCCGGATACAGTAGATTCCTGAGGCGATACCGAACAATTTTTTCCTTTAGCAAAATGTCGTTTAAGGCTTTGCTTTCGAATTATTAACGACAAGCACTGGCCACTCGAAGCGCGCGTAGAGCCCGCGTTCAGGGACGAAATGTTACATCGTGCTAGATGATGACGTTCGATCGGTGCCCCGATCCAAACGCTTCGGTATAGCAGGTAGCAAAAGTTTTATCGAATACCGAATCGATGAACTGAAGAATAATATCGAATTATTCGTTATCCGTGAATGACAAATAGAAGCTGCTATTCTTGTACCTTTAATTTGAACGCTCGAACATTGAAAAATAGCAACCACGAGCCAAGATATTCGTAACTTATTGGAAAAGGTACGTGGGGCCATCTAGCGCCGCGTGCTCGTTAAGCACAATTAAAGCGCGCTGTCTGGTTTACGTCCTTGAATTTAAGCGAATGCGAATTTCTCGGCCTTAGACAAAAGTTGCATGATTTCGAGAGGGACAGGTTGCGCAGTCAATTATTTAACCTTACAGTGTCCTGTGGAGAGCCCTATGAAAGTCGTCTTCAAATTTTTAAAGGGAACCCTATATCTTTTATCACGTATTCTTGTAGCTGATATTGAATCGATTTCAAAATACTACTTACAGACGTATTTCGCATAAATGGTTGTTGAGTTAAACGTACCCTGCGAATGTACTTAATATTGTGGTCAATATAGCATTCAGTAAAAGAAAACAAGTAGGTAAATGCTTACTAGTAAATGGCAGCAAGAATCTACCAATAAATAGATCGGTAGTATTTCTTTTCCAGCTAACATGATGCGCAATGTGCTATCGAGAACTTTGAAATCTAATAACTCAACAACCGCTTATACGAAATACGTTTATAAGTAGCGTCTTGAAAATGATTGGATGCCAGCTATAATAATACGTTATAAAAAGTATAGGGTTCTGCTTAAAATTTTGAAGTCGACTTTCACAGAGCTCTCCAAGGCCATTGCAAGGTCAAATGACTGACAGCAAAAGCCGTCCCATACGAAACCATACAACTTTTATTGAAAATGTTTTTTTATATCTTCCATATTTTCTGAGGTATCTGCCCTGGCAAATTAAAATGAAACACCCTGTATACACGCGAGGGAAAAACATGAACGCGGTTTTCGTTCTAAACTTTATACACACTGTTAGAACAATTATCGGTGTTGGCGGGACAAAAGAGAAATGAAACAGTGCAAGTAACGGGTTTCCATAAAAAATAAAGGAATTAACGCAATAAAAAGTCGAAAACGGGCAATTGGAATCCTTTCCATCGGTAGCGAAGTGTGCTTTGTATTGAAATTTCAGCGCACGTACGAAAAACGAGTCGACCGGTGCCGAGGTTCCGGTGAAAGGACCAAACGCGAAGAAAAAAAATGGGCGTTGCGTAGCTCGCAATTATTGCGTAGACGGAGAATTTTCTCGGATTTCATAAACGGGAAACGCGCGACCCAGAAGCTCCATGATCAAATCGGTTACGCTTTTCAGCGGGTAAAGCGCAAAACCAACAAACGTCGATGCGATTGGCATGTTTCTTTCTCTTGTCATTGTGCGCGGCGCGCTCGTCATAAAGCATATCGGATGCGGCAATAGCGACAATTTACCAGGGAGGAACTAAATTGTACCGCGATGCCACGACGAGATAAACCCCTGCTACGAAACAACTGATAAAAGCGGTTTTCGAACCACTGGGACGCCGGACCGCGTATTGTTTCGCGATTGAATGTTTACCCCCTCTGGTTCCGGTTGTTTCGCTGCGATAGGCGCGATCGACGTACTCAAATCTCCCATTGCCACCCCTTGTCGACTGACTTTGCAGCTGGTAACCGGACGAGCGTGCAAAATGTACGTTCGGAATTACGTCGCTCGATCTGTACCATTGCGAATTGCAAGTAAGTAGTTTTTAAGAAATCCTTGTTGTTGTTCCAAAGTTATTAACAACAATCTGGAAGGTCTGGATCAATTATCGTGCGCATAAGTTAAAGCTAATGGTTTCAGACGTATGCTACTGCAAGGTAGTAAACGTTCCGATAGTTTTTTAATGGATAGAAACCGTTTCGTACTTTACATGAAGATTATTCGAAATCAGCAAATGAAACACTGGCAAGACTGCCACAGATGTGTAGGTTATTCTTTTAGCTATCATTTGAGCGCTCGAGCTGTAAAAAGCAACAACCGAAAGCCGATATATTCGCAATTGTTCGATAACGTACGTGGCGCCATCTAGCGTTTTGTAATCCTTTCTGGATTACGTCCAGTTCAAACAAACGCGAGTTTTTTGGCTCCTACAGAGTATTTCTTAATCCACGAGGGCTCAAATTAAAGCTTAGTGCCTCTCGTTTAAGTTGTAAGTAGTTTTTAATTAATCTTCGATGTCGCTCGAATGTTAATAAGAATACTATGTAGAGCCGTGAAATGAGACTAATTAATGAAATGAATTATCTTGAGTTCTGGCAGTGCTAGATTAATGATTGTAGGCTTAAATTAAAGCTGAAGGTCCCAGGAAGAATCTGCTAATTCTATTCCTACCTCGGTGTGCAGGAGGTATTGGAAATAGACATGGAAGTAGTAGCTGCTAGTTACAGATTTATGTAAATGATACAAGAATTGATCAAGTGATTCCATTTCCAAACAGTTTGGTTTCACATTGTTATGATTTCCAATCTACAGATATAATTTTTATATTAAAAAGACATGTAGGTTTTCATAGCGTGCTCGATTTAAAGCACCATCCCCAATTAAATAAAGATAATTATAAATAATAAGTAAAAAACAGAAATTAAAAATGTCGATATCCATTCATAAAGACATAATTTTAATAAACAACGAAGATGCGTAATTCCTGTTGGCTCCCGAAAAAAAAGGACAATCGGCAGAGTGAAGAATAATTAAATCTCGCGAGACGATTATGAAGTTTAAAAAGTAGTTAGAGGCGTGCGCAGTTAGAGTCTTTCGCACACGGTCAGACGAAGTAACGATTAAATTTCATCTAAATTATGATGTTATTAAAACCGCTCTCGCTCCGGAATTTCACGCTACAAGCATCCCGTTAAGGATAACGACGAGGACGGTTAATGTAACAGGCGTACGTTGCGCGCAGCAAGCACACCGACACGTCATAGTAAGCGACGACGTCGCATAACGAAACATTCCATTTTTTATTTTCTGTTCATTTAAAACGAGGCACGAGCAGTCGCGTTATAAATTATATTTATCCGATAAAGATTACTCGACGGCGCGGCGTACGCCGCGCCTCGTTCGCCAGCCGGCAAATTAATTGCTGTAATTAAAAGAAAATTAAAAGTACCCTTCCGTCGCTGGGCTGACGTCTAGCGCAGCGTCGTAGAAACGCCCAAAGTCCATTTAAATCCCGTTGTCGGCCAGAGAGGAGTCCGCGCCTCGAAACGAAGCCGGCACCTCGCACCACGCCAATGCGAGCTAATTTTAAGAACATTCCCCCGGAGGGTAGACCAAGAACAAAGAGGAAAAAATAAGCCTGGAAGAGAAACTTTCGTCCGGCTCTCTTGTTCTTTTTCCCTTCGTCCTTCGAGCAATACTAATTGAATTCAATTGCGGCCGGCTGGCAGGGTGTATGTACGTGAAACGTGTCCCACAATGGTGAACACTCTGAGAAACTGTGCATCTCGCTTGACAAATGTGGCCTAGTTTCTTTGAAAATTCATGTAAATTGTAAATAGAAGGAGTAGACGCATAGCGGCGTGGCTTTCTTTGCATTGGGTTGGCCTGTGTTAAACGGGAAATATAGCGAAACTGTTTCAATATACATATGTACCTGTTGTATACAGGGTGGTTCATTTAAAACGAGTCACTTGAATAACTCGCTTAGTTTTGATGATAGGAAGAAATGCTTCGCATCAAACGCGCTTGGTTTCGAGGGGTTAGAATTAAGAACTAAGAATGTTAGAAATTAAGAATGTTAGAACTAAGTTTCTTTGTAGGTGGAACCGAAGAGGAAATGTGAAAAACAAATCTGTATTGTTAAATGATATGGTACATATTTACATTGTGATATAGTGTTTTAAAGTGAATACAACGACCTGCATGAAATGTACTCAAAGTCAACTACAATGGAAAATAAATCGTACCAAAGTGCTCTACTTACGTGTTTTTCTGTTTGTTGATTATCGCTCTTGTAATCGCTAATATAGGCCACAGAACATAAACAAACGTTCAACCATGTTTACACTGTATATTGCATTCACCAGTTGTTTATCGTCTGTATTATTGTGACCTATATTGCAGAATGTAAACAGAACATAAACAATGAGGTATTCGTGAATGAATGTTTGTTTACGTTATGTGACCTATATTGGCGATTACAAGAGCGATAATCAACAGACTGAGAAACATGCAAGTATTCACAGAGCACTTTGAGGCAATTTCTTTTTCAATGTAATTGATTTAGAGTAACTTTTATACAAGTCGTTGTATTAGTCTTGAAACACTCTAGCATAATGTAAATAAAAAACCGCGCCGTTCCATTTAGAAATACATATTCGTTTTTTATATCGCCCCTTCGCCTCCAACTATAAAAAAATCAGTTACCTCTCATTACGTGCCCCTCGAAACCGAGCAAGTTTTATCTGAAGCATTTTTTTCTATCATCAAGACTATGCGAGTTATTCCGGTGGTCTGTTTTAAATGTCCCATCCCGTATAATTTTATATAGTATTTGATTAATATTTATATTGCAAAGTTAATGACAATTGTTTTAAAGTTTCAACAAGTAAATACGTATGCCTTTAGTCCTTTACTTTAGTTCTTTACCTTACAATTCTTCACATTATTGCACATAAAGTGTGTACCCCTGAAAACTGTAGTACTAGCTGGAGGGGTGTGATTCTATGCGCAAAAATAAGTTTAAAATGGAGAATAAAATTTTTTCATACGACGCTTCATTTTCGAGGAAATTGAGTTTGAAAATTCGTTTGGTACGCGGGTATTCAATTACTACTTAGTTCAACCGACAACTGGCTTTTTTCGAACTCAATTTTCTTGACAACGAAGCGTCGTGTGAAAAAACGTTATTGTCTATTCCCGCCTTATTTCTACATGAGAATTCACACCCCTTTTACTCGTGTCAAGATTCTCAGTACACTCTGCATAATAATTGACAACTTAATTTCTGCTTTGACGATTGATCCACTGCACAGTTCCAACAATTATTCATATAACTTGACAATTGTCCCAGTGGCTACCACAAATCAAACCAATGTTCATTATTTTCGACTTTATCTCACCCTTAGAACCACCCTCTTGACTTACAATTTGTGCGTATACCCCACAGCACGAGTGTCACTCGTTGCTATAAGTCGAGGGGTGAAAAGGAATTCAATCTTGTACTTAACGAAATGTGACCCCGAATTTCCTTGCAATCTGTAGAATCTTGAATTGCGACAGAGGGTCGTCTTTGGTCCTAGGGTCCATCCTCCGTGCATCATTGCAAGCTGAAGGGGTGTGCTTCTCGGCGTAAAAATAGGACGAAAATGAGTGACAACATTTTTTCACACAACGCTTCGTTTTCGTGGAAACTGAGTTTGGAAATTCGTTAAATACGCGGGTACTTAATTACTTTTTAGTTCACCCGAGGACTGACTTTTTTACACTCGATTTTCTTGAAAATGAAGCGTCGTACGGAAAAATGTTATTCTTTACATTCGGCTTGGTTTTACACAAGGAATCACCCCCCCCCCAACGACTTGTACCACTCTGTATAATAGTTTATTATTTAAGTTATATTTTAACTATTGATCCACCGCACAGTTCCAACAATACATACAAGACTTGACAATAATCCCAACTGCTGCTACAAATCACACCACTGCTCCTTAGATCTTATCTCACCCGAAGAACCACTCTCTTGGCACACAATTTTTGCATACACTCCGCAACAGGATTGTCTCATTACTCTAACCCAAGGTTTGAAACGGAATTCAATCTTATACTTAACGAAACGTGACCTCGCCTTTCCCTGAAATCCGCAGAATCTTTAATCGCGGCAAAGGGTCGTCCCTGGTCCAACGGTTGATCCTGCGTATGCCACGAACGCGCGTAATATCTAACGGAAGATAGGACTTCAAACGGAAACGTCCCGCGTGTCGAGGGAGTTGGTCGGGCGGTTTCTCAGAAATTCGCAGAGATTATATCGAGCTGATTCGGATTCCAGCCGAGCGTGATTTATAGTCAAGGAGACAGAGGCAGATTTCGAAAACGCGTGCAGTCAGCACAAAGAGGAGCGTAGTTCGTATGGCATCTTCATCGAGCTGGAAGCAGTGCTATACACACGTGGTCGCGGTTATCGGCGTTTCTCCAGCGCCGTTCAACCGGACGGGGCGTCGTTAATGCTTGCTTAACACAGGAGTTATCTCAAGTGGACACGCGCGGAATTACAAGCGAATGGCAGGGCCGGGAGCCGTCTCCGTCCGGTCCTCTCTTTTCCATTCGTCGCTGGCTGAAACTCCTCTGCGTCGCGTCGTTCGAGCGCCCACGAAATTTACCCTCGTCGAGTTATCTTGGGGTTCCTTTTATCCCGCCGCGCCCCTCGTTCGGCCATGAAATCAAAGGGACACCCTGCTGTTGGTCGCTCGTCCGGCCAATTTCATTACTCGGTCCCGCCGCCAACCCGGGACACCTACCGACCCCCTCGGATGGGAAACGACCACGCTCGTGCATCCAGGGCTTTATCGCTACCTGGACAGCCCCGCATGAAAGAACTGTGTCGCTGAATTATTTTCTGCCTGCTTGACTTTTATTCCTACGACCCTTTTTGAAAATGGAATGCACCGCGGATATGTATTGCGCTGGTGCATATGAAATTGCCGATCACAGATAGCACGGATAAATAGAGTCTCCTTTGCTCGAGATAGGCATGGGGCAGTACAAAATTATAAACAACGGTGTTGAAAAAATAGTCAACGACCAATAACTGAATAATGTTATATTAAAATATAAGTGATGTGTGAAAATGTATAGAAATAGGAATCATGAACAGTAAATCAGGTATACAACTTATAGGTATAGAACTTAGTAACACTATGGTGGAACAATTTCTAAAGCACTTGTTATTTGGTAATTTATAACTCAAAAGCAGGCATTGATATTTTAAACGAATGACAATTTTATTTCTACTTATTATGCAACAGGTTTGTGTATAATTTTTAAAATTACTAATAAATCCTGTTCATATATGTAATTTGCTCTAAAATTAAAAAGAGCACTTTAAGAAATATCTATAATTGGATGATTCACAATTTAAAAGCAGACATAAATACTTTAAACGAATAATAATCAGAATTTCGTTTCCAATTATTATGTGATAGGATTGTACATCATTTTCAAAATTACTAACAAATCCTGTTAATACAATTTGTTCTAAAATTAATATTTTCAATAGAAAATTCTGTTAAGAAACATCTGTCGTTTTGAAATACCTATCATTTGGTAATCTACAATCTAAAAGCAGGTATCCTAAGAGTATGATAATCACAATTTTATTTCCAATTATTACGCAACAGAATTGTACATCATTTTCAAAATTGCTAACAAATCCTGTTAATACAATTTGCTCTAAAATAAATATTTTCAATAGAGAATTCTGTTAAGAAACATCTGTCGTTTTGAAATATCTGTCATTTGGTAATCTACAATTTAAAAGCAGGTATCCTAAGAGTGTGATAATCACAATTTTATTTCCAATTATTACGCAACAGAATTGTACATCATTTTCAAAATTGCTAACAAATCCTGTTAATAAAATTTGCTCTAAAATTAATATTTTCAATAGAGAATTCTGTTAAGAAACATCTGTCGTTTTGAAATATCTGTCATTTGGTAATCCTAAAAGAATGATAATCATAATTTTATTTTCAATTATTGTGCGACAGGATTGTACTTAATTTCCAAAATTACTAACAAATTCTGCCAATACAATTTGCTCTAAAATTAATATTTTCAATAGAGCATTTTGTTAAGAAATATTTATCACTTTCTTTAGAACAGAAGCAGAAATATTTTGCACTATTCAGCAAATCAAGGAAGGTTAACGTCACTGTTTCGAAGCAGACAAATTAGAGCACAGTGCTTCTGTGTTGAACCTTAAGCCTCGGGTAATTAAAGAAACAGACATTTCTACCCCTTCCCTGCTGAGATCCACCCTCGTTTAGAACATTACCGCGACCCCTTCGGTTAGCACTTCCATCGACTGCTCTTCGAAAATCGAAGGAACAACCCCGCATGGATGGTATCATGGTCAATTACATTAGGTTCGTTGTATGCGAATGGCCAGACACCTCTGAATTTTCCATCGATTTCCCTTGGATCGATTCTATTCTGCGTTCCAAATGCAACTCAGCGCTACTGGATATATGTATTACATACAACAGTCCAGCTATTTAAGTAAGTAAATGTTAAAAAGTTGTTAACGTTGTTAATAAAATTTGGAGCATTCTTGAAACTGTTTATTATGGTGTCAATTTTAATTTTCTACTTTAATATGTAAAGGGTGCGCCCTGACACGTATGTATGTACGTATATCATTGGTATAACAGGTAAAACTGTCGATAAACAATTACGCTTCCACAAGCGAAATTTAAACAATTGTTAATGCCACGTTCTCATTTATTTAAATTGTGGTATGTACTGTTAACTAGAGAAACATGTGCTAATTGTCTTAGGAACTGTAATATCATATTCTGTCTTTTTTTCTAAACAAATGTGATCGATTCATTTAAATAAAATAAGAGGACGTTGTGCCTGATTTAGTCTTCAAGATATTTTCATTAACTGTCGTTAAATATTTATTTGGTACATCACAAATAACAAAGCAACCACGTGCATGTAAAACACTTCTTATCCCTCTCTAAAAAGAGCAGGTATGCACATTAATTGATACATGCCCTTCCAATTTAACAATACCTGTGTTGAACGTATGATCGATTACGAATAGTTATAAGATAAACCTTATCGAATCAAATTTCATTTTCGAGTTTGCCAAAAAATGATATGTAAAGACCATTGAGAATTCAATCTCGATAGGCTGTTCAGTAGTTCTGTTTCGATTTACTTTAGTAATTGGAAGCTTTCTATTACTCGTTTAATCCTTCACTACACTAGATTGATTAAATAATGGGGCTCCAGATTCCCATTTCTCGAGCAATGTGACGTATGATTTAAAAATTTCCATATTGGATTCCTCGAAATTTTGTCTCAAACAAGGATCTATTTCGCTTTCCAAAACATGTGTGCGTACCACAAAGATAGAGGGTGTTCAGAGATTTACTAGTCAGCGTTTCTCTCGTAAACGGTAAGCATTGTGAAGAAATGTAAGACGGTAAACTTTTTCCCTTTTCTATGGGCTACGTAATAGTGCACATCAATTTTGTGTATGAAACCGTAGGTCAAGACGAATTCATACATTAGTTTTATTAGGACCTTGAAGGTCATTCAAGGTCAGATATGTAATGGTGCATACGAATTTTGTATATTTGTTCTATGTGGTATAGTATAGTGTATAGTGTATGTATATAGTAATGTATATAGTATAGTTGTATAGTGTTCTACATGGTCACAGGCCGGTTGTTTTCTTTTTTTCATTAGAAAAGAAAATTTCTTGGTTCACTTTTCTTCTTCTTACCTCGTGACGAACACCGTGTCTTATGTTTTGTAGAAATTTTCTGTCTAGTAACCTGTGACCGGGGTCAACGGATTTTCTATGACCTGGCGACTGTGACCCTGTTTCTACATGATTTCTACATGGCCACAGGCCGGTCGTTTTCTCTTTTTCATTGAAAAGGAACATTTCTTGGTTCACTTTTCTTTCTCTTACCTCGCGACGAACGCCGTGCATTATATTTTGTAGAAATTTTCTGTTCTTGGATATTACTTATTTGGGCCGCTTAACGAAGAACTCCATTCTGACCGTACGAGAGAAGCGTTCGTCAGAACACAGCAGAGTCTACCCGCGCGGACACGGAATCAAGGTGGCGAAGCACGCATGTGTGTGTGTCTTTAGACGTCCCCTCGAGGAAGGACTCGCCGACGACAGAAGTGGGGTCGCCTTTTGTTCGACGCTGGTAATGAGCGACGCGCGACATTCGAGAGGGATGATGGAACCGGGTCCGCGTGGAAATGGACAGATCGGACGCCTCCGGGGCTGGATGTTGTTGTCACCGAGAGGGAGAAAAACGTGCGCGCCTTTTCCTCCGGAGCCCTTTTGCAATTCTCAGTGACGGCGTGTAACGAGCGGCCGACGAAACTCTAACGAGGCCTGCCCGCGACTCGCGTTTCATAGCAAATAGTTCAGCACACACCCCCGTCACCCCTCAGTCCTTCCACACCCTTTCCACTATTCCGGTTTCCTGGTTAATTTGCCACGGAAGAACGACTGCGAGCTCCCATTCGGTTAACACGGAACCACCGCCCTTGCTTCTCGTCATTTTTCACCGGATAAGGTCATTCTGTTGCACGTGAATGCTGCAAATTTGCTTCGGGATCCTGTTTGATGGGATGGACTATCGGTTGCATCTGTTAACGTTTGGATAGAAGTAATAGATTGACGAGAGATATTCTTCGAAGGGCTTGGACGGGGATGTAATTTATTTAGCGAGGGGATGTTTAGCCCTTGAACTAGGGAAGAGAAATTTGTTCGTCATTTTCATTTAGATTGTAAATAGATGTTTTGAACGTAATAATTTATGTGTCTAAGGATTCTTCACATTTTTTATGTATTTTTATAGTTTCATAAAAATTGTATTACTTTATAAAGAATAATACATAATATTCCGATTTCATTAATCTTGACTTCTTCCTCGATATAAATACTTAATTGGGAAGTGACTTAATGAACAGGCTAAATGTATTTGTATGGTTTCATAAAAATTGCTTTACTTTATAAAGAATAATGCATAATATTTCGATTTCATTAATCTTTACTTCTTCCTCGATATAAATACTTAATTGCGAAGTGACTTAATGAACAGGCTAAATAAAAATTACAGAAATGATGGTATTCTTTCATTTTTTAATTATTTTAAATTTACTTATTCTTCTATTTTTTTTTGTTTTATTTTATTATTTTAGTCTTTTAGAGTTTAAATGTCGAAAGAAGCTGTGCGTCACAATACAGTGGCATAAACATAATAAGTTTAACAACAATTGAATTCGTCATGCAATTAATTAATTGGCGTCTGCCCTTTTAACGCAATCATGCCCTTCCATTGAAGAGAAGTCCAGAAACCCAGCGGTAAAAGTAGGAAATGACCACGGCAAACCGATAGTTGGTCCATAATTAAACTGAATTACGCTTGGCCGTTCAGTTTCATTCACTTCTAACATTCGATAATCCACAATGGAGCAATTACAATAGTTAATTTCAACGAGGAACATTTTACTCTTTTGCCCTGTGGTCAAATCGCGGCACGGTAAGTCAAGACTTTCGCTGATTACAGGCAGCGAAAATGCCCAGCGGATTCCTTTTGTGTGCTTTTTCCCGGAGAAGAGCTATTCTTGTTTTCCGCCACCCCCTATGGAAAGCTTGCTCTGTGACTCCGCCACTTTCTACCTCCCTTCCCTTCTAACAAACGTCCCGTAATTAATAGGCGTAATAATTGGAGGACATACCTGAAACGGGAGACAAAGGATCTCTTGACATTCAGTCATCTGTGCGACATTTTCATTGAAAGCTCTGAACCACTCTTATTCGTTTGCTATTAAATGACACATTGCGCGATTAATTTTAATTCACTTCTGCTTGGAATTTCATGCGTTCCATTATTTCTTATAAATTACAACGTTAAATGTAATCTTGTAAGTTTTCTGACCAGTGATACATTTTCGCTTGTTATTTCTTTTAAATAATGCCACCTTAATCGTCTTAATCTGAATTAAAATAGTCGAATCACACACTTGATTATTTTCTTGGAACTTGTGTCTTTGCTATTTTAATTCAATCCGCACTAATTAATAAATAATATCTGCCTGTAGAAGTTTGGTAATTTAAGAAAATTATGTTTCTTTTTTATAAAACGCGTGTTGTTTTTAATACACAAAACAAGAAACTCAAGTGTCATGTACCTACTTGAATTTGAATTCAAAAATCTGTTACAGAGAATAAAATATCTATTAGTAAAAAAACTCAGAAGAACAACAGAAAGCTTTGATATAATTTAATATAATTTCTTTCTAAAGCAAAATCGTTCATTTGCTTCAACATAAATAAAATAGTAATCCGAATATTTAAAAATGTCACCTTAGCGCGGCACTAAAGTAAGAAGGCAAAATAATTTACAGAAGTTAAAGGCTATCTATCGTATTCTGGGGCAGGATGCTTCATAGATATTCAGGACGGAAAGCCACAGGCTCGTTGGAGCGTGTCACAGGGGAAGTTTTGTTGAAGAAAGTCGTTTGTTCAACGTTCTACGTAACACGGGAAGGGAAGTTTCTGCGTGGCCTGGTGAAGCTGCTATAATATCGAACGGAGACGGAGAACCTTTTTTCGTTCGAATTTCACCTGGCAACTGGTGAAAAGGATATACACTGTTTCGTACTCTTTCGACTTCTCAGCGAGTTCGCGAGAAACATTTCCGGTGTCGTGGGGGAGTAATTAATGTTAAGAACAAAGGAATTGTAGAGTGCTGTTCCTGATGTAGGAAACTGGAATGGAAGGACTAGAAGGATGACATTTTCTTGTAACGATAAGTATACTTTTTAGAGAAAATCAGTCTAGGCTTTTCTTTTTAGCAGGATAAAGTGTATTTTTACTTTAACTTGACAAATAATTCTGTTTTATAAATAATCCTTTTGGTTCTTTGGTATTTTGCCAATCCATATAATTTTCTTTAATTAGTTTCTTAAAAAAAAATGATAGAAAAATTGATGAACAGGAATAAATCCGTCACTTTAAAGAAGAAATGGTTTCACAACCCCATTAAACGTTTATTCATGTTAAAAACTATAACATCAGTATTTACACCATTAAATTGGCAATTAGTTTGGTAAACTTTTTTTATTATTCTATTTTATGCAATTGATATGCATGTAATAAAAATGATAATAATGTAAATATTCACATAATAAATATAACTTTTCTGATTAGAATAATAATAGATGAGATTTATAATGATAATTGTCATAATTTATTTTCACCATTTCTCGCTGTTGCTGGCGAGAAAAAGAGGTAGATCTTCTTATCCGAATTTCCGTTGGCCAGCAGTGGGAGGAATAGCTTTACTTCGTCCGCCTCAAGTTTGCACTAACTTATCTCCGGAACTTTTACGATGGCAGCGCAGTCTAATTGCATTGTCCTAAAAAGAACCTCCATTGTGTACGTTTCATACTGTCTGATACATTTACGTACTTAAAAAGTTTGAGTAACCATCATGATGATTGCGCTCCTTGATTAAAACTGTTGTTTCAAATGAATCGCTGGCACGATTTATCATTAACATATGTTCTTGTAAATATAGGTATGTATTATATTAATAACAAATAAAACTTTGTGTTCATTTTACTACTTTTAAAAGTGCTATTGTAACAGAAACAGTTTTACATTAAATTCGCTAAAATAAATTCTCATTTGCCATTGTAAATGCGAAATATTTTTCTAAATATATACAGTCCCTGGCCATCGAATTAGGACCACGTACGAAAATTTCAATTTTATGGCTATAACAGTATGTCATATATGGAAAATTGTCTTAGGTCATTCAAATTATTACTAAATACGTTGATAAGGATATATATATTACAATTGATTTGTTACTATCGTGGTAATAATCAAATTGTGTGGGTGATAAGCGATTAAGGGCCGCACCAGCGTTTACATTAGGCTCAAGTGTCGATAGCGCGTGAGGTCAGATTTGGAGAATGCATGATTTGTTTGTACATACATGATGAGAATGTGTTGCACATATGCATGAGAGATCTTTAGAAGTTCAAATGGTGAAAAAGAGAATCAGTTGTGACTGAATCGTTGAAGCGTTCGTAGGAAGTCAGCGTTGAGTTTTAATAATTGCATTTTATGAAATATGGGAAAACGACAGGACATTGCTAGTGAGAAAAAGGCCTATATATGTGGTCTTTTGAAAAGTGGCAACCTCTCGCAGCGTCAAATCGCAAAAAATGCGAATGTTTCGCATCAAACAGTGATGAGAATCGCCAAATGTATGAAGGAGAATGTGCCGCTGTTTTCAAACATACGGTCATCCTGTCGCGGTAAACGAAAAACCACACCGAGAACAGACCGAAAAATTATAAAAACTGCATTAGAAAACCGTCGCGCGACTACAAGAGTACTGGTGCAACGTCTTAAGAACGATGGAGTGGATATATCTGAGAGAACATTCAGAAGGCGTTTATACGAAGCCAATATCAGATGCAGACGACCAGTAAAAAGGCCGAAATTAACGCCCAAAATGAGAAAATCTCGATTAGAATGGGCAAAGGCCCATTCCAATCTTAGCATAGCAGATTGGGAAAAGGTAATTTGCATCAATTTATGCTTTAAAAAAATCATTTTACGACTCTAAATATTTTCAAATTTTGACAACTTCTTCATATTCATTAGGTCATCTTCAGTGACGAAACACGCTTAGAAACGGTTACGGAATCAGCTCAGTTTGTCCGAAGGAGGTCACATGAGCAATTCCATCAAGATTGTTTGGTACAATCGGTAAAACATCCACAAGCAGTGATGATATGGTCCTGTATAACAATTGAAGGACCAGGCCCACTTTATTTTGTTAATGGAACTATGAATGCCAAACAGTACGAAGATGTCATAAAGACTCGATTGCTTCCATTTTACACATCTTTAGGATCCCAATATACGTACATGCACGATGGAGCACCATGTCACAGAGCCAAATCCATTAAAACGTGGCTTTCATCAAAAAATATCCCTGTGCTCCCATGGCCAGGCAATTCTCCCGACATGAATGCTATAGAAAATGTCTGGAGCCTACTTAAAAGAATAGCTTATGAATCTCCAAGCACCACATTATCACAGTTGGAAACAAAAATTACAGATATTTGGGAAAATAATGAAGATATAAAGCATATGATCAAGCAATGTATACGGAGCATGCCCGAAAGGATACAAGCTGTCATCAAAGCAAAGGGTGGAAATACAAGATATTAACATGTATTAACAATATTATGTACAGTAGTAGTGTATTATGTTAGTAGTTAATAAATTATATCATTACAATTTCAACAAGCCTTTTAATTTTACGGAAAACGCGAAAAATGCTTAAAATTTGCAGTGGTCCTAATTCGATGGCCAGGGACTGTACATTCATCAACTACTTTCTTTGATAAAGTAATAAGACGTTCCTTTAATCATGACGAATGTAAGATGTAATTTTATATGACAATTAATTACATCCTGCGTACAGTATTTTTCTAAAAGCTATTACTGTCTAATAATTTAGGAAATATTAACAGGGATAAATTGATTATCCTTGGAAGGAAAGCTCATGCTACACACAATATATTATTCGCTCGCATCTTATCGCATTCTTCATCATTTTCCTCGCCTCTCGCCGGGCTTGCTCACGATGAAAGCGTTACATTCTCCAGCATTCTTCGCAGTACCTTCTTCCCCCCCCCCCCCCCCAGATCTGGAGACACCTCGAAGATTTGCACGTGGCTGTCTTATGGATATAGATGCACTTTGGTTCCTTCGACTGCTACTTTAAAATTGAAAGATGTTGCCTGCCTTTCCCTGCAGGGCGTCCAACCTAACTCGAGCACCGCAAATATCTCGTTCATTTTTTATGATAGAGCCGCTACACTGTTTTCATCGATATTTAAAAAAAAATTTCCCTCAATGATCATCCAATTACAGTTATTTCACCATTTGCATCAATAATTCAAGTTTCATGAATTTTTCGCACTCAAGGTCACGCGAAGGCCATAATATAACAGGTCGTTAGACTCGCCTTGACCTTAACTATCATATCGCCATATCAAGTATACATGTATAGTCCCATTTAAAAAGAAACTTGGATGGTTTTGAAATCTCGAAAAATATGACCTTGGGAAAATTTATTTGCCCACCATTACGTTCGCCATTTCAAGCCAAATATTTTTTTCTTTAACACTTTTCCCTATCATGAAAAATAAGCGAGATATTTGGGACGCTCAAGTCAGGTGGGACACCCTGTATAAACGTATACTCTGGCAAATAGGCCTTGAAATTTGCAGAGAAATATTGAAGCCTTCCATTTTCCAAACACAATGTCGGAATAATTCGAATACCAAATAATGCCTAACAACTAAGATTAAATGCTCTCTGCTCTTCTATTGCACAAAATAATATTTCTTTTTTATCTTTGGCGACAAAGAACCTTATCGCTACCAATTTCTGGCAACATCTCCGAGTTTACAATTTGCATTATCCGTTTTAAAGAAGTTCCAACTTCAATTCGGTTGTCTAAAAACACACATGTAAATAAGAACCCTGAATGTCGCACAGAATACATTTGGCCGAGAACAAGGACAGAAGACAAACGTTTAGCAGTTACGAGTAGGAAGGGTACAAAAAAAAAAGAAAGGATAAGATGCGACTAACAGCGAAGATGATGGTGAAGCTACTCTTATCTGAATTTCAAGCGCTGGCCTGTAAGAAGAATGTTGCGCTCGTTGTCCTTCCTGGCGCGGGTTTCTCGCGCCGCCCGCTGCAGCAAAGTTTCGTGATATCGTCGACGACTAATTAAGGCACGGAATAAGAGGGAGCAATTACCAGGGCGTTTCCATTTAATTTCGTGAGCCGATTTAAGGCGCGGCCGTGGAAGAAAGTGGGTCGTGGGATCCGGTTTTATATTTGCATACTCACCACCTTGCAACGTCCCTATACGAATTTCTTATTTTACTTTCTCTTATAAAGAAGCTTTCTCTTGGAAGTGGTGAATCGAGCGGAATAACAGATCCTAACAAGTACTATTTTTTAATTTATTCATTTTACAATCAACTTAAGTTTACAATTTCTTAATAATTCAACCAATTAGTTTAAGAATTTAGCTATATTTCTTAATAAATTTACCATCAAATATCCCTATCCCATCTCTTTCATGTTTGAGAAACATCCTATTAGGAGATTAAACAGTATCAACACGTGTCATTGAATATTTTCCAACTCAGATTTTTCGGAATCAGTTGAAAATTAACTCCTTTCGTTGCCCCCACCGTATTAAAATAAACCTCTGACTCTCCGGGTGATTTAGTTTTATGAACCTTGCATCGAGAGAGTTAACGACGCTTTTATGAGCACGCCAAGCTCTTTGTAATTCCATTTTTTTTTGTTTAAAGAGAGACCGGAATTTCATGATAACGAGATCCGCCCTTTTTATTGCTTAATTCATTTCAGCGTTCCTCGTGTTTGAAGAGCTAGCAAGTCAATCCAATATCGCATTGCTTCAATTATTTTTTTTACACTTTGCAATCACTGCTCTCTCCCTTTTCTTTTTTAATCTGCCATCAATTTTTTTTTTAGTTCCACGTTCATTATTCAGGCAGATTTTAATAAATAAAAAAGATTGTTCACTTCGTGGGAAGATTATAAAAAAGTGAAATGCAAACTTAATGAATAACCTGGATGCATTGTTATGTAATAAAATGAAGAATTGTTTAGTGCTTTGAATTTTACTCAATGTTTAAAGGATCAAGTACCGAATTTAAAGTCGTTGTCATTTTGGTATAAACAAGGGCCACTGCTACAAAATTGCATTTCTCTATTGGAGACTATTGGATATACAATAATTATTGCAGATATAATAGTTCAAGATAATGGCCACATTTATATCCGATCGATTTAAATGAAATCCAATGCATCCATTAAAATAAATAACCGAAGAATCATTTTTCTGTTCACGATCACTCAATACATTTCGACATCGTTCAATAAAAAGTACTTCCATTCTCCATTTATGTATTCGAAGCTGCATCCCTGAATTTAGAACCTTTTAAAGGGTAGCTTGCGCCCCTTTCCCCCTTTGTTCATATCAATAATCTATCATATCTATCTGTGTTTGCACGAGAGGACAACGCGTTATCGCATATGTATGCATGTATAATCAACGACTCTATCTATGAAGCCGGATATTGAACCCTGAAAGCATATAAAACTGATTTAAAATATGTATCAGCGTTAAATAATATACAGGCCAATTTGCTCGAGTATCGATCTCTCTTTAATACCTACTATACTATGCGTTATTTATTATGAATAATCCTGTTTTACGTAGCCAGAGAGAAATCATGGTTAGATATGGCCTAGTATTACGACCAATTTACTTGTGTAGAATATTTACATTATTGCTGGTGGGACAGAAAAGTACATTTTTTGGGGACTCCTTATTCAAACAGGGAACAATATTTACAAATCGTTCTTTTAAAACCTCTTCAACTTCAAAGATTAAAAGCTTGCCCAAGATTCTTTGAAGTTATATTTGTAAATTTTATTATAATTAACGTAAAACATAGGTAATTCTTTTATATGAGAACATCCATTTTATTTCTCTTAATTAATATAAGAAGTAAGTGTATTTTTTAATGTTTTTATACTTCGTGAAGGTTTACGTACTTGCATTTTCTTTCAAGAGTTATTCTAATAAAACTGTTCGATGCCTAACAAGTTTTCGCGACTGGAACGGGCCTCGAAAGTATAATACAGCAGATTCTCGATAAGTAATAATATTCCAAATCTACACGTAAGTGACGGAAAGTTATCCCCGCCACTCGTTCGAAAGAATAACAAATATCGGAACCTTGGCCCTGCTGCGTAAGTTCTACCAATCAAATTTGACCCCTTCTACGCGATAGGTGACGGTCCCGGGGTCCCGATTTGCCGTCACTTATACATAGAGAATCTACTGTATTGGAGTTGGGTACAATCATTGTAGACACGTAACAAAGGTACAAGAGAGTAGACTCTCGATAAGTGACGGTGTTCCGATCTACACATAAGTGATGTAATGTTATCCTCACCACTCGCTTTCTCTTTGACCGCTTTCATCGTAACAATAACAAATGTTGGAACCTTGGCCCCGGCTCGTAAATTCTAACAATCAAATTTCGCTCATTCTACACGATAAATGACGGTTTCGTGGTTGCGACTTACCGTCACTTACAGAGAATCTACTGTATTGAAGTTTGCGTAAAGGAACATTAATTTTATTCCTCTTAATTAATATAAGAAGTAAGTGTTTTTCAGAATGTTTTTATACTTCATGAAAATTTACGTACTTGAATTTTCTTTCAAGAATTATTGTAATAAAACTGATTCATGACAAAGATATATATTTATAATGTAATTTGATATTATTAAACATTCATCGTAACGGAAAGTATCACTTTTATTTTAGAAATACATTTTATCTTGAATAATTACATATTCACTTTCTACCGTCTTGTTGAATCATCAAAGCATGTGAAATCTGCGTATGTGCGCAAAAAAAAGTGCACAAGTACACCTCACACAGAAGTGAATTAACCCTCGAACTTTGAAAAATCGGGTCAAGTGCTGTCGAGAAACAAATTTCTAAGAGCAAAATGAAACTGCACCTCCTCTGAGATTGTTCAACAAAGATTCATTTATTTTTTGCAGGAACAAACTAGAAGAAATATTATAAATAAACCAACGTTTTTCTGGATAATTTTTAAATTTTATAGAAATTTCGTTAAACGACATGTCTTTTTTGTGTAAAAAAATGTTACTCATTTCTCACATACTGCGGCCTAATTAAATTTAAACATTGCTTGGGACTTCGAACTTTCATTGTCAAAAAGGAAATGGAAACAAATAATTTTTCGCTCTTTTCAATGAATTAATGAGAACGGTTTTACATCATTTTATAAAAATGCGTGCCAATTTAATGGCACCTCATTATTCCAACGTAAACTTACACCAATATACACCCAACGATATTGACCATCACATATGAAGGCAACGCATTTCCATGAATGCATAAACCGTGAAACGTATTCATTAGAGAATATAATACCGTTCTTTCTGTAAAATTCATGGCAGATGAGAAAGGGAAAAAACTAAATACCTTTCGGACGTGCAATTTTATAGTTCTGAAAAATTGCCAGGCGAGCCAAATATGCGCGCCTGTTTATCGCACACGGTGGATTGCTGGCGACCCGAGAAGCGGGGTTTATTGCGGGCTACCGATTCTCTCGGTATGCCCCTATTTGAAGATTAGCACTTGAACGTGACCTACTTCATGGAAAAGGGGCTAGCTCTGCAGCTGAATTACCATCAACTTTCGTACGGTGCGGTATTGAACGCTTTGAAGGAACTGCTCGTGAACAAGGGCTAATTAGAATCTTCGTTAGTCGTGCCAATGAAAATATCGTGGCTCGCGTGCTGATGAAAAAGGAGTCACAAAAGAATTGGGTGAGGAGAGATAAAAGGAAATGGGGAAAATGTATTTAATGAAGGATAGGACGAAAGGGAATTTGTATATTAATTATTGCTAGGATATTGAGTATAAATATGCAAATGAAAACGTGTTTAATAATATTCTTAACATGAATTCACTGTATTATTGGTAGAAAAATATTATTATTTAGTATTATTAGAAATTAGAAAGAGTCTTTACTATTAAATATGATATTACAATATTATTAAAAAGTATGAAGACCGCCGACTATCTAAAGCAATGCGGATTGCAGTCGATGGATTGTTTAAGAAAAACAAGAATGTCATACAGTATTTCGCTGAAATACGCGACTGGCTGACTGTTCGAAATAGGGGAATCTCTATCCCCCCTTCTTTGTTTGAAGTAGCAGCGCTGAGCGGGAGATCGGAGAACGAGAGAGAGGCGTGAAGTCGTAAATCTTTACGGTCGAGCGAACAGTGACGTTATCTAGTAG
Source organism: Holcopasites calliopsidis (assembly GCA_023838395.1). Lineage (NCBI taxonomy): Eukaryota > Metazoa > Arthropoda > Insecta > Hymenoptera > Apidae > Holcopasites > Holcopasites calliopsidis. The sequence continues at coordinate 196,661 of JALHAQ010000045.1, forward strand.
AAGGATAGAAAGTGTAATGCTCTCTCGCTTTCTGGCGTGTTATGTGTATATTCGTATAACCATGCAGACGGCAAGCAATTCTACCAAATAATTTTCCTCAAAAATAATCTGTTCCCGAAATGCGTGCTATAAACTTTGCCAAAAATTCCCAACGTATTGTTCCGCATCGGACGGAACATCTTGTCTTCCTGTCCCGGAAGGAAGTCTGCAAGCGACTTGAATCGCTTAGTGTTAAAATGAGAGAGCATGCATATTCTATCCTCTAAAGTATAAGATTTCACCTCGACGGAAGCATTTATGGTTTGCCGCTATCTCGAGCCCCTCGCTCGTTGACCGTGTTCGCTTTCGACACCTTTGAGATTAAAGCCAAGCCGAAATAGGAGACCTGTCCGATATAAGCAACGGACCGATCCCGAGCCAGCTGCTTAATTCAGCGAAGTACTGTATGCAAATTTTATTATGTACTGCTTGAGTTTCAGACAAGTATTAAGTAATTGTAATATTAAATCAATATCATATAATAAAATCAATGTATCAATATCGTATGTATAATCCGAGACTGGTTCTGAACTAACTAAATATTTTTTGCAATAATTCCACGGGGAAAGTATCAAACATAGGTACATATCCTTACCAAGCACGAGAAGCAAGTGTACCATGTAAAGTATTGAATATAGACGCTTGACCAGCCCGGAAATTATAACCATCGATTGAACGTTCCCACCTGCATAGATGGAGGTAGCAGCATAGAAACGTTTCTGCGTCACAATCGTATTGACAGTATACATTTGGCGAATGACAATCCTCGTGCGATAAGCGTGCCGCGCACATTGAATTTCATCGCCGATTTTCGCACCGAACGTTCATTGATTATCGTACACCTCCATCGATTCCCATCTCTATGCATCGTTTATCCCTTTACAAATCATCGTTAAGACTAGATTTACGGAACCCGTCATTTTAATGGGTTCCAGGTTACATGTTTAAAGTTGCAGGAGTCTTAATAAACAGTATATTTAAGAAACTTATGCTAAGTTTAGTTGGTGTAATAATATCTACGCACAATCTATGTATTTCATTTGCCTCCAGGATTATAATTTCAAATAGTTGTATATGATATACCTGTTTTTCTTTTAAATAGCCATGAATAGTTACACAAAATGGTCCGTCAGTCTGTTAATTGTTAAGTGTTAATGCTCACAGTTATTCCCGAGTGTAAACATCTTCGTTGGACAACAGAAGTCAGAAACGTTATTTTAAGAATTCTTTACTGTTTTGAATTCTACTAAATGTTTGAAGGATCAAGTACCGAATTTAAAATTGTTTCCAGTTTGGTATAAACAAGGACCACTGACAAGAATATTGTACTTCTCTATTTAACATTACTGGATACATTAGGCCCTCGATAAGTGACGATATTCTGATCTACACGTAAGTGACGGAAAGTTATCTCCACCACTCGTTCGAAAGAATAAAAAATATCGGAACCTTGGCCACGCCTCGTAAGTTCTACCAATCAAATTTGACACATTCTACACGATAAGTGACGGTCCCGGGTCCCGATTTACCGTCACTTATAGAAAATCTACTGTATTGAAGTTTGTGTGAAAGCATTACAAACAGATAAAAGTAGAATACAGTAGACTCTCGATAAGTGACGGTGTTCCGATCTACACGTAAGTGGACAGAATGTTGTCGCCACCACTCGCTTTCTTTTTGGCCGCTTTCATCGAAAGAATAGCAAATGCCGGAACCTTGGCCCCGGCTCGCAGGTTGTATCAATCAAATTTCGATCCTTCTATACGATAAGTGACGGCCTCGATGTCCTGATTTACTGTCACTTATAGATAATCTACCGTATATACTTATTAGAGCTGTTATATGATAAAATGAAGAATTCTTTACTGCTTTGAATCTTACTAAACGTTTATTTTTAAACAACTTATATGAACGTCGATTGATGTAATAATATCTACACACATTCTACTTCACTTCCCTCCAGAACTTTATTATTTCAAATACTTTTATATGATACATCCGCTTAAAAAAAGAAGAACATGAACAGATACACAAACGCAGGTCCGTCAATCTGTTAATTGTTAAGTATTAATAATTACGTTAAGTGTTAATAATTACAGTAATTCCCGAGTGCAAGCGTCTCCGTTGGTGAGCTCATTCCCTAGTGATGTACATCCGAATTCTATCGATCACCTCGTCCACGAAGTCCACGAATACCAGTCGATTAAAATTGCAACACGAATTGGTGGTGCGTTGATTAACCAAATTTGTTGAGAACTTTGTTGTTGCTTTGCCTAGTCGAATCGTTTGTTGCAATATCGCGTTTTGATTACCCTATAGATAATCGAGTTACTAAACAGCGTAATGTGTACTTTGCTTGTGTACGGAATATTTCAAACTTGATTGGCCGAAAACTGTTCGATGTAACTCGAACGTGTTCTGTGGTCAAGTTGCTCCAACTTGACATGTTCCCTGTACATATTTAACAATAAAAGTCTTTGCCCTTGCTTATAGTTTCTGAGGAAAAAGATTTGTAAGTGTTCAGAAAGAAGGAAGCTGACAGAAAAATTTATTCAATTCTTGCTTGGCAAATGATAAAGTTAATATTACATTAATTTCTTTCTGACTACGGTACAATACCTTAATTTTTTTATAGTAACAAGAGGGAGATGTAAATAAGTGCACAGTGTAATGTATTCTATATAAAGATTTAATTAGGAGAAATACGTACCTTTTCCATTACAATACAAATATAGATAGTAATAAATAAATGTGAATACTCTTGTAAAAACAAAGATTTCAAGGAATAACAAATTTCAAGGGCAACTTTAAGGTGAAACAACTTTATGAACAATTTTTCAAGCATTTATCCGAAAATCAAACTGTCTGAAATTGTAAAAAAATAATTGTGTTTCATCATAATATATAATTCACATCGTAATCAATACTAACTGTAAGAACTCGTTATAAAAGTAATCATTATAAGCAATCGTCAGCAGCAATCATTACAAAATGCATCTAGCAACTTTTAAACTTGTGCTTCCTTACAAACTATTTTTTAACGCAGTGTAAAAAATCGCCCGCCAAGAAAGCAAGTTATGGAAGCACGTTTCAAAGAGACATTTCCTCTAACGTGAAATTCACGTCGTGCGATATTGAAACTTCCTGCGTAATTTTTATATGTCTGCGTTACACTTTTCGGAAGTTTACGGGGAAATATTGGTCGATATTATTACCCTGTGTTTTCCTAACAGCAATATTACGACACGTTACTGCATGTCATATATGGGGAGCAGAAGTAGCAGTAATATAATAACTTGTCAAGGTAGGAGGTTTATGAAATTGGTTTTGTAGGGAAAACAATATTATCGACGGTGGAATAAGAATCTTTTTATAGATATGTCAAAAATATGTGTTGCGGCTTGTAAAACTTTTTTGTACTCTGAACAAAACTGTGGGCAAGCTATAGAACTCTTCAACATTGTTCCGTATTCTATATTATTTTAAATATTGTATAAATATTAGAAAAATGCTGATATTTTATAACTTTGTTAAGTCTAATAATATAAAAAGGTAAAAGCATTTCAACAATTAAACATATTTTTTAAATTCACATGTCTTTTTTTAATCCAACATGAATTTCGAAGGCAATTCATTTATTTGCAATGCACTTGTCTTGTTACATCTGAGATATTGATTTACTGGGATTAAAAAGGAAAACTGCGACGGATTCATTTCAATAACTTTAAAAAAGAAGGCAAGCATAAAGAGTATATCGTAATGTAATATCGTAATTTAAATTTTCAAGGTAAATGTTTTTGCTCTCAAGGAAATGATTGCAAAATAATCAGCACAATGTTTGCTTTTTTAATTCCATGAAATCCAATTTGCCATGAGTAATAATAAATCAAAATGCATTACGTACAAATTAATCGCGAGGCAAATACTTCAATTGGATTATTGTATTTATTAATTATGAAAGAACACAACCAACACGTTCGTTCATCAAACGAACCTCCTATTTGCACAGAATCTGTGGCAAGCACAACCGAAACCGCAGCTTCAGAATGTTAGCTGCCGCAAAGAAAGAAAGGGAGACGTCGTTATTATTAGTTATAAGAGGCGTCTTAACGCTGCAGCGAAAAGAACCGTTTGCATATTCCGGCGTTATATCACTCGTGCTTTATTATGAATGCACGGACGTGGAGTAGCGAAACGGGAAACCGGAAAAGTCAGGCGCACATCTCTCGTCGGGAGAATAAAGGCGCGGTTATAAATTGGGGGGTGCGGGGGACCGGTGTGCCCCCTTTTGCAACTGTACGAATACAATCCAATAAAATGTCTGCTGTGATATAAATCGCGAGGAAACCAGAAACTACGAAGCGAATGCGTCGCGAAATAAATTTGGCCGAATTTATAATGTTTATGCGACTTCATATTTCCGTAAACACCGGGCACTTAATAAAATTTACTCAGTTGCGTCGTGCTGATGCAGAAGAACTTTTAAATGCGCGACATTTTTGTATAAATTCTGTTTATTTCGTTAAAACATTTTTTCGTAGAATATCTGTTTATAAATTTGAAATCTGTTTATATACTCATGAAATTTGTTTAAGTTGTTACGTTAAGCTAAACTTGCAGTGTTCTCTTGGTTTTTCTTAAATTTTAATACAGGACGTTAACTTAATTTTTCAACACAGCCGCCAAGGTTTTAAAGAAACTAATTCATTCTTATTGAAATATTGCATTATCATTTTTATGGCATAGTCTAATTTATGCCGGGCGCGTGTTAATAATCTTAAATGAGAAGCACACCTTTGATATTCTTCCTGAGCTTGATACTAACCATGCACGTGGTCCTGTGTAAAAATATATTCCTCGTCCCATCCTCTGCCAGAGTAACATTAAAAAACAGGACAAAGTTTTTTGAAACGTTAGTTGTGTAGGGAACAAAAGGTTCTTTTGATGTATTCATTCTGTAAGATTAGTTAGACAAATCTTCCGTCGATCTTTTTCATTCAGCTTAAAATATCGCAATGTTTTTAATTAATATTAGTTAAATGCGTTAATGATATCGCATTCTGTTCTGAATCATTTAAATGCCAAAACATATAATATTATCATGATCGAAGAGAAACAGAGTTTACTTATTGGTATATAATTTGTATATATTTATTATTAAATAAGTAGCACAGTTTCATTGAAAACTTTATAAAATAGCTTATTGTTTTAATGAACAAACTCTCGCCTACCATAGCTACAATGGTACTGCGATTAACCATGCAGTTTTAATTGTGTAACAATTGGGGAAACGCTATTTCTCTCAAGATAACGATTTACAAAAACTCCAGTGCTCATTAGCCCCTCTAGAATCTTTCCTTCTTCATCATTTTATGACAGTAAGAAACAACAGGAAGAGGGTGGACTGCTACTGTCTAATGAGCCTCTCATATCCATTCAACCATTACGGATGAGCTTTCCTGTTCAGCTTCGCCTGGAGTTACGTTCGCGAACAATCCCGAAACGAAAGAATAAACTTCCCATTGTATAATACATCGCAGTGAACGTTCGACTCGGCATTTGTGCCGGTAGGAAAACGAACTTTTCAATTTCTAAATGCGATGGTCGATGGTAAAGAACAAATTTGGAAATGTTGCACATTTTTAAATAAATACAATTATCGTACTCGACTAACGAAAAATTTAACAATATTTTGGTAATAAAATGTTAAAAGAACTGTTTCAAAATCGAACCGTTTCCTTTGTATTTACACATACAAATCTCCGTTTGTTAATTGTACATTTTGACGAAGCTCACTTTTTAGTTTGCGATTGCATTTCGACTTTTTTTACTTAAAATATACATGAACTAGTTTTGCTCCTCTGCGCAACTGTGCTAAAATAATTTGTTAAAAAGCTTTGCTAAATTAATTTATCCACGACCATATTTTAATAAATTGCATTTATAAGAAAATTGATTACAGGAAAATTTCAAACAAACCTCGCATTAGATTCTGCATTGCAGAAACGATAATCGAGTAAAAAGACTACGATTAAAATCGTGTCACTGGTTATTAAAAACGTGCATTTACTATTTAATCTTCATTGAACAATTGAAGCTGCAACTAATTGTGCCACATTTCATTATTATTAAAACACTGACATTGCATCATTAATTTAAAGCAAGGTTAATGGTAGATTCACATTATAAAAACAGGAGTCAAGGGTTTGTGAACACAGAATGGCGCAATTCGTACATCAGGGTCGGATATCTACCAATACACCCAGTAAGTTCATATTTGTAAATTAATTTAATATTTTATATCGCACTTTTGTTCAGAAAAATTCCACAATGCTCGTGTCAAATTAGATTTTAAAGGAATAGTTTGATTGAATTTAAAAATAATTTACTCATTATTTCTGGGATTCTCCAAATCAATTTGTATTCTCGTTACAAATTTTTTAGGACGATTGTTCATACATTTGGAACATTCCACCTAATAATCGCTGCCAATGGGTGTTGGACACGCAGGATTGCGTTTCAGATTCCGTGTTTCAGTACACGCAGATCCTCTTTTGCACTTTCCAAACGGATAACGGCTTTCAGCTCACAGTTGGATTAACCATTATGATACTATGGTTATTTTATATGTTCCTCATTTTAGCAACCACCGCGGACAACTTGTAAGTAGTACGCTCAAAATATATTTTATAAACTTGTTGGATCTAAGAGCATAAGAACGTAAAAAGTGGCATTTCAACAATTTTGTATATTCACGTGTTTTTTAATTCAACAAATATTTCGAGCTTGACCAAGGCAATTAATTTATTTATAATACACTTGCCTTATTACGATTGGTGTATTGCAATTAAAACAGAAATCTGTGATGGATTTATTTAAAAAACTTAAAAAGAAAGTAAGAATAAAGAGTTTTTCTTAATGTCAGCACTTTAAATTTCTCGAGCGAAGTATCGTTGTTCTGAAATGAATTACTGAAAAGGACCAACACAATGTCTCCTGTTTTTAATTCCATTAAATCAATATAGCAAAAGTAACAAGACAATTTTCGCAACCACTGCGGACAACTTGCAAATAGTACACTCATAAAAATTCAATGATTCAAACTTGTTAAAGAATTCTTAAATTGACTGACACAAACTTTTATGAAAAGTCTACGTCATTCAATTAATTATCTTCTCATTATAATACAACTTCATAACAGCTGTTTCAAGGTGAAAGGCCCAACTTTTCAATTCGACTGTATTTGTCAAAAATTGAATTCTCTTAATTCTTAAGTAACTCAAATTATATACTCCTTCGCATATTTTTCCACCCGTTGTTTTTTTTTATTTTTCCTTGCAATTAACTGCAGGAGTTATTTAAACAGGAAAGTATTTTCCGAGCTTTGAATTTTATTTAATTTTCCAACCACACTGTATTCTCGAGGACTATCATTTCCTTTTTTATTTTCCATATTTATGTATTAAACGCCACAAACATAAATCCAAACGTAAAATACAGAAATCACGGAATGATAGTTAATAAAATAGTTATGACAGGGATAAAGTCACCATGATTTCCCGTGGAAGTGCCGGCGTGAATAGTTAGGTGACACGTAAAGTCTTTCACGGCAGATCGTGTTCAGTAAAGGGTGAGTTATAGCTCTCATCGCGTGCGTACGAACCAACGTATTCCCGCGCAGAAAACGATTCAATTTTAATCCAAACGGTCGGCCGTGCTTTATATACCGCTATTAAAAAAAAGCCGATCGAGTTTTGTAACACGGTTGTCCCGGCCGCTTCCGGCGCAAATAAAATTCGAGCGGCAATAATGATTGTCCGATAGCTCGTACGCATAATTTAATCGCGACGTAAGCAGTTACAATCTGTTACCTGCTCCACTGGCGATTCTGAATGGGCGCAGCTATGATAATCCTCAACATTGGACGCAATGGACCAAAAGCCATTGCTCGTTCTACGTGAAAGGGGTTGAGATGCCGTGCAACATGAGCTCACAATAGCGTTCAACAAACGCGTGTACGCACCAGTTACCGGATGAGAAATTAGGCGGTAACAGATTGTAGATTGTAAATTATTACACTTGTTGTTAAATAATATATATGGGGGAAAGGCAGAATAGTTGGAATGCTTTTGGTAAATTTAGAACACCGTAGTATCGAAAAAATTACTGACATTATTTAATTTATGATACTGAAAATAGTAGGGCCGAATAATTTATAAAACAATGATACTTGGGAAAATTAAATGTTTATCGGAACCACTCTGCTGGAACGGATGATAGTCTGGACGACATGTGTTTTTGCCTAGTCGGTACCGCGCCTTATAAACGAGCCTTAATCTGTAGCCTCCTTTTCATCGAACCAGACTACTATTTTCAACAGTTGAGATGCCGTGCGACATGAGTTCACAATAGCGTTCAACAAACGCGTGCGTGCACCAGTTACCGGATGAGAAACTAGGCCGTAGCAGATTGTAGATTGTAAATTATTACACTTTTTGTTAAATAATATGCAGGAAATGCAGAATAGTTGGAATACTTTTGGTAAATTTGGAATACCGAAGTATCCGAAAAATTACTGACATTATTTAAATTATGATACTGCAAATGTTAGGGCCGAACAATTTATTAAACAATGATACTTGGGAAAATTAAATGTTTATCGGAACCACTCTGTGCTGGAACTAATGATAGTCTGGACGACACGTGCTTTTGCTTGGACGGTACCGCGCCTTATAAACGGACCTTAATGGAATTTTGATTATACATATAGTACATGTATTTGACACAGCCATAAAGTATCTCAAGCGAGGCACTTGAAAAATTACGCAGAACGCCGTACAGTAGAACAAAATGCTCGTTCTTATGTCAAAATCCTTGAACTTTTGATAGAAGTAAGATAGAGAGATGAACTTTTTTTAAACCGAAGCTAAGGCGTTGCAGAATATGGGAAAAATATAGAAAAAGTATTACAGACAAGTTTTGACACTTAATATTTACATGAGAGTTGATATTTTTGACAAAAGTCGCAGCTTTTCGTTAGAATGCTGGATGAAATTTGTTCTCTGACGTATTATACATATCGCGTCTTATAGATGTTGACACGCCGAATTCAAATCTGGTCGCAAAATTTATGTAACACTTCAGAATTTTAAGAAAATATGGGATTTGTTAATTTTCACGTAAATTTTAGGGTCAAGACTTGTTTGTAATTTTTTTTCTGTATTTTCCCCGTATTTTGCAATATCTTAGCTGTAATTTAAAGTTTTGTTCCTCTGTGCGCCGGGTATCGGATTCACTGCGTGCTGGAACGGATGATAGTCTGGACAACACATGTTTCTGCCTGGACGCCACTGTGCCTTACAAACGGGCCTTAGTCTGTAGCCTCCTTTTCACCGAACCAGACTACTATTTTCAATGGCCGCCACTTCACCACTCTTTACAGCCATTCCTTTGACATCAGTGACAATTAATATATCCCAGTCGTTTCGCCGCAACTGTCGACTCTCAGCACCGTATCGACCCTTTGTCGTTTATGAAACTGCAAAACTGCCGTCCTGGTCTAGTGGAAATTCCAATTCACAATAGAAAACATGATCGACCACCCCTACCACTTAGCTGACGTTGTGACGAGCGCAATGGTGAATTGCATTGAACTTTGAGGGCTACCGCCTTAAATCGAATCCTTCCGCGTTTTGAAAATATAAATTAGAGAAATGAACAATTATCTTAATTAAATAATGAAAAAAGAACCATCATGCTGCCTCGTAAGAAAATAGTGGTAAAAGGTTTATAATGATCAAAAAGTATTTTATACGTGAATTACACAAATGAAAAGAAAAAACGAAACTTCAGAGATGGAACAACATTTGCAGTGCATAAAAAAATTAATATAAAAGCTATGATTTGCTTTGATAAGAGTTCACCAAGCTTCTTGCACCTGGGTACATTCCAGAATCAGTAGAATATAAAGTTAGATAAAACGATTAATTAGATACAAGATAGGATATTGTTTAAAGATGAATTTTACAGATAATATAAAATTTTATTCAATCAGGCAAATGATAAAATGCTTAATTAAAGTGATTTTATTCTCCAACGTAGCAGGATCTTATTTTTTCTCTCTGTGCAGCTTCTGTCCATCGTTGACGGTGATAGCCGGTGTTTTCCAGCTGTCGGAAACTATAGCGGGAGTGACGGTATTGGCATTCGGAAACGGTGCCCCTGACATCTTCACGTCCCTCGTGTCGGGCACCTCGGAAGGGATAATAATGTTCACGGAGCTACTCGGTGCCGGTGTCTTCGTCACGGCAATCATCGCCGGCTCAGTCGCGGTAGCCAACCCTTTTCGGGTTCACCTGAAACTTTTAATGAGGGACGCGTGTTTCTACATCTTCTGTGTGTGCTGGATCGGATATGTCGTGCGAGATGAAACGATTCACCTTTGGGAAGCTATCAGTATGTAAATATATCGTTTCTTCTTGCACACCATTTGTGATTTTTATACCAACGATTTTGTATAAAAAAATTTCGCATTTTGGTATCGAGTTACAGTAATGTTCCGAAAGAACCGACTCGCTCGGGACCGGCCAGTCATTTCTTTCGGAACAGGTTTACTTTTCGGCTTGACTTTGTCCTCGAACGGGACGAGAGCGAACACGATCAACGAGTGGTGGGCTCGAGATGGCGGCAAACCATAAAGAGTTCCGTTGAGGTGAAATGTTATACTTTAGAGGATAGAATATGACATGCCCTCTCATTTTAGTACTGAGCGATTCCGGAGTACCTTCTACTAAAAAACGTCACTGTTTACTCGACCGTAAAAGATTTACGACTTCGTTCTCGGATCTGTCGCTCAGCGCGGCGACTTCTAACAAAGAAGAGGGAATAGCGATTCGGTTCTTTCGAGTCAGAAGCCAGTAGGTTCTTTCGGAACATTACTGTAATTTATTCATGTTTGATAGCCGATATGCTTGGTATTAATTTACTAATTGGGGAAGCTGGTAGGAGTTAGCTTATAGTCCCGATTGTCAATATTTTGAATGACATAATTAATTTACTTGGAAACCCTTCGTGTCTGTAGTACATTTTTACATTTTTCACAAAAATGGATAATAGGATACAATTAGTAATAGCAACTCTGTTATATTAGTTTCATTATCCTTTAAGAAATTAATTGAGAACAGCTTAATTAACAGTTTAGTGTTCCCAATTCATCGAATTTGATTGGAATCGTTAAAAGTAATTGTGAAAAAGGTTTCGATAAGGCCTGTTATCAAATAAGCTTTATAGAAACGAAAAAGTTTATCTATAGGCAGCTATATATGTGCGCAGTTTAATTCTGCAGTAACGATAACTCGGGAGAGAATTTAATTAAGCAAAGCCGCGATCTTTCCACCGTTGGTTTCCTCGCAATCTGACCGCTGCCGACGGATTTTTTTCACTGCTCTATGATAAGCTTTCAAAACGCGAAAAAACCCAAAAGGACTGAACAAAAAATGTAGTGAAGAGAAAACACAGATATCGTTGACCTAAAATCGAATCGTTTCTGAAGAAAATCATGAAATTACCTCTTGCAAGACAATAGAAATATTCTTCAAAAAAATAAAAATGGGTGAGAGGGAGTACTCATACTTGGACTTTTATTTTTATAAGGGGTTTTTCGAAGGAGAAAGCAATGCAAATTAATTGCTGAAATTATTAATATACTGTAGTGTGCGTATTTACAATTATCAGCGTTTATTTCTTGACATAATTTTTTGAAATAATTTTCACTCATGCTACATGCGATCCATCAATAAGAAATATATATACATATATAATTAATAAGATCTTTCTTGCATCCATTTTCTGACGTTAGAGGAAATTTATTACACAATTAGTGTTGGTATTTTTAAAAATGAAAGATTATGATAATAATTTTTTGTGTTAAAAATATACGAAACCTAAGGTTCAGTTTACGTTTATTTTATACGGAAATTTACACTACCGCGAATGTTTTTCCGTGTCACATCAGAGTGCTAATACTCTCCATAATACTGATCATTTTAATTGCAGGTTTCGTTATCTGCTACGTAGCATTCATCTCAGTGGTGGTGTTAATGCAAGCTTACGACAACCGGGAGGAGAACTTAAAAAGTACAACCTTCACAAGCAACAGCGCCTCCCGAAAATATTCAAAACAGAATCACTTTTTTTATAATTGATCCAAAGGATTTGAGCTTTTGCAAAAAGCCTGAAGGTTTAGTTTACCAAATATCTTGTCTCAAAGTCATATTGAAGAAGTCGGAATTTTGGAAGTTACAAAACAAACAGTGAAAGTCATTATCTTGCAACTTTCTTATCTGAACTTACGATGAAAATTAAAAAAAAAAAGTAAGATATATGCATTCTGAACATTTCATCCAAATCGGTTAACATTGGTCTAAATTATAAACATCTAAAGATTGCAGAATAAAAAAAGTTGAAATTAACGACTTTTTTGTAACTTCGTAAATTCTGATTTTTTTCAAAACGACGAAAGCAAGATATATGCATAACAAAATAGCCCTTCTCTCTCTTTGCATATGGTGAAGTTGTTTAGTTCAGTTAGCAAAAATGTTATTCTATTTTGAAGAGCGTCCAAATATATGAGGGAGCCACTGTATAAAGGGTGTTCGACAACCGGTGAGAGAAATTTCAAAGGGTGATTGCTGAGACGATACTAAACAACTTTTTCTTTACCACAATGTTGGTTAAGGCTTCGTTCTTGAATTATTAACGAAAAGCTTTGGCCAATCAGAGCGCGCGCCCACACGCAAGAGTGCTGTGACTGGACGCCACGGTCGAACCAGCGCTCTCGCGGTTGCGCTCACTCTCTACGCGCGCTCTGATAGGCCAGTGCATTTCCTTAATAATTAAAAAACGAAGCCTTAACCAACAGTTTGGCAAAGCAAAATATTGTTCAGAATCACCTTAACAATCGCTCCTGAAAATTTCTGCCACCTGCTGTCGAACACCCTGTATATAATTATTCACTGACAGTCAAATCCAAATTGGTTACACAAAGTTCCTAAAATGTAATGAAGCAAAGGGTTTCGTAATGAAACTCAGGCAAACCAATTTAAAAGAACAACTTCTCTGCATAATTTAAATGCGGAAACTTAATCCGGTCGTAGCTCGATGTTATTCTTCAAAATGGGAATATTAAGGAAAATATAAATTAGAAGCAACTGAGGGTTGTAGTAGGGACACGGTTTAATTAAGAAGGCGGTATCGTTTGATTGCGTTTACGCGTCTTAACGAGTTGAGAAAAACTTTCGATCAAGTTCTTCGACTTTGTCGACATTATGCAGTGTTGAATATAAACAGATGCAATGTTCTAATGAAAAATACTGTGGAGAATATTTAGAAAATTTAATCTATCTGTATTTTGATTGGCAATACAAATATTGGTCATCCAGAGAAACAATATTGCTGTAACATACAGTTGCACAGATTTTGCAGCAAAGATTTTGGTCATATTAAATGTTTAGCAAATGTACAAAAGAATATATCAATGAAAATGGAAATATTCATTTTTAATTACAGATTTTTAAAGCCGATGTGTTGTATATCTTAATACGATTACAAAACATAATTTTTAATAATACATACATTATAACATTATTGAACCGCGAGTCAATGAAGTTCCTTAATTTGTGTTAAGTGACTGGATACTTTTGTCATTAACTGTATGTTTATTATGTTTGCATGCAAATTAAGGAACTATTTTGTGTTAACATCTTTATATCATTAGCAGAATAATACAAAATATTTAACAAATTCACAGGTTAATATACTATAAATAGAAATAACAACACAATAAGTTTGTACATGTTTTTGAAAAATAATTATAATTTCGTGGAAATAATGTCCAAGGAACTTGTTTAACATACACAATGTTGACTAAAAAATATTTGTTATAAAGTCTGAAAGCATTTCGGAACGACTGCTTTTGCTCAGAAAGACAAATAAGTTGCCTACGCCAGTGCAAGTTATCGATCCTTGTCTTAGAAGGTTTCCTTCTGTACTTTTGCAGCCAGGATCCCAGGCGTATCCGATCCAGACATTTTGCGCACTTACTTGGCGAACAAGGACACGGCCGCTATGCCAAAGATTCCCATGAGAGGACGAGGTGCTGGCCTTCGGACCAAACTGGGTACGAATGTTCCTTTCAAGATTGATCGTGTGCTCTCCCGGACTTCGTTAAATAAAAACTGAACAAACGGTTTCATGACTAGATAAATAGATCACATTTTTTTTTCACTTACAGTAGATTCTCTATAAGTGACGACAAATCGGGACCCCGAGACCGTCACTTATCGTGTAGAAGGAGTTGATTGATAAAACCTACGAGCTGAGACCAAGATTCCAACATTCGTTATTCGTTCGACGACAGCGGCCAGAAAGAAATCGAGTAGTGGGGATAACTTTCTGTCACTTATATGTAGATCGAAACACCGTCACTTATCGACAATCTACCGTATTGTACCTTTGTTAGCTGTTTACAATGCTTCTACACAAACTTCAATACAGTAAATCCCCTGTAAGTGACGGTAAATCGGGACCCCGAGGCCGTCACTTATAGGAGATCTACTGTATTCAAGTTTATGTAGAAGCATTGTAAACAGCTATAAGTGACGGTGAATCGGGACCTCGAGACCGTCACTTACCATGTAGAAGTGAAATTTAATTGATGGAACTTACGAGTCGGGGACAAGATTCCGAAATTTGTTCTTCCTTCGACGACAGCCGCCAAAGAGAAAGCAGGTTGTAGGGACAACTTTCCGTCACTTATGTGTAGATCGGGACACCGTCACTTACCGAGAGTCTACTGTATTATACTTTTGTTAAATTTTGTAACGAGTGAATTTAAAAAAAAAAAACGAACAATAATACATTGTTAATATCAAAGTTATTAAAATTAATTTCAAATAATATAATATTTCCCGTCCACATGCTGCATTGTTATTTATACTAATTGTTTTTTCTCTTTCCGTGGTTCTAGATATCGCAATCGCAGCAGAGATGGAGAGACTGAGGCGGCGGCACAGACTGTCGTCAACAGAGGAAGAGGAAGAGACTGATCCCGCCAGACCGAAAGGCCTGTTCAAGGAATTTCTCTACGACATTAATCCGATAGAAAAGGAGGACTGGGTGAACGGAACACGGATCATTAAACTGGTTTTAATCGTACGATCGCCCATCATGTTTCTACTGCGATTATTCGTCCCTCTTGTAAACCCGACCAGCGTGAAGAGAGGCTGGTCCAAACTGTTAAATTGCTTCCAGCTGTGTGTGACACCGACATTGGCGTTGTTTCTATTAAACGGTTAGTCCGTATTAATTGCCGCGACTTCTACCTTGCGACGTTATAAATTGCCACCGCTAATAAAAGCTCCCGGCCCTCGCAGAAATATTTTCAACACTGATGAAATATAAGCTCAAGGCTTTTTGTTGCGCCCGCGAACTGCCGCTCTTTCGACGGAATTAAAATAAATTGTCTCAATTTTTTTATGCATATATTTCATTTACCTTTCTCGGGCTTTAGTGTAGTTTATGTATTTTTAATGCAAGTTTTATTTTGCGCTCTGGAAAATCGATGATCTCAGGCGATTAAATTTGTACTGGGCTTCTTACACAAAAAAATTACTTTTTAATAGAATTAATCATATTGGTCATTAAAATAGATGAAATTCATTATCCGACAGTAATAAAATTATTCTGGCATTGCACGATGATAAATCCAACTATTACGATAATTTATCTTATTTATGAAAACTGTAAAGGTTGATAAAAGTGAAATTAATTAAAAAAATTATCACATTAATTAAATTAATTACACTTTTAGTAAATTTTGCAATTTTCATAAATGAGATAAATTATTTTAATAACTAGATTTATCATCAAGAAATGTCAGAACAATTTTATTTTTGTCGAATAATGGATTTAATCTATTTTAATAAGCAGTGTGATTAATTCTATTCAACCGTAATTTCTTAATGAAAAGCAGCTTGTGTGTTACACTGTGCATATTATCTTTTTCCTCCAGTACTTATTATTTGCAAAAATCGCATCGCAGCAATTACACCCAGTCATTACCATGATAATAAAAATTTTATCCAGCCTCCAGCAACAATTGAAAATACTTTATTCGGCCATAACGGCCGCCGTCTCATTTTCACCCTCGTTTCACAGTTTGGCATGGGTATATTGGCCAATTCTCAATAGTCTCGGTATTCCTGCTGGCCGGCACCGTAACGGGTGTAATTGTATTCCTAATTACCAGCGCGGATCGGGAACCAAAGTTTCACAACGTGAGTCCTTTTTCTACCTTTTCCCTATATTCGGGCAGAACTTTTCCTACCCAGTGTGCACAGTCGTTTGCTCCCAATGGTCGGCGATAAATTAATTGCAGGTCTTTGCATTCCTGGGATTCTTGACTGCAATGTTGACGGTCTATTTGGTAGCAGGAGAGGTGATAGCGGTCCTGCTGTGCATGGGACACGCTTTTAGCATATCGGACGCTATGCTTGGTATTACTTTCTTAGCATGGGGTAACAGTGTGGGTGGTGAGTAAAATAATAATGCTAGAAAATGGGATTCTTGAATGTAATTTGTGTGTATATCCTGTAAGCTAATAAATGTTTCGTCTGCGTTCTATAACTTCTGGCCATTGAATTAGATCCACTTATAATTTTTAATATCTTTTGTGTTTTTAGTAAATCCTTAGTGACATTGAAAGGCTTGAATGAAATTCAGTTACTAATTTCATGAACTATTAAACTATTATGTATATTACATATTAATAGTTTATATATTCCTATGAATGATATTTTATTATTTATTTCTACAGAATACTTACCATTTTCCTGAGCCAAAACGTCTGCACCTTTATTTAAAAAATTGTTTATTCACTACTGGTCATTATGCACGGTGTTTCGCTACCTCATGTAAATATTTTAAGGGGCTATTGCTGAGGTGATACTGGACTACTTTTTCCTTTGCCAAGATGTTCGTTAAGGCTTCGTTTTTTAATTATTAACGAAAAACATTGACCAATCAAAGCGCACGTAGAGCGCATAGAGAGACACCCTTTATGTATACAAGGTGTTTCATTTAACTAGGTACGGTGGAATATCTCACGTGGGCTTGAAGTTACGGAAAAAATGTTCTTACAAAAGTTGTTTGATATCGAAGGGAGCATTATCTAATGGAAATAATTTTGCTCTAGAGGGCAAAGGTGGTGCAGATTCAAAAAGAAAGTTAATTTCTTTAAATGAAATCCTATACAGTTTTGTTCATAATGTGATAGCGCTCCTTAAGGCAAATACTGTGATATACAACATGATATATTTCCATGCAGCAGATTTGTCATCAATCATGTCCGAAGTAATCAGAATAATGCATTCAGACCTGATTTATGACAAATTTACTGCATAGAATGATATTGTGCTGCATGTCATTCTATTTGTCTCAACAAGCGCTGTCGTATCATGACTAAAGAAATACAGGATTCTATTTAAAGAAATTAATTTTGTTTTGATATCACCCCCATCGCTACACCTACAGCAAAATTAATAGTATCACGTAACGTCCTCCTAAATACCGAACAAATTTTGTAAGAATACCTTTTTTATAACTTCAAAATCTTGTGAGACATTACACCGTTTCCAGTTAACAGGAGCACCGTGTATACATATAATTGAAAGAACGACATTTTAGACATTTGATAAAACAATCCATGCCGCAATCGAAGGAAGGGAGTGACGGACATGTTATTAATATGTACGTATGCGTGCATTTTAATATTTGATCGAAGTCTTTATGAAAATACGTTCAGGCCCTTTGATTTTACTAAAAGCATGCAAAATGTTGAAAATTCTGTGTTCCTAACCTAACTCAATAGCCAGGGTCTTTATTTTCTGCTGAAAATACATGCAAATGTTCGCAAACATGACATCTGCTCTAAGTGGTTTCATGAAATATGTAAGCAATGAAAGCAGTAAGCCTTGCAATTATTCGTCAATTCCTAAGTATTGAAAAAATTACTATGACAGCCTTTCGTCCCTCAATTATGGACCATTTGCCTTATCATTACATTCCTCTCTACCTAATAGCATTCTAATATCAACAACAATCCATTGATAGATCTGATATCGAACGTGGCCATAGCCAGACGGGGATTTCCACGGATGGGATACGCAGCTTGCTTCGGCGGACCGATGTTCAATACACTGTTGGGATTGGGGCTAACTTACGGGATAGCCGCCAGTAAACAACCCCAAAAATGCGTGGCCATGAGGATGAGTGATATGGCGCCCGGTTGTATGGCCTTCCTTCTATGCTCATTACTGACGACCATTATTTACATAAATATCACCGGCGCCATTGCGCGTAAATCATACGGCTTTCTCTTGTATTCCGTATACGCTGCGTTTATGTTGATACAGTTCCTCAGCGAGTTCAGAGTGATTCATCCGCTCGGTACTGACCATCGACCGAACCCCACTGAGGGTGATCCTTGTGCACTTATGTAAAGTACTAATACCAACATTTCGATTATATTATTCCACGTGCGTATCGATAAGAGCACTATTTGTAATAGTCGAATAATTGTGGATGGAATGAGAAATGTATTGCTGGAAATGAAAAGCAAATTTGCGATGATAACAACGTTGTAATAAATTTTTTATTGGAAATGAAACTGTTTCCTCTTTTCATTGCGCAAATGTATTGAATTAAATATTCATTTACTGCTGAACACCAAACGAGAAAATCTATTTTTCTAACATAAAAACCGTTTCAACTATCGATTTTGTTTGACACTTGCATTAAAGACTAGAATGAAAATTTTGTTATTAACCATTAATGTGCTTAAATCAAAATAATACGATTAAAATCCAAATGACTAGATATTTATTAACTTACAATTTGCAATTCGTAGCTTAATATTTTCTTCCGCAAGAAATAATACAAAAATTCTCTTTTCCCCACGCGCATACAGAAGACTGAAAGTATATCCTTGAGAAAAGATATTCACTTTACTGGGAATCGAAGCGAAAATGGGTGGAGAACGCTTTGAGCTACGACGAGGTATAAATTTTTCACACACTGAAGAGCTCGTAATAAGTGATGTCATCAGCAAATCCATCCTATAAATTATTGAAGAAAGTAGAAGGCAGGGAGCGAGGAATATGTGGGAACGGGCAGCGTTGCGTTTTCCTCTAAACGACGCCTGCAAATGAGTCAACATCCTAACGACGAGGATGGGGATGCATTTTTAATGGGACAGAGGGGTTGCTGCGTAAGCATCAGAGGAAAACCGTATATATGCGTTATTCGAATCTGCGAAGCGACCGTTGAGGTAGCGAGGAGCATTTTTTTCCAACATTTCCCCAGAGGCTAGGCGAGGTGTTGAGTTCTCCAAAAGGGACAACATTATGGCGACCGTACGACGGACAAGAAAATTGCTGTCTTGTTAATAATGTCCCACTGCGTTGCTACTTTTACATTTCCTATGCTCTTCTATAATTTAGCTTCCTATTCAACTGCGATGCGAATTCCTACTTGAATGCGTTATCACACTTGGGATACATATGAATCTATTGCTAGGGGTTGATGAGAGACTTTGAATAAAATATGAATGGAAATTAATTTTCCTTTTGCGCCAATAAGATTGGAATTACAATTAAATTTCTGTGAATTAACGACGAGATTATTGAATTACAGTTTTATTCAATTGATGCATGGGAAATCTTCCGATTAAGTTGCTGAATATGTTAATTGGGAACTTGAGTATGTTCTATGGTAAAACATAAATTGATTTGTTTCTGCAAGAAGGTATTATGAAAATAATGAAACGTTTGTCGTTTTAGCAAATTTTAAAGGATGGTGATAATAGTTCTGAAATTAATTTACTAAGAGGAGTAGACTTCAAAGTAGGGCAAATGTTCTAGATTAAAATGAAAAAAGGGCGAGCTCAATCGGTTCAGTAGTTTCCGAGATAAAAGTTCATGACCGCAAACTATTTTTCTAAAAATGGGTACAAATGCTAATTTCAAAGGTCAGTATTTTTTAAACAAATTCGAAACCTGCTAAATGATTACTTAAATCCTCCATTAATTTTACATGGAGTATATTATATTTTACTTAGAACAAAATCCCTAAAGTCGAAGTAAAAACATAATCGATTTGGCGTCGAATAACAGGTCTAATTAAAGTTACACAGGTTTATTATACGGTGGCAGTAACAAAAGCTTCGCATCGTCTCACGTGACATTCGTAACAGCCCTAATAGCCACTAGGTTGCCATTAGCGAGACCGGCTAAAATCGAGGCGAGTTTGGTCGTCGGCATGCAGCGCCACATTAAAACCTAAATGGCGATCAACTGCACGCAGCGTTTCGTTGGTTGCCAAAACGCGACCAACTTTAACTGTTTGAATCGGCGCTATGGAACTGGCGGCTTTTTCTCAGAGCCGTAAGGGAACATAGGAGAACGTTTTCTTTCGTACCCACTTCACCGCCAGTTCGATATAACGTACGCTGCGAACAGTTGATCGCCATTTAGGTTTTAATGTGAGGCTGCATGTCGACGGCCAAACTTGGCTCAACTTTGGGCGGTGCAACGTGTTGACCTGCTTGATTTGGCTATCAGGGCTGCGTCTTAAAGTTACTTAAGAGGCTCATTTTTATAACTCATACTACAAAGTCGCATCAGGGCCTCGTCTAGAGCTTCTTGGGCCCTCGGAAATCAAATGAAAATTGGGTCCGTTATTGCATAAACAAGAATGAGCATCGGCAATACGCACCTCCGAATACGACAATGGCGTTTCAGTAGAAGTATTATTATTCTTATACATTTTTAAATTAAATTTAGAAATCAAAGCCAGCGGATTTACTTACTTCATGCAGCAATGACAAATCTCTCTACGCGTGCCCCTCCTTTTATGGGGCCCTAGGGATGTGCATATTTTGCTTACTGGTAAACTCGGCCTTGAGTCATTCTAATAATTCCAAAAAATAACTTATTGTTAGACTGGGTTGCGATATTTTTTAACTATTTTCTCGCTGCAGTTTCACAAGAATGATGCTTCGAATAAAACCTTCGATTGTTCTCACAGACAGCACGGTTACCGTTTCCGACACTTTGCGTTTTACTACTTCACCAATTGTTGTTCAAGCGTAAGTGCAATGTAACAAGTGATAACGTGGCAATAATAGCCGTCACGAGATTTTATTACCGAGTTTTATGTGGTAGTAACTTTAACGGTTAGCCTTTAGCTATAAGAAGCAAAATGAAAAATTGTCAAAGTAGAAAAATGTAATTTTCCATAAACGTTTCACGTATAAAAAGTGAGACGGATTTCATGAAATAATAAATTAAGAATGTTAAAATATAAATCTGTAACTATATTATACAGATATTAATTACTTGTCAAAGTGGGAATGACTGTCCTTTTTTCAATAACGTCAAAAGGATTATAGCGGGTCATAAAATGAATCCAGGAGGAGTGAAATAAAATTAATGAGAGAATAAAGTAAAAAGGTAAAACAAAGGTAATAACGAAGTCCTTAATATTGGAGGTTTAATTGTAAGCTTCAAAGAGGATTGTACTTGTAATGCACGTTTGCCAAGTTGTTAGTAAATCTCTTTCATTTGCATTATCACACTACACAGCTTCAAAAGTTTTAATATTAATGATTTACAAGGAAAATATAATATCATATACTGAATTGCGTTTGGTTGCAATAAAGCCAAATGCTTGCAATGAATAACGTAATAGGGTAAAAAGCATTTAATTAACAATTATTAGGTTCCCAAGAAAAAATTGTGTTGCAAGATTTTTATATTTTCGTAAAAAGACATTTTAAATTAATCCGTTAAAGACAGATCATCTGCATGCAAGAGGAAATAACAGTAAAAGCACGAATGCAGATATTGACTTTTCCCGTTTTTACTACATCAAGCATGAATTCGTACGTGGCTCCATATGTGTGTATGGGATTATGATAGATTGGATCGCGATGTGTCACGTTGTATTATATAAAAAAGTCAAGGGCTGAGTCAGCTTCTTCAGTTGTTAACAATTGATACGCGTACATCCGGCTTTCACTGAAAAATAGCACATCTCACAACTACATTTCTCCCCATGAAACATATGAAACAATTTCGAAGTTTTTAAACATTTCACGTAATCCTGAAAAATATTTGCATACACGAAAATATAAATTTCAAAATAATGCGAGGGAGAAATCGCTGGAATGATACAATAAATATCAACAATATTGTACACAAATTTGCAGAAAAAGCAATAATCAACAATTTTGATTGGCAGTTATTCGACGTGTTCCACGATTCGATTATTGTAACATGGGTTGGAAGCTATAATTGAAATTATTTCGTATTCTGTTACGCTGCGAGCGGGCGAAGAATATTTCCCCAGTGGTCACGTTGGTATTAAATATTAGGGTGATGTTTCTTACAGCCTGATTGGTGATAAAAAGAAATTGGCGATGCACTTTGGCTTGCACTTTGGTTCGATTAGTTAAAGACAGATTCAGATGGATGTGTACATTGATAAAACACTACTGTTTTAGTTATAAGTATTTCATATAAATGATTAATCAATTCATGATTTCAATTAATTATTATGGATAGTTTTATACTTTGGCATATACACACGAAATTTACTTGCTTTGACAGCGTAAAAACTATGTAAGCATTGCAATTTTTAATCATATAACAATACACAAAGCCATCTTTTATTAATAAAAAGCTATTATACATTTATTTAATCTTTTTTTCGAAGTATACATTTTCGATGTATGTCCCAATGAGAGAAATAATATAATTTGATTGTCATCAAGTGTCTGCTTCGTAGGAATTCAATTAAAAACATTTGGTTCAAATAATATTATCTCATGCAATGCGTTCTACCATCTCCAGATGTTTATCATAAGTAGATAAAAATTGAGGAAGTCTGACGTTCCAAACATAAGTAATACACGATACGTTATCAAATCGTACAATCAAGGATGTTAATGTTATAGCAGGCATTAAGATCGAGCAATTGACAAACAGAGGAGGGTGGTCTTGACCGATAAGGGTCAAAGGACCAAACCAACCCTCAGACGTCTCGCTCGGAAACTGTTGGCGAAACTGTTTATGAATGAAAGCGAGCTACAGATAGCGCACCGGTGGATATTTTTGATTAAACGAACCGTGAGTCGCGAGCCTTTAATGTTTGCTAATGCGAGAAATATTTAATTACATGAGACATTCTGCGTACCGATGCCTTGAGGATATTGTCGCGCTTTAATTAACGATGCTATTCGTCGTTTTTTCGTCCCGCCCTCGACTGTGCGAGCAAGTACTTATACAGGGTGTCTCAAAACTACCGCAAGAACCGAAAGGGGGTAATTGCTGAAGTGATTCCTTATGCAATACCTTGACCCATACTAGCTTAGTTATGCCGGATTTCCGACCATTTATTGCACTACATATGATTGGCATACACTACTTATACAGGATGTTCTGCTACTGCATGTCAATATTTCAAGGGGTGATTGCTGAGGCAATTCTGAACAACTTTTTCCTTTGCCAAAACGGTGGTTAAAGCTTCGTTTTTGAATGATTAACGAAAAACGGTGGCCAATCAGAGCGTTTGAAGAGCGCGTGCTCATCCGGAAGAAGGTCGTGATACGCTCAACTGGAGCCTTAAACGCCTTCTCGACTAAGCACGCGCTCTACTCGCGCTCTGATTGGTCAGTGTTTTTCGTTAATCATTCAAAAACGAAGCTTTAACCGCCGTTTTGGCAAAGGCAAAAGTTGTTCAGAATTGCCTCAGCAATCATCCCTTAAAGTATTGACATGTAGTAGCAGAACACCCTGTATTATACGTGACAATATTACGGATTGATACTACTTGCTTAAGAAAGCCATGTTAAGCCATGAACAACCTTAACCGATATTGATGAAATTTCCAGGGTTTACGTATCTTACTTACATCTACAAAATGCATTTTTTTTAATTTTTCATTTAAACCTGGGATTAAGAAATTGAAGAAATGGTTTTCACTGTTTTCTTTGTAATTTTGAAAAGATCGAGTTTCTCGAAACGACAAAGGCACGATATCTGGTAAATTAATTCCTCTCTGTTTTTGCAAAAGCTCGTGTCGTTTGATTCGATTATAATAATCTTATTTTATAACAGGATGTACGCAAACTTTTTTTGGCCCACTGTATATCTTCCTTTCTGAATAATAACCCAACATCTCACACCATTGTTAAAGACTAGAAACAGCTGCCATTACAGTCGTTTACATGTGCAAAAGGGAAGGAGATATATGAAACTGCCACTCGCGGAGAAATACGAAAGCAGACGGGTAACATTAACGCTGATTTGCTCTCGACTCCTCTGTCGTCCTAGCCATTTACTCCTACCACTAGCACGCGCATATAGTGCCAAGGCATTGTTCCCCGCAGGCTGTTCACCGCGTGTGCCAACGGAGCGCTCATTGTCCCCGGCCAAAAGTTTAATTCCTGCCCACCTCTGCTATCCGTTCCATTCTTTAAGCCTCACTAGAAAGCCGATAGGACAATGAACGATGGCGACTCTGCGAGAGAAAAGCTTCGTTACAACCGCTACCACGTTGACCGCATTTTTTACGGCCGCTTCGACTGTATGCCCAGCAGGTTGTAATTCTTCCGAGAGTGAATTACTTTTATGAATGGGACACGACTCTCTCACGTCGAATCTCGTTCGTATCTTAAGAAACGTAGCCTTTTCACTGGGAGGAAACCGTGTTGTCGTAATTACTGCTGCTGCTTCTTTGGTAATAAGACTTTCCGTTAGGGAACAAGGATCTACTTCATTCAGAAGTAGCCTGATGAAATCTTATTGTTCCTAATTTGGCGCGAGCTAGATTGAATTAATTGTTGAGTAGCTGGAAGTTTGATGATAATTTAGATGAATAATTTCTATAACATTTTGTTAAAAGTTAAAATACATACTGTTTAGACATTCTTGGAAATTTTATTTAAACAAAATATTTGAATAATTCAGCCTATTAAGCGTTCCATTATTTGAAATATACTAAATTGTTTATATATATCATATATATTTATTACGAATATATATAAACAATTTAATATATTTCAAATATTACATTAAAATATTTTATATATATATATATATATGTATATATATCTCGTAAAATACTTTATCTTGATACTATTTTCGTTTTAACTACTTTCCTTTTATTGTAATCAACTTTTTGATCTAATATAGCAATAATATCATAATAACATCAGTATCGAATATAATATATGGAATATCAAAACTTCACAATGTTTCACAAATCGCGTAAACCGAAAACCAATATCCTTTAAATGTTTCCTAAATAAATTGTCATACAGTTGACCGCAAGTCCACTGCATTCACCGTTTTGATGCTATTACACGGGGGCACAAACAGAGTGAATAATTCCGCGCGTCCCGGGTACATAAAATGCATGAGTCGCAATTAATTCCAACCACTGCTGCGTAACACAGAGGCGGTCTAACTGTTCAAAAGATGGCTGAAGTGGCTTGATGCGCAGGGCATAGTGCCATAGGAAACTGTTTAGTTACGTTCAATTAAAATTAATTATATATAGAATGTTGGCTGTGCGATGTGTGTTACACTCGAGTCAATGCGGCATGAAAATATATCCTTCTAACTGCTTCAAATTGACAATTTCGAGAGCGACCAAAAAAACTACGCGAGACTCGCGTTGAATCGATTGCACCTAGTTCCAAGCATTGAGCGTAAAAAATACTGGATTGTTGCCCGTAGGATGGGAGCTGTTGGGGGAAAAAAAGGAAGATGACAGCAACTGAAACTCCTTTTTACTACGAATTGTTTATTTGGCGAAGGATCTGACGTGGTGCATGTATAATAAACGGCTGGAGTACTATATATACAGCGTGTTTCGCGACTGCATGCAAATATTTTAAGGGATGATTGAAAGAGATGATGGAACAAATTAATTTCTTTAAAGGGAACCCTGTATTTCTCTATTTATAATATAACAACGCTTACTGAGACAAATATAATGGTATGCAACATGATAACATCCTATGCAGTAGATTTGTCATAAATCAAGTCCGAATGCATTATTCTGACTACTTCGGACCTGATTTATGAAAAATCTGCTGCATGGAATGGTATCATGTTGCATATCATTGAATTTGCCTTAAGGAGCACTATCATATTTTGAACAAAAAATTACAGTGTTTCATTAGAAAAAAAATTAACAAAGTAGTCAGAGCGACCCATTAAAATAAACAATATAAACATTTCTGAAGCTTCTTACCTTCCACTCTGTCGCTTAATCTTACGAGTACTTCTAGTTTTTCCTCAACTGTACCTCCTATGGAGATATCAGTGTTATAACAAATTGTACATAAAAGAATTTTAATAAAAAATAGAAGCATTGATTTCATATGGATGGATAGCACAGTTACGTAGAGACTAGAAGTGTAAAGATTAAGAGACAAGGGAAGATAAGAAGCTCGAGAATTGTTTACATTATTTATTTTAATGTGTTGCTGAAATTACTTCCGACCTGATTTATGATAATTCTATTGCATGCAACGATATCATGTTGCATATCATCGGATTGGTCTCAATGATCGCCATCATATTATAGAAGAAAAATCCAGGTTTCATTACAAGAAAATTAGCCTGTTTTTCATATCTCCCCCACCATTAGCCCCTAGAGCAAAATAATTTATATTATATAATATCCCCCTCGATATCAAACAATATTTGTAAGAACATTGTTTCTGTAACTTTGAGCCCACGTGAGATGTTCCACTACTTCTAGTAAAACGAAGCACCCTGTATACATATGTATAACTGCTTGCGAACGAGCTTGTTCTCCCAGAGAGTTTCCTTCCACTATCGAAGTTATGAATTCCACTGACGTGGACGGTGTACACGTCGACCGTGTAAATCATCAGGTCCGAAAACCAAAAAAAAAAGGAGAACGTAGCCTGTATCGAACTATCTGACCGAAATCGCACGTAAGTGTGCACTTTATCATTGTTGCACCGTTTTCCTATTTTGCTGCTGCAAGCAATACAGCTATAATGTTTCACGGATGTAATATATTCTATCTGGCTACGATATATTTCCCAGGCAGAGAGTATCAAACTTCGTGAACCTCGGAATAAAAGAAGGGGAAGTATTGGCGAGAGGAACTGGTTGGGAGTTGAAAGTTTAAGCATGAGTGGAAAAAGCACTATGACAACGTCGCGTTTTAACAATTTTCAAACGTTACGCTATGGAAGCGCCGGGAAATGTTGCAATGAAGCTAAAAAAAGGAAAGAGTTATATAGGTCTTTGTAAAATATTGCCAGAAATTTTAACGATTTATAGCATTCACTGAAAGAAATAAAGAAAAAAACATTGTTCGCTAAATTGATGGTTTTTAAGATAATTAATTTTTCATTTCGTTTATTATTAGTTTATTATTACAAGGAATTTCCCGCACAATTTCTACAATTTATATTTATTTTTCATTTTTATCTATATTCAATGAAATACTATTTTAATACTATTTCTGATATGATTGAAATTTATCATACTTATTAACAATTTCAAAAATTGTGAAAGATCTTTACTGCCAATTATATTATTGTAATTACTACGGCAATTGTTTACTATAATAGTAGTTGTAGTTACAAAAATTAATGTGTTTGTAGAATATTGGAAGGAATTGTATAGATTCATAGAATTCACTGAAAGAAATAAAGAAAAAATATTGTTCGCTAAATTGATGGTTTAAAAGATAATTAATTTTGCATTTTGTTAATTATTAGCTCTAGTTAGGTTTAAGTCTGATGTAAATAATTAATATCTCGGAAGAGCATTGTTAAGAATTTATTATCCAATGGCACAATAATGCGATGCAGAAAATGCTAAAGAAAGCCTATATCAAAACCAATTTTTGTATTTTTATACTGTCCATTATACTTGTAGAATTTTTTTCTTGCTAATTGCAAGCTTGGAACAGTTTCTTAATTCTAAAACACGGATGTTATAAAATTGTTCAATGATAAATTGTCGTGATCGAGCAATCAATTGTCCGACTTTTCAAGAGACAGATCGCTGATGTCATTTTTTAACGAAAAGATAGAATCACGACACCCTATGAGATAAGTTTCGATAACAGTTTCCAATGCGACAATCTACAGAAATCTGTTGCTCGGGTGCAGGCATACACGCCATCGTTCTTAAGACAGATATTGCTTTCACCGTTTCCTTTAAAGTTCACTGAATTAATGGTGGAAGTTCGGCGAAAGTAATATCGAAGACGCGGAGCAATTCCGGTTTATTTAGCTGTGGTATTGGACACCGCGCCGGCTCGAAGTATCGACCAGTCAATACTGTCGTAGTAAGAAGTAATGGAACTAACACCTACCTTAACGCGATTTTTATTGATCTTTCGAAATATTGTAATGTTTTTAAAATTATTAAAAGTGGTGAGACATCTGAATATAATATTCGAACACGGGATTTTTATGGCAGGCAGAGGTTTCTTTATTAAGTAACGAAGAATGATACACTATAAAATATAGTATACAAATTAGATCGACTTAAATTTTAATTAATTGGACAATGTCAGATTACAATTTTTTTTTACATTGGATTTTATTTTGGTACATTTGAACGTAAAAGAAGAAGCAGTGCACGCACATGTCAGCCAGAAGCGCACGTGCACCGGTAAGCCGACAGGACGTCAATCGTACGGTTATGAAATGGAATTAAACCAGATTTAATTAAAGTGAAGTAATTTACAAAACAGCAGCGCGACATAATAGGAAGAATCACTGAATTCTGATTAATATGGAGAATCTCATTTTTATGTCAAGTGCATGCACATAGAAGAGCATTTTAAAAGGCAGGAGAAGTTACTAAAGAAACAAATGAAGCTCGGTACTCGTTCAATTAATTTACTCCTCATTAAAGATGTACGCTATATTAAGTATGATTTGTAATATTATAGTGAACTTTATCTCTAAATAAATAAATTGGTTGGGAACAAAGTAATGTAAAGAGAGGATTAAAAACTGTTTCTGCATTTTTCATGTCATTCGTTTTTTTTAAATAATAGTAGCAAATTGTACAAGAAAAGCCTGATTCTCTGAATTACTATTGATTTACCCAATGATTTTCAATGTATATATTTATGTTTTCTAAAGCCCCATAGCCTTCATGAAAGCGTTATAAAAATATGCAGGTTTATTGAAAAAACTTTGTAGAATTAAAACACGATTTGTATGAAACAAATGCAACTTGCACCCAATCAATTAATCTACTTCTGATTAAAGATATTAGTTTATCTATCTATATTAAGTATAATTTGTAATTTTTTACTGAAGTTTGTCTGTGAACAAATAAATTGGCTGAGAAATGGGAGTAATGTAAAAGGAGCATCAAACACATTTTTGCATCTTTCATTCCCTTCGTCTTTTTAATAAATATAGTAAATTGTATAACCAAAATTTCATCCTCTGAATCATCATTGATTTACTCAATGATTTTTAATGTATATATACAATTTTTAAACTACATAGCCTTCGCGCAAGCATTAAAAAATATGCAGGTTCATTGAAAACATTTTGTGAAATTGAAATGCCATTCATACAGTGTATAAATTAAAAATACCTGGTCTCAACGAATTTTCGTGAACGTTAATTATTGTTATTTTTCATTTCCTAAACAGCAATGTTCCCTCATTTCAACAAGGATACACGCGTGTAGATCTCCAGTAAAACGTGCCTCGAGCAAAAATCTCTGCTGCCGCCAAGAACGAAAGGAACGCACGCACGTGTTTCTCTGTTATCGGATGCACACGTGCAGGGAAGAGTTCGCGGAAGAGGAAATGTGCATAAGTATCTCCGGGTTTTCCATGTGGATACGCTGAATGACCGTTAGAAGGGAAGGCAATATCGGGGCTCGCTGACGCGGCGGACCGAAAAGGTTTTCCTCCTCTTCCAGCAACCTCGTCCAGACTCGCCCTGTCTGCCTAACGGCCTCGCCTGAGCAGATCTATCGCCGTATTCTTCCCTGCCTGTTAATGCTCAATATCTTCCGTGTTCGCTGCTTTCAAAGAGCCCGTGCTAAAAGTGGAGCGAAAAGAATTTTGTCCGCTACATTGGGAAAATATAAAGAGGCAGTTATACAGGGTGACCCAGAACTACCTCAAGAGCGGACAAGGGGTGATTGCTGAGGTGATGCTGAACAAGTCTTTCCTTCGGCAAAATGTAGGTTGAGGCTTCATTTTTTAATTATTAACGAAAAACGCTGACTATTCAGCGTGCTTTGTTCGATCGTGACGACTAGTCCCAACATTTTCGCTTCTGAGCACGCGCTCCACGCGCTCTCTGATTGGTGAGTGTTTTTCGTCAATAATTCAAAAACGAAGCCTCAACCAATATTTTGCAAAGGAACTTGTTTTTCAGCATGGCCTCAGCCGCAGTATAAGAATAAACACTAGGAGCTCTCCGTGTCGGTCCCTTTGATATTGGTATCCCAGATCACGTGACAGGCGGCCATATTGTTAGTGTAGTAGCGTGTAATGTTCTGATTGGTTGTTGCTACGCTACAAAATGACGCTGCGTGGCGTGGGCGAGTAAGAAGAAAACATATATGCAATGGAGGGAAACTGACGCCATCTTTACAGTAGTACTATGGGGCATGTACTATAGCGTTTCCCGGACACGAATTTGCGGGAGTGTCGCTACTGGTTATTCCTACACTGTGCCTCAACAATCACCCCTATTCGGCTCTCGATGACCTGAAATCATTTGCGAGAAGGCTATCGTTTCATGATTAATAAGATGGGCAGTAAATGAGAATTATCGAGTTTGAGGATAATTTATTTTTGTATGTAAGTAGGTTTTGGAGATTGGCTGGCATTAGGAGAATTGTATGTCTCTTTTAATATTTCGCTTCGTGATCTTAACATAGTAATACATAATTATTGTTGGCCATTGACTCTCTGCATTGAGAGGTACAAAACTATAGAATCCTTCAATTTTTCTTTTCTTTTAATATTGCATGGAAGAAGAATTTATCTTGCAGCCACATCCAGTTATTTATTTGGTCAATATAACTTTATTAGAAACACGTATGCAATTACTATGTTTTTTCCCTCAATTCCAGTAAGATCGATATTTTGTTATTTAACAAATTATTATTTAACAGTATTAATGCTGTCCTAGTTTTCATGAATAACCAAATTTACCCTATGCAGTAGTCGGTACACAAACAAATACTGTACGTTAAATATGTAAATGTTTATTCCAACAAGTAGATTGAGTAATTTACCGCGCAATTGTTTTCATTCTAAACGTATATCTTTCGCTCAGTTTTGGGGAATCGTAATAGCAAAGTACATCGACCTGAATAGGTTGCTTCAGACGTAGTAGACATTAACCTGAGGTGGCACAGGAAAGGCTATAGACGAATTTCACCGTGGTCGTTGGGCACAAATCCAGTTTCTACCCTTTACTGGAGTTTTATGTAATACATTCACCCTTGTTTTTCATATATTTGTCAAATATTCTTCGGACAAGAACGGATACTCTAATGTATCTGATCGTTAGAGGAAATTTAGTGGAAATCGGATTTAACAAACATTTTAGCAAATTATCTGCAATATAAAAATTAATATTTGAAGAAAACTGCGAGTATAAAAGTTGATATTTCATATTACGTAGTATGGCAAGGCATTGCTTGGATTATTAATATAATTTCTATTTATTTTCCATTTTTATCAATATTCAATGAAATACTGTTTCAATATTATTTTTTATATGTTTGAAAGTATCATTTTTATTAATAATCTTGTAATTTACTAAAACTGTTTGCTAATAAGGACACTATGAAGATTACTACGATAATTATTTATTATAATAGTAGTTATAATTACAAATATTAATACGATGGTAACAATTTTGTATAGTGTATATATATTAAACGATGAACAATGATAAATTTAAAAAATTCTTCGCATTCCCCTAGTATGTTCTCAAAATTCCTTGACATCATTAAGAAACCTTGCTTTTCTCTTCTCTTCTCTGTTTCTATCGTTATCCGCTCGCCTGTGTTTTTAGCACGGTTCACAAACAGGGTAGTTTGCACTTTCATGAAATCTTTCGACAAAGTAAACCTAAAGGACGCAACGACTCGTACAGGGTACTCTAAAATACGCGACACCTAGTTCTGTGGAAATAACATCTTACGAAAAAGAATATTCGATAAATTGTGATAAAAATGTATCGCCCTTAGTTTTTAATTAACAAATGTTGAATTTAGTCTACCACCACAAAATTTTCCAAGCAGCTTAACAGTCTGGTGCTTCGCAGAATCCACATGCTTGTATACTGTATATGCACACAAGCAAATATTATTTATAAAATATTCTTAGATGTCTGCAGCAATGTTACAAATTTTTTATTGTCAACGTTTATTCTCTTTATTGCTAAATTTTGTTCTATTATCAACAATTTTTAGGCGTAACAACTACTTTGCAAAGAGAACAGAGTACACGCGTACAGGGTGTCCCAGAACTCTTGAAATTGCCGAGAAGAGGTGATTCTGAGCAACTTTTTCCTTTGCCAAAACTGTGCTTAAGGCTTCGCGTTTGGGTTGTGAACAAAAAACACCGACCAATCAGGTGTGTGTCAGCTGTGTATCACGATCTTCTCTCGACAGAGCGCGCGTTCTACGCGTGCTCTAATTGGTCAGTATTTTCGTGAATAATTCAAAAACGAAGCCTTAAACAAAGTTTTTGTTGAAAATTACACCCTTCTAGAAGTAGCGAATATGTAATCCAGAGAATAATATGAGACTTTATAAAATTACTAGCGATTAGTTTTAAGCTGTCTCATGTAAAATTTATGGTGAAGCACGTAAAGTGTCGAAACATTTGAAACTTTCGCATAGCGCGATCTTACAACAGTGCTCGAAGCTGGAACGGCGATTGGAATTGCGTTACCGTAAAATCCACGGGGATCGAACGGACGGAGCTTTGCGAAGCTGGCTACTATCAGACTCGCTAACTTTTACGATCGGTCTACGACGTTAGATATCGTGACTTCTCTCCTGCAATCGCAATTTCGAACATGGTTCTCGTTGTGTAGAAGTACGCTTATTGTTAAGTCTGGGAACTTTAATCGATCTATGAACAGAAATCTCTCAACGGAAAATAATTTCTGTTGATAAACAAATGTATTGCTATCAACGATCAACAAAAGCTAACGTGTATCCAATATTAGAGTTCTGCATACCAATTTCCTATGCGAGAATAAATTTCGCGACGAAGAGGAGCAGGCTGAATGTAAACGCTGTCAGGGGATGCGAGTTCAAAGAAGGGCAAAGGATAGAGAAGAAACGGAATAGAAAATATGTAGGAAGCGAAGTGGCTTTGTGAAAGTGACGAGAGCATTCGCGGGGCGATGAAAAATATTTCGTTGCCGGAGATTATTGCGTGGGCTGGCTCGAGAAAGGGGCGAACCTCCCCCAAGACGCAAGATTTATTCCTGGGGAATAGTGTACAGACAGCCTTGAATATCGCTTCCGTTGGTGCTTTTAATTAAATCGCATATCCGTGAAGGCGCGAAAGGAATAAATTCTCTGGGGCCGACGTGTGACTTGTTAACACCGACAATTGTGCTTGGCCCGTGAAGCCTTGTTTCGCCGGCGGCAATTCGCGCCCAATTGGGAAAGGCTGAGAACGACGGGATGAAAGGCGGCGAACACAGTGAAAGGTTTCTTGGAGGATGGGAAACGCTCGTGGAAACGCAGTACGATGAAACGCCGGTCGAGCCGCTTAATGAATTTTCAATTACCCTTTATTTACCGATCGGCGGCGGAAATGAGAATCGCATGCAGCTGGGATTGTTATTTGTTATTCTTTCGACGAAAGCGGCCAAAGAGAAAGCGTGTGATGGGGATAACTTTCCGTCACTTACTTGTAGATCGGAACGCCGTCACTTATCGAGAGTCTACTGTATTGTACTTTTGTTGCCTCTTTACAATGGTTTTACACAAACTTCAATACAGTAGACTCTCGATAAGTGATGGTAAGTCAGGACCTCGAGACCGTCACTTATCGTGTAGAAGGAGCGAAATTTGATTGATAGAATCTACGAGCCAGAGCCAAGGTTCCGACATTTGTTATTCTTTCGACGGGAACGGCCAAAGAGAAAGCGAGTGGTGAGAATAACTTTCCGTCACCTACGTGTAGATCGCAACTCCGTCACTTATCGCGAGTCTACTGTATCTTTTCAACATTTAGTAAAATTCAAAACAGTAAATAATGTTTAAAGTAATGTTTGCGACTTTTGCTGCCCAACGAAGACGTTTACACTCGGGAATGACTGTAATTACTAACACTTAACAATTAGCAGACTGACGGACCTTTTTGTGTAATTATTATATATATATAAGCCGCAAAAGCAAAAATGTTATTTTATATTGTTGACCTATTTTTTTCAAGTACAATCACCCTTTGTCCAGTTGCATCACCAATCATGGGACAACCCGTATATTTCCTCTAAAATTACATATGTATACATATGTATATGTATGTTCGGTATTCACCGAATACCGTCACTTATCGAGAATCTACTGCAGGTGTTTTGTTAATTTTGTTTATAAATGAAATGATAAGCTTGTACAAAATAATAATTCAAATAAAATAAATTTGAGGAAATATACGGGGTGTCCCATAATTGGTGGTACAACCGGATGGGGGAGGGGTGATTATACATGAAAAAAATGAGTCAAAAATGTAAAATAACATTTTTCATATGAGGCTTCGTTTCCAAGAAAATCGAATATAAATATTTGTTTGGCCCGCATGTATGTTGACTAATATTTATACTGACACTTGCATTAGATGATTGTCAATTATCATAATAAATACAATATTCTACACGATAGTCGCAATAACACCATTCAATCTGTAATAACTTTGGATAATTTTTATTTCCTTATTATACATGTCGTACAAAGCTGAAGAAGAAAGGTCGTGTATGATAAACTTCATTATTTCCGGGATTGTCGAAAATGTTTATCATCGTATTGTAAACATCATTCTGCTGTTTTCAACTGTATTCTGATGCTTTACATCGCCAAACGACAGAACAATTTTCTGCTTCAATTGGAGCCCCAAATGATCAATTTTTGTACTACATTTTAGACTTGTTTTTTCATGGCGAGCTAACTCCTGCCCGGTTGTACCATCAATTACGGGACACCCTGTATAGATGGTAGTACCTAAATATTTCATAACTTTATGATAAATATTTTATTAATAAAATAAATGTGTCCATTGTTTCATGTTTAACATCGCATTTTATTACAGTTTTACAAAAGGTAACAATCAGTGTTTCTAATATTATAGAACTTGTCACACGTAGAAATTCAAAGAGATACGATTTTTATTTATTTTTTTATGACACTATCATACTTACAGCCTCCCCCTGATTTTTAAAAGAAATAAATACACGCGGAGAATCGAATGAGAGTTTTTTACGGCAAGTATAATAAAAAGACTTTACAGCTGACATAAACGAGTATCAGTTTTGTAAAAATACAAGAAGACAACAATGTAAGATACACGAACATACGACTTTTCCTGTTTTATATTTTATAGCCAATGCATACCCGAAAATAAAACTGACGGGATGCTAAGGATCTGTTTTAGATTTTCAGAATGCAAATCCTTGGAGGTACAACGATATAGCTCGTAATTTGAATGGTACACGCAGGGTGTTCGGCTACATTTGGGCAAAAATGCAAAGAGCAATTCTATGGGGTAAAATAAGACGGAAAAATACAATAAACTTTTTTCGTTTTCGACGAAATTTAGTTTGAAAACTGGTACAATCGGAAATTGCAGCAAAACCGAAAAGAGGGTGATTCTTCATGTCAAAATGCGTCAAAAACAAAGAATATTTCTTCACATCATGCTCCGATTTCACGAAAATTGAAAAATTCCAGAAAATTCGTCGGGTGTACGCGTAATTAAGGAGCTAAAGCCTGATACAACCGGGAACTGTGGCAAAACCGGACAGAGGGTGAATCTTCACGTCAAAATAAGTCGAAAATCAATAATAAAAAGTTTTCATACGACGCTTGAAGATTCCTCGTGTAAAAGTAAGCCGAAAATGGGGATTAACATTTTTCCATACAACGCTTCGTTTTCGCGGAAATTGAGTTTGAATGGTCGTTAAATGCGCGAGTGACCACCACCTTTTTAATTCATCCAGCAACTAGCTTTCTTTAAACTGAATTTTCTCGAAAATGAAGCGTCGTATGAAAAAATTATACTGTTTGTTTTTCACGCATTTTGACATGAAGAATCATCTTCCTTCAGGTTTTACTACAATTTCCAGTTGTACCAGGTTGTAGCTACGTTAACACACATGCACTCAATGAATTTTCGAACCCGATTTTCTCGAAAACGAATCCTCTAACGAAAAAAAATGTGTTCCATGTTTTCGTCTTATTTTAGCCCGTAGATTCACCCATTTCATTTTTGCTCACATGTAGCCGAACACCCTGTACAGTGCCTTCCGAAAATATACGAACACTCCTCAAAGCAGAATAACTTTTTTTTTGTGATTGGACCCAACGACTTGAGCTTCTGCAAAAAGATACAAGGACTAGTTTACTATGTATCGTGTTTTTGTCCTTCTGAAAAAATCCAAATTTTCACAGTTATGAAACAAATAGTAAATGTCATCGTTTTAAACATTTCTATCTGAGATTATAATGAAAATTTGAATTATAGAATTATAAATTTTTAATTTATAAGCAAGATATATACACCTTGAAAATTTCATCCAAATCGGTTGACGTTTCTCGAAACTATAAATGTTTAGAGATTGCAGAAAAAGGTCGAAAATCATAGAAATCGTCCGAAATCAGACTTTGGGCCTCATTCTGCGATTTTTTAATGTTTATAGCTCCGAGAAAAGCTAACCGATTTGGATTAAATTTTCAAGGTGCATATATCTTGCTCAAATCTATAAAAGGCATTTTCAAAGTTTCCAATATAATCTTCGACAAAAGGGTCTTAAAAGATGACTTTCATTATTCGTTTTATAGTTTCGCAAATCCCGATTCTTTTCAGAGCGACGAAAACAAGATTTCTAATAAACCAGTCCTATCTTTTTGTAAAAGTTCAAGTCATTCGGCCCAGTAACAAAAAAAGTTATTCTGCTTTGAAGTGAACTTTAGATTTTTGTCTTTTTTTAATAATGAAGGTTTTACACTATTTGCCACGTTTGATTTTTTATTTCAATTTGTAAAGGATCTCGCGGCTCTCAATGAATAATTACAATTAATAACAATCCGTCGCGAAATTTCAGATTTCACCTTGTATTAGTTTATCCGTAAAATGAATAAGTCATACGTACATATTTACGTGCACATAAACCAGTTAGTATATTCAACATGTGATGTATAATGTATGAAATGGGTTTCTTAAACGTTCTACGTACATATACTTACACAAACCGTGCAGCACCACCTACCTATTTGAATTGTAAACGATCTCAAACTCTTAATCACAACTGCTGTACTATCTTTATGCACCGTAAAATACGCCCTTATGAAAATTGCGTTTGAGATTAATATTATCGTTATGCTATCAATGGCTGTTGCAATTTTGTCTTCGCAGATCTCGATCGTTTCAACGCTACGAATAAATCCTTTCGCAAATTAAGGGACACTTGAACCATATTAGAGATGATATTCCAGCTTGAACATTATGAAAAAAAGGAATTAAGGAACAATATGGAAAAAATGATGGACTAAGAAAATAATACAGAATAATAAACAAGTGATTGAATGCAG
Source organism: Holcopasites calliopsidis (assembly GCA_023838395.1). Taxonomy (NCBI): domain Eukaryota; kingdom Metazoa; phylum Arthropoda; class Insecta; order Hymenoptera; family Apidae; genus Holcopasites; species Holcopasites calliopsidis. The sequence goes on from JALHAQ010000045.1 coordinate 234,643, forward strand.
TAATAAACTACTCCTGGGTCATACTTTTTTCTCTTCGTACAACTGCAAATACCAGAAATGATAATGCCAATATTACAAAAAAAAGCCAATACTTTACAGTTGGATAATTGAATAATTGATAATAGAAGCATTGCTTTGAATCAAATTGCCGCCCACAAAGGCAAGAAAGGAAGAGGAATCGGTGCAGAAGCAAACCGCTGAGCAAATGCGAGGAAAAACTATTAACGCCAGCAGCGAGTTGCATGATAGATGGGTAGAACGAGGAGGATCGTATCGATACTATCGGAATTAACCCGAACCTGTTCATTTTTCTGGCGGATAACGCGGCTGCGGCCGAGCGGCAGCGAAGTGGGCGTGCGGTTTGTATCGGGAGCGTTTTGCAAGTAGATACCTGAAATTCCCTCGGGCTACCCACGGGGTGTTCACACGGACGCAATCTGTAATGCGCGCGCGTGTGTACGCGGTCACACTCGCACACCCCGGTCGAGTCGGTGTCTAACGTTCCGGGTTTGCGGCGTTCGCACGCGTGTGTGTCGCCCGATCATATCTCACTCGTGCAACAACGCCACCGTCAGCCGGCTACCTACTAATTAACAGTCGCTATTAGCCGAGCTGGTCAATTATACCTGAATTATTCTGCCGTTGATGCCGCATCGATGACGGCCGTACATTTGCCCTGGGATACGTACCTACGGGCTGACAAATCGCTGCTTGCTATCCTATGTTTGCCGAGATCACTCGGTCGATCTGTATCCTTCGAAACGCCGTCACACAGCGATCTGGCCTCGTTTATGATTTTACATGGAGAGCGAGATGAATAAGGAATTCGTAATTGAAATTGTTGATTAATGTCTGTTTGTAGCTGGGGTGAAATGTTTCAGAAGGATTCGGTGGATCTGAATGCTTGGCTGCGTTACATTTGCTGATGGAATAAGAATGGCTTGAAGGGAGCTTGTGTTTCATTGTAGTTACGTGATTATTGTTTGCAAATTTGGGTGAGATTGTATTTGAAGTAGACAATTGTGTGTTTGATGTGAAATGGTGATTGGTGTGAAATGATGTTTATTGAAATTGTTTGTCCAATTTCATTGGCAAATAAGAAACGAATTAACTTGTTGGATGGTTTACTAAAATTATAAAAGTAATGCAGGAACGCGGGTTTATGATGTACAATAGATTCTCGATAAGTGAGGATTGTCGATCTACACGTAAGTGAGGATAAGTTATCCCCACCACCGTTCTCTCTACGGCCCTTCGATCTTATAACAACATCAGGCTTTCGAACGCGCTTTTGTCAGTGGGAAGACTGATGCTACAGGTACTTAATCAAGTTCGCTTCTTCTACACGATGACTGAAAATCCTGGGGCCCCGATTTTTACTCACTCATAAAGGAACTACGAGCGGCTACAAGTGGCTTGAAGTTGGCTTGCGTTTCATCCTCGTTAAATGATACATGTTTGCAAATTTGGGTAAAATTGCATTTGAAGTAGTCAATTGTTGTTGCTTATTGAAATTATTTTTCCAATTTCATTAGAATTGTGAATATGAAACAGTGTTTCCTTAATTAGAACACTAATAAGGGACAGTGATTTTTATGCACTTGCACGTTAATTAAAGTAGCAATTGAAACGTTTTTTGAGTTAAAATATCTTTGATTAGCGTTATTATTATACATATATTCTATAATGGACGCTTGAAGTGCTTAATTCAAGTAAATATTTATTTAATATATCTCGAAGGTTCATGTTCATTTTCCTTATAATAAACACCTACAAAATTAAAGGAACATTGAATTTCTCTTAGAAAACCATCGAAATTTGAACAGCTGTAACTTTGTAAGCAGAAATCGTACGTTAGTCTGCCCGATCTCATTTTAAACCGTAATGTCTCTACTTTGACAGTCTCAAAACTAATTTTTTTTCCAAAGTCACTTTTTGCTATAGAACGGAGCGAAATGTGTAGTTCTAATACCGACGGCCCATTTTCTTGTAACGACCGATAAAAGGGCGAAGAAAAATTGTACTTCAGTGTTCCAGTGGTCATTTTAAAGGGGGACTGCCCTTTGCAGAGTTATCCTGAAGAGAATTTCCAAAAGAATTTCTTGGCCTCCGCAGAATCATATGTATTTTTGAAATTTCAACAGAAAAAAGCAACTTTACCTTTGCGCGCATTTTTACATAAAAAATGGTTTTTCGAAAAAAGTCGACTAAAAGATTGTTAAAGTATAAACTCTATGCTTTAAAATCACTCCAGGCAGATTGTTGTGCAGTTTCCTTTTACGAAGTTACAGCAGTTCAAGATTCGACAATTGTCCGATCAGAAGTGTTTCCTCAATTATGTGGAAGAGTGTATAATTCCGATTAATACTATGCGATTGTATAAAATATTGCTTCGCCATATAAATCAATTTGGTTTAAAGCTATATTAAATAAATAAATACCATGCTTTGCTCCAAAGATTCTGTTAAAAATTACAATAGATTAGTATAATTTTATTAAAGTGTTAAACATTATTACTTTCGCTCCGTAAGTTGCGTTTAATTTACAGTTTATCGAGTCAGTAGTTGAAATTAATAACGCGGCTTGACTAACAAAGATCCGTCATCCTTTCGTCCCCAGTCGATTATTACCTTGACCAATCGCTCGACCATTAAAGTAACGGATCTTTCCTGAAGGGAACTATCGAAACGTGACAGATACACCCATGATGGGTCCCGTGATTGAAGATCGTCTGGACTGCTGGGATGCTTGGAGGGTAACGTTGACATCTATTTTGAGGCTACCCTACTCTATCTAATATTCCCTGTCGGATGTCCGCCCTGGACTCCCTTCGTTGATGTCTTCCGGTCCCGACAACTATTCCTAGAGGAACCGTATGTATTGTAGCTGTGCACTGCTAAAGCAGCAAATTTGTAGTTAACGTTTCTGCGTTTGAATATTCCTAAGTCGCGAATCGAGTTTCGTAAGCGTTCTATGTGGACTAATTAATTGCATTGATTTAAGATTACTAATCGCGTATGGTGCATCTCTACCCGAGTTGATCAAGGAGCAATACAAATACTTGGTACGCTTGTATCAGATATTTATGGACGTTGCACTGAAAGGGAATGCCTAGTGTACACGAATGTAGATAATAACAGTTGTTAAGTATTTTAGGAAGCTTTTCATGTAAAATGCTTGTAAATGGAAACACGTATGCATATAATTAACAATTCTGTGTAAAGTTACCTAAAATACTACATAGGTTTTCGAAGGGAACAGAATAGGAATGTTTGTTATAATAATAATGATAGAACAAGAATAGAATAAAGTGATATCACATTAAACTAAATATAATCAGATATTTCTGTACAATTAAACCGCAACAATTTAATTACAGATACTTCATTTCGTCCGCTGCCCGATGATTTTTCCACTGTTTGAAGGGAAACTGACTTTCCCGAAGAGAAACGTGGAGTCAATAAAGCCATCCCTGGTCAAATATGATTAAAGGTCGCCCTGGCGAACAATTTCTTAGAGAAGGTAAAAAGATATCTATCTGAGATAGTCTTCCCTTTCTATGGTGTCTGTCCCTCTCCTCTACCTTTGACCTCTCAAAATCAGACCCCCGAGTATGTGTGCACTATCCAAGATAAGAATGAAACTAATTGGAAAATGTTCCTTTACGCTAAAAGAAAAAGAAAGCGAATATAAAGCTGCGTTTACACTATATAATAAAAGATTGTTATATAACAAATTTGTTTCAAATATTGTTATATAAGTTTTGTTACAGTTTGTTATATAAATTTTGTTACAATTTGTTGTAAAATTATTTTAACATTTATCCTTAAAATATTAATAAACCAACTCGCAAAGTTTCAATGTGATATCTTGTTTAGTTTATGTGAAAAATCACCTTACTTTCGGTCCGTCACAACAGTCAGGTCCTTTAAAACATTCCAATCGGCATTTTCGATTGGCATTATGTATACTGAATGCAAAATGTTTTATAAATTTGTTACAGTGATATACAACATGCTATATAACAAAAAGAGTTGTTATATAACATTGCAACATCATGTTATATAACATTTTGTTTTTTGCATTTGTAAAAAGTTATAAAACTTTGCTATATAACATGAATTGTTATATAATGTAGACCCACCTTAACATCTGTTTAAAAATAACATTTCGAGGAAGCCAGCCGGATTCCTGATTGAAATTGTAATAAAGTGCGAAGCCGACCGCAGCTGCAAGGAGGATCTCTGAAATTCTGCCAAAACGCATTTCCTTTCACAGCGCTCGTGAAACACGAATTTGTCGCAAAGGACCGGGAAGATCGCCTGCCTAACTGGTATGAAGTCCCACGGGATTCACCGAATTCGTTCAAAGCTTTCCACGTTAGGTTTATCACTAATGTCAATAGACACGTTGCAGGATACGAGACTCCGCAGTTTGTGGATATTGATTCCTCCGTATATGCGTGTGTGTGCTTAGTGTATGTGTGTATGCGCGGCAAAGGGGTGAATTATATACAACATGAACTTCAGTGCGCACAGTGATAATCGCAAAACTAAAGAAAACACCGTTTTGCTTGCGAAACAAATTTCATCGAACGGCTGAAACTGTTATTGACTTTGCTCGAGGAAAAAGCTCGAACTTAATGAAAGATTTCCAAAAAAGTGTTTAGTCAGTGTTGTAGTCGTTCAGTAATTTGGAAATATAATACAACTGTGGTGTTTTATTAATTTATACCACATGATAACTTTATTCATTTGTTACTTGATTAATTAATACTTTGTTTTTCATAGTGTTTTTATAATTCGGTTGCAAGTAAACGTCAGCGAAGCGCCATTCTGTGCTGCAAGTTTACTGTCATTGAATCATTCGACCCACGTCAATCGCATATGGAATTAGTGTCCATCACTTACACAGATTTAGCGCGTATAGCTGTTAATAGGCGGGCAATCTCTTGCTACGTGAACGGAACGACAAGTATGTCATGTCAACACGTGATGCGTTACGATTTCACGCGTCCCGCCATTGTTCAGTCATTCCATGCAGGCCTTTCGTAACAATTAGGCGAATCGGACATTCATATGCAGAGTGTTTCGTTACCTCATGGAAATGTTTCACAGAGCGATTGCTGAGGCAATGTTGAACAACTTTTTCCTTTGCCAAAATGTTGGTTAAAGCTTCGTTTTTGTATTACTAACGAAAAACACTGACCAATCAGAGCGCGGCTAGAGCGCGCGATTAGATACGGAACCGTGCGGGCTTGAACACTCTCGCGGCTGATTCGTCAGTGTTTTTCGTCAATAATTCAAAAATGACGCTTTAACCAACATTTTGGCATAGGAAAACATTGTTCAGAATCGCCTCAGCAATCATCCGTTCAAATATTTGCATGAGCTAGCAAAACACCCTGTATATCTTACATTGGTAATATTCGCGATACATGCACAGGACGTATAAAATATTGGATTCTATAATACAGACTGTATCGGACACGATATTAAACAAGTTATGAGGGTCCATAATCATTCTGAAGTGATGTATGAAGTATAAATTATAATACTAAATTCGATATTAAAGTGTGGTATTAAATATACAGGGTGTCCCATCTAACTTGAGTCTCCATTTACATCAATAGTCCAAGTTTTATGAATTTTTTGTACTCAAGATCACGTGAAGGTTGTAATATCATAGGTCGTTGGACTCGCTTTGACCTCAGCCATCATATCACCATATCAAAAATATGTAGTCCTATTTAAAAAAAAAAAACATCAATGGTTTTGAAATCTTGAAAAAAATGATCTCGCGAAAATTTGACCATCATTACGTTCGACCCTTCAAACCTAATATTTTTTTCCTTTGAAATATTTCCCTGTCATAAAAAATAAACTAAATATTTGGGTGCTCGAGTTAAGTGGGACACCCTGCATATTATTAAATATCTGTTATATTAAAAAATTTATAAACGTATTTTGTCTGAAGTCTAATAAGAAAATTTTAATAAACTTAGGTTTGCAAAGGACATATCAGTAATTTCTGCGAAAATAAATCCATAATTTATTAGTTTATCATAAAATTTCATTATGCAATTATCATTATTAAAACTTTTTCGTAAAGTTTGAGATATATAGCGTTTCGTTTAACTGGAGACGCTGGAATATCTCGCGTAGACTTGTTGCTTCAGAAAAAATATTCTTACGAAAGTTGTTGAATATCCAGGGGGACATTACTTAATATAAATAATTTTTCTCTAGAGAGCAGTAGTGGAGGAGATACAAAAAACAAGTTAATTTCTTTAAATTGAGCCCTGTACTTTTTTGTTCATAATATGATAACGCTCCTTGAGCCAAATGCAATAACATGCCACATGATATCATTCAGTAGTCAGAATAATGCATTCGGACCTGATTTATGACAAATCTACTGCGTGGAATGATATCATGTTGCATACTATTTTATTTGTCTCAAGAAGCGCTACCATATTATGAATAAAAAGATATAGGGTTCCATTAAAAAAAATTAATTTGGTTTTAATGTCTTCCCCAGCACTACACCCACAGCAAAATTATTAGTCTCACATAAATCCCTCTAGATACCAAACAATTTTTGGCAGAACATTTTTCTGTAATAACTTCAAAATCTCGTAAGATATCACACCGTTTCCAGATAAACGAAACACCATGTAGAATGCACCCTAAAAATTTCATTACATCTTTCCAAAATCATTCCCCTCGAGAATGAAATGAAGATAAATAATTATATAAATTACACAATAACAAGCATGCTCTACAAGTTTATTTAACACCTCGCCCTCATCCCACTTTTTGTAATAATTTCATTCATATTGAAAGTTTTCCATATTTCTTCCATATTCAGCTGCACTTATAAGAATTTTTTAAATCAAAGTTTGTTGCTTGCTTTGGACAAAGTGATGCCTACACGAGGAATACTATCGTTTCGATATTTACGAGTACGAAATGTTAGCACGGTATCTCGTGTTTCTCCTTCGATGAACGCGCAAGCACCGTCAACCACGCCGATCGTTCATTCTTTGCGAAAGTACTTCGTACGTGCAAATGAAGCGTGAAACATCTTCCTTCTCGGAAAGTACGTGCACCTACCGGTGCTCCATCGCGAAGTAGGAAAACGGAGTCGAGACACGAGCCATGAAATATTTCGTGCTATAACGATTAATCTCGACTACAAATCGTTCGGGCAGAAGTAACAATCTTAAACCCGTGAAATAATTTATAACACATACTCTATCTACGATAAGTTATCGTTTTAGCCGACGAATGAAATGTAATTCTTTGTAAAAAAAAAAGGGACAAAGAATTTATAACAAAATTAGTCGTAAATATTTTATTAAATGATGGCTTTTATTAACGGTTATTGATGTCGTAGGTATTAAACAATTCTGAACTAGCTTAGCTTATGCTTGAGTAAGGAAATGAATTTCATGGAGCATTAATAAAGAAAGAAGGAGTGTACTTACATATGAAGAGAACATGTATTCTAATTTTAAAATTTGCAATGGTGCAGGTCAATTAAGTAGTTCATTCTAACATAAGTCAAACAATTCTTGTCGCAACAATAAATTTTCGATATGATTCAGATTCTATTTATATCTGCACTCACATATAACAATTCTTGTTATTGTCAGTGGAATATATTGTTATGTTAAAATCTGTTATTAATAATAACAATAATTACTTTCTACATTTACAGAGGGAAACAGAGCAGTAATATACAATCCAGAGTAAGCATCTATTCATTTATTACTTGACATATGAAAATAATATTCGAAAAAAAAAATAATACAAATTTCCCCCACATTTTTTGTTAGCCACATCCTGATCGCTCCCTTTATCTCAAGAGAAGAGGAAACCAATAAAGAAGAACTTGGAAGCTTGGTCATAGCGCAGGAAGGATCAGCGTTAATAAGCCACAGATTTGAAATCCTTGGGAAACACTGGTGCCCATTTTTTATCCAACCTTTGCCACCCCAAATCAAAATCGCGAGGGTTTCGTCACCGACGGTACGCCCAGTAAGTTCCACAAAGAAAATTGACGAAGCCACTGGGACGTCGTCTAGAATAATAAGGAAGGGGAAATGTGAAACACGACTGCTTACATGCATGCACAGTCTGGAATAATGCGGGGATTTAAATGCGGCTGCGCGTTCCGCGAAGAGACTAAAGCTTAGCCCCCTTCAGCCGGTCGCGATGCAGGGGTAACAGCCCCCGGCAATTGTATGGGACTGTAAACGAGTTGCTAAGGGATGCTTTTTATTATTCGCGAGCAACCTCGTGTCAGCGAGTAAAAAGTGCATTTCAACAAGACTATAACTACTGGTGGAGTGCAAACTTTTGGTTCTGTTAAAGTTTCGTTAAACAAAATTTGCTGCATGCTTTGTGAGACTCGCATTTTACGGAGAGATGAAAGAAAAGACAAGATTGTACACGTATACACCCGATGCGAACGTTGTATCATTTGAAAATGAATGGTAATTGCATGAAATATTGTATTGAAAGTTATGCTAAATTACAAATTACATTAAAACACGTACAAATATACTAAATATGTACAGTTGATCTAATATATGCAGTAATATAGTAAAACTGCAAAAAAAGTGTAAAGAACAACTTGTAATAAAGCTTGCATTATTTGTAAACATTTTTACTTATACACGAGACCAATCAATAATAGCGAAGAATATTTAAACGATGGCATTTCGATTAATTCGCTGCAACGTGTGCTTATACTGTATTTCATTGTGAGTGAACTATATCAGGAAGACTTTTGTTACATTTGAATGACGTAATGGTGTTGAGATACCTTCAGACTCCTGAATGCACCATATTTATCATGGCGAGGGTGACACAATAAGAACACATCCCCTTCTACGATATGCAATCTCCTCGAAGAAAAATGTTTGTTAAAAAAGCTGCACAGAGAAGTTCAAATAAATACATTAAGTATTTTGTGACATTCGTGATGGAAACAACGCGAGTGCATGAGAAGTGAATTTTCTGTTTTATAAGTTGGGGGCATTTTAGCAAAGTTTTGCGGAAAGATATAATGAAATCAACTTTCTTATGACAACGTTGCTGTAAAATACCTCTTAGTTTGCATATATCTTTCAGCATATTATACTCTAAGCAGACTATGGCACGCTGGGAATTTCTACAAAAGAGACCCGTGACACTTTCTGCTTGCATAATGTGTACAGGAAAATTTTCCTAGGATGTTTATAGCACACTAATTAGGGATCGCTTGGCATTTTCAAGTTTTATTCGATCTTCTGGGTGTTATAAATTCATTGCGAAATGAAAACCGAATAAACTTATTGGATAATCTTTAACAAAATTATAAAAGCAATGCAGGAACGTAGGTTTGTGATATACAGTAGATTCTCGATAAGTGAGGACTTTCGATCTACGCGTACGTGAGGATAATTAACTTATTGGATAATTGAATAAAATTATAGAAGCAACGCAGGTTTATGGTATTCTTTCGGTAGTTTCTCGATAAGTTGAGTTTTTCATCTATACGTAAGTGAGGATGAGTAATCCCCATCACCATTTCTTTTTCGACCCTTGGAGCTCATAACACAATCAAGCTTTCAAACATGATTCTGTCAGTGGGCAGACTGTGATGATCCAGGTACTTATCAAGTTCGATTCTTCTAAATGATAATTGAGGATCTTGGAGTTCCGATTTTTCCTCACTTAGCGAAAATCTACAATAGTATGTAATGAAATAATTATATATAAGTGTATACAATACTTACGTTGCTCTGTGGCTAGATTAATCCGAAAATGATTGTGTCTTTTAGGAACTAAAATAGATATTTTGTTACTTTCAAGTTCACTATTTATTCGCTACTTATCAAGTTTGCATCTCCCATATGATAACTCAGGATCTTGGAGTCCTGACTTTTACTCGCTTATCGAGAAACTGCTGTAATATTATAACGAATCAATTATATCACAGTAAATTCTCGATAAGCGAGGATTGTCGACCTACACGTAAATGAGGATAAGTTATGCCCATCACCGTTTTCTCTTGGGCCCTTGAACTTCATAACACGGCTCAGTTTCTGTACACGCTTCTGTCAGTGGGCGGACTTTGATCCTCCAGGTACTTATCAAGTTCGCTTCTTCTACATAATAACTAATGAATTATCCCCACCATCATTTCAACTCCGGACCTTGAATCTCATAGCACTACGAAGCTTCCGTACACACTTTTGTCAGTGGGTAGACTTTGATTCTCTAGGCACACATCAAGTTCGCTTCCTCTACACGATAACTGTAGATATTGGGGTCTTAATTTTTACTCACTTATCGAGAAACTACTGTAGATATGTTCTTTAGGACAACGTCAAAAGAACTAAAAGTGGAATTTAAAGAAATAAACATCATTTTAAAGAAAACTAACATTGAAAAGAGATATAGTAAAAAGGAACTTTAAATTCCATTAAATGATCACTTAATAAACTTTCACGTTTCGATACCAACATCTGCAGCATAAAAACCAAAAATGAATAGCAATGTTTTCTTGTTGATTTGATTAAGCAAGCTGTCCGGGCAGGTATTCAATTTCTCCATCGCCCTGTCGTACTTCATGCAAGTACATTTAAGTTCAGATTGCACCATCTGCGTCCGTACGCGTCGTTGTTAGGAACTAACGATTCCATGGCCCATCGTGTTAATGTTCTGTCATTTTCTCACGACTGGACACTCGGCAGCCCCAAGGTGCATTGTATTATTATAGTTTCGCTATGTCAAGTGCATGACTACCCATTATTGTAATACGCCCCATCGTCTCTGTGCTCTGAGCTTCATTTCTAATATTAAACATCGATTTACTGCCACGAAGCACCGAAGCAGGCCACATTTTTGCTGGCACAGGAAACATGGTTTTACGGTGCTAATCTGGCAAAAAAGAAAGATGGTGAAAAATTCTGCAACATTTCACGAAGTATTATAAACAAGTATGATGTAGCAAGACGTTAATAAAAAATTGTACAATATTTATAATAATGTTACACGCGTTATAAAATAAATAAAAATATTTTAGCAATTTTTTCTGATTTCATCTTTCACTTTTGTTACAGTCAATAAGATAAATGTAATAATTTATAAAACACGAGTATAAAGCATGTTCAATGAACATAAAGCGATGTTATTTTTTATTTTTTTCTTTTACGACTGTAAATCAGCAGAGATTTTTCGAGTATTGAATAGGAATGGAGCCTGGCGACTGTGTGAATTCTAATATCGACGGATCAGATTGCCAAAGTAGATTATAACGCTAGCTCACGTTGAAGCTCAATAAGCCATGATGGTGAATTATCGTCTTTGTAGAACTGGAGCGTGAGCTTAGTCGAGCACGGTGTATTTCTGTGCATTACACCCACTAGGGGTAGTGACTTCAAAGAGGCGTATTTTATAATCGAGCCAACGTGCCGTGTAAATGCGACGCCTCATTTGCCAGGCTTATAAAGAATGTTCTTATGTTACGTTGCGACGAACTAACTCTTTTAGGGTGATCTTAACACGTAGAGGATCAATGATGCATTTGTATACAGACAGACAGCGCATACGTTTCAATAATTTGTTTGAACCGAAACTTCAAACATTTTACACATATTGTATGGGGATCTAATTAAGAAAAATAGAATTTTCATCAGCCTATATCAGCCTATTAAAAAAATTGTCTTTTGGGGAACTTTATTTAATAGTCATTTCATTATATTTATTAATGGGTAATGTTTACTTTTTCAGAAAATATGTACACAGAGCGATTGCTGAGGCAATTTTGAATAATTTTTCCTTTGCCAAAATGTCGATTAAAGCTTCGGTTTTGAATTACTAACGAAAAACGCTGACCAACCAAAGCGCGCTCAGCCGAGAGAAGAGCATGATACGCTCAGCCGCGGCCTTGAACACACCCACGGCTGAGCGCGCCCTGATCGCGCGCCCTGATTGGTCAGTGTTTTTCGTTAATAATTCAAAAATCAAGTCTTGATCAAGATTTTGGCAAAGGAGAATCTTGTTCGGAATCACCTGAGCAATCGCCCCTTAAAATATTTACACGAGGCAGCGAAACACCTTGTACGTTATAGAATGTAAAGAATAACCTTAATAAGTTTCATTAAATTGTACATTGAACGAAATTTCGAATTAATATTTGTAACAAAATATGTGTGCAATCAATATTTTACTGTACTAACAAAGAAGTACTTCCTCGCTACCTTCAACATATGAGGACTGAGGATCATAATGGTGTAAGTCACATCTGCGGTGTCTCTTGTAAAATATTCTTTTAAAACTCTATATACAATTTTTTTATAGTTACAGATTTTTTTAATGATTTTAGAGTCTCTTATAACAGTCAATGCAAGACATCATTTTATGAGAGACACCACTATGATTCTGGGTCCCCATACAGCATGTAAAATTATTGATTTTGGTTAAAGTGATGTTCTGTTGAAGTACAACTGCCATCAGAATAATGGCATTGACTGTGCAAACAATAGAACTCTGGAACCTTGTTTTGAAGTCACTTCAATTGGCTTGTCTATCACGGCACGCTAAAATGATATGAATTATTATATTACAGTAATGTTCCGTAAGAAGCGACTGGCTTCTAGCTCGAAAGAAGCGAATAGCTATCCCCACTTTTTTGTTTCAAGTTGCCGTGCTGAGCGAGAAATCCGAGAACGAGGGAGAGGCGTCAAGTTGTAACTCTTTATGGTCGAATGAACAGTGACGTTTTTTAGTAGACGGTGTCTCCGGAATCGCTTAGTGTTAAAATGATAGGGCATGTCATATTCTATCCTCTCAAGTATAACATTTCACCACGACGGAAACCCTTACGATTTGTCGCTATCTCGAGCCCCTCTTTCGTTGACTGTATTCGCTCTCGCCTCGTTCGAGAACAAAGTTAAGCCGAATAGTATACCTGTTTCGTAATAAACAACTGGCCGGTCCCGAGCGAGTTGCCTCATTACTGTATTGCGCCAATATCATTTTAATCGATGTCATATAAATTGTTATCCAAAAAAGGAGAAAATGGAGGAGCGACATTTTTGTAAATAATTCATCAACGAATATGAAGCAGTCATATCACCGGCTTTCAGATTTTCTGTTTAATGAAATGCTTATTCGCGCAGGATGTTAGTCCATTTCCCGTTGAACTGGATCAAAGAACCCTTAATACAATTACACGGGGACTCGAGCACAGATGTACTTACTATTTACTTTGTGCTCTACGTTATTTGATATGGGACAATTTAACAGAGAGTGAACTTTATGGAACCGAAAATCATGAGATGAATGCAGTTAGTGATTATATTACTGTTTGCTCAACGTATGTGAGTCACGAAGCTCGTCCAATCATAGTTTTCAAACATACAATTAGCTACAACATCGTTTCTATGTTTAGTTAATTATGATACAAAAAGAAATAAAAAAGTCTTAAGTTTTTATATTCCGGTTATTTACATTCAGATGTAAGTAAATATCTATAATGAGAGTGTTATACAGATTGTTTAGTTTAATTGGAAACGGTGGAATACCTCACGCGAACTTGAAGTTACAGAAAGGATGTGTTTACAAATGTTGTTTGATATCGAGAGGGACATTACAGCATATAAATAATTCAGCTGTAGGTGTAATGGTGGGGAAGATATAAAAAACAAGGTATGTTTTCTTAATGCAACCTGTATTTTTTTGTTCATAATATGGTAGCGCTCTTTAATAGAAATACAAGGACATGTAACATGACATTATTTCATGCAGTAGAATTTTCATAAATCAGGTCCGAAGTAGTCAGAATAATGCATTCAGACCTGATTTATGATAAATCAATTGGGTAGAATTATATCGTGTTGCATATTATTCTGTTTGTCTCAATAAGCGCTGTGTATTATAAATAAATAAATAAATACAAAGTGCCATTTAAAGAAATGAATCTGGTCCTGATATCTCCGCCATCAGTACACCTACGGCAAAATTATTAATATCACGTAATGCATCCTTAGATACCAAACAAATTTTGTAAAAACAGTGCTTATATAACTGCAAAATCTCATGACATATTACACCGTCTCCAGTTGAACGAAACACCCTGTATACATATGTATGTATACACATATGTATATAGTAGGCACTGGAATGGTATTAGAGAATTTTTATTTTGATTACTTAAGTTCTTACAGTCTGCAGGAGTTTATATGATAAATCACTCTTCAATGTTTTGATCAAACTGAGTTTCTGAAAATGTCGATTATCAGATAAGTATTTCTCACTGTTATTATTTTGATTGGACTACTTGCAATGGTGTAAAGTGTAAAGTTTTCCATTAAGCACATATTACTTTACAACCGAAACAATAATATATCATGAAACGTCTGTTTTATAAAATAACAAAGAACATATTAACCTTCTATAATCTATCAAAACTTGTATCATATGGATTTCCTTCTTAATTAAACGATAGTCGATGGGAAATATTGAATTTTCATTAAACAATATAACGTATAACGTTTCCTTCAAAAATATTTCGCTGAAATAAATCAATATGTGGAATAAACCCAAACAGGGAAACTAGCGTTTTCAAAATACACGTTTATTCCTAAACAAACCATTTGCAAAGATTTTTAAATTGAAATAAAAAAAATTGTACGATTGCTGCGTGATAGGAAAGGTTCTGAATCACAGGTCTTTGGCTTTGCACGACCTCTATTTTTTTTCTCTAACGATAGAGGGCTGTGTGTGCAACGAGAATGTTGTATCCGAAACAACTCTGGAACAAGCGAGTTTCACCGCACGTAACATTTACGGTATAACCACTGCACTCTCGACAACGTGTCGTTTCGAGTAGAAGCTGCGTGTAGTATTCGGGTGGTTTTTCCACCACGATAAAAATTCTCGTGTTTGAAAGAGGGGCCACAAATTTACCACCCAGTACAAATCTACCATGCGTGTTCAAGTGAGCAACAACAGATCTCTATTCTCGTTATTCGTGTCACGCTCTCCATTGATTTCGAAGCGAAAACGCTTTGTGAATCTTCACAGTAACGTACAGATTGGTTGCATATCGTACGTTATAAATGTTTTTACTATATAACTAATTATTTTATAAAAGATATATAAGATTAAGGAATAAGGGAACGCAGAGTATACAAACGTTGGGGTGAATATTATACAAAATTGTAGATATGACTTTGTTTATTAAATTAAGGAATTTAAGAAACTTAAGAACGAAAGACATTTTAAATTAATTTAAGAGACCTTGACTCTTGTACGGTGAGATTATAAAACAACACACTGCTATCATAAAAAGTAAAAACTAAAATCAGCCTCCTGTATCCCACAATTTTGTACGTGAGAAAAAGGCTGGCCCAACATTGATAAGGCTCTACGATTCGCAGAAAACATGTTGATAAGTAGAGCTGTATACTCCTTTTCGTTTGAACTTATATCCGTTCATTTCCAGGGATTACCAACGGGGGCTGCCAAATTCAGAAGGGTGAATATTTACTCTCAGGAGCAAGACCGATGATGGATAGCCAAGAGTATTAGCGAATGACTTTATCTAGCATAAGGAACGAATGGGTGCCTACATTGTGCCAATTTATTTACATGCTGCGTTATTCGAACAGATTTTATATGTACATGTATATCAGAAATTGAAAAACTGTTCATGCATTTTGTGCGTTGTAAATTTATGGCCAAACAAGAAACGAAGTAATTTATTGGATGATTTACTAAAATTGCAAAAGTAGTGCAGGAAAGACAAGTTTATGATGTACAGTAGATTCTTAATAAGAGGATTGTTGATCTACACGTAAGTGAGGATAAGTTATTCTCACCTCTGTTCCCGCTTCGGCTTTTGGACTCCGTAACACAGCCAAGCTTTTGAACACGCTTTTATCAGTGGGCAGACTTTGATGCTCCAGGTACTTATCAAGTTCGCTTCTTCTACACGATAACTGAGGACCTTGGGCCCCAAATTTTTACTCACTTATCGAGGAACTACTGTAGGTATATTCCTTAAGTCAACGCGAAATAACAGCGGCTTGAATGGAGCTCGCGTTTTATTGTGGTTATAAGATATTGCTTGCAAAATTAGGTGAAACTGTATTTGAAGTAGACAATTGTAGATATTTATTGAAATTATTTTTTGAATTTCAATGCCAAATAAGAAACGATTTACCTTATTGGATGCTTTGCTGAAACTGTAAAAGTAATGCAGGAGCGCAGGTTTATGATGTACAGTAGCTTCTCGATAAGTGGGGATTGTCGATCTACACGTAAGTGAGGCCAAGTTATCCCCACCTCCGTTCCCTCTTCGGCTCTTGGACTCCGTAACACCGCCAAGCTTTTGAACATGCTTTGGTCAGTGGGCAGACTTTGATGCTCCAGATACTTATCAAGTTCGCTTCTTCTACACGATAACTTGTGATTTTGGAGTCCCGCCTTTTACTCACTTATCGAGACGCTATTGTAGGTATGCTTCTCAGGACAACACGAAAAGTAGTGATAGTGTCAGTTTTAGGAACATCACCATTCTTGAGAAAGCTAACATTCCACACATGTCTCTGCAGCATAAAAATCAAGAACAGTTAGGGACAGGACCGATTATGGATAGTTAAGGGTATTAACGAATGACTTTATCCAGCATGAGGAACGAAGGGGTGCCATCATTATGTTAATTTATTTACTTACCGCGTTATTCGAAGCGGTTTTGTATGTATATCGGTCATTGAAAAACTGTTTTGTTCGTGTTGCTTTTATTGAAAAAGAACTTATGAGTTTTAAAAAGTGTGTATCTCCTTGTCAGCAATAAATTCAAAATTGAATGCATTCTTTATTACATTTATTTGTACAAAACAGAAAACTAAAAAGGCATGTTTATCACTTGTACTTAAACTGTGAATGGGAAAATGATAAATGTTTAAAGGAGTTCAACATTAATTGGTTTCATTAAATTAATGCAGCACAAATTATTTTACAAAATTAATTCTTCCCTGCAATTTTAGAAGATTATATTAATCTAATTAAAACTGATTACGATTCTACACAGGTGCATTTTTTAGGTGTACTTCTTTGTGTTGCATTTTCTATTAAGATGTTCGAGTTATAATTAATTAAAGTCTTAGCAAAACCGAAGAGGCTGCAATGCAGGAGCAATCTCCTTCTTTGGTGCAACGAAACCACGACTGAATGCACTTAAGAGAGCAAGATTGAAACAGAGCCGCATGACTGATGAAATTTGAATACACGTTTAATATCGAAACTGCTAAGAGAGTGCAGCCATTCGTCTAGCTGCGGTCCATTGAAAATCAGTCGCCTCATTCAGCGTCGCTGGCACACCATGGTTCGGCTCATAGGAAGTCAATAATATGAATTTGCGACTTATCACACGCTGGATATATTAGAAAATTCAAAATCTTATGTATTAAATTGCATACGTAATAAAGGAATAATGAAACATTCTATTATAAACGATACAAGATGAAATGTTAATTGAATATTAAGTAAAAATCACGTCGGTTGTGTGAATATTTACTGTAATTGAGATAAACTTTAATTTACACTTGAATCAAATGTTGGAAATTGTGATGGGATGAGGAAGAGCCAATAAATATAGTAATATAAACGTTATATTTAATGACAAAATAAAACAATACACTTATTATAATTAACCATCGTAAAATGTGAAACTATCAATCAAACATGTGAAACTATCGTCGCTGAACATAATTTATTTAACAAACTTCACTCTCATAATATATTCATAAAACAATCCCACAATCATCCCCTTTGGTTCTATGAATTAATAATCTTTAAAAAGTTCCTAACATTCTTCAACAAATTTGGTCCATTCATAGGTTTTGTTAAAGAGTCAGCAGTCACGCCATTGCTTGAAATATGTTTTACATTCATATTATGTTCTTTTACCGCTTTCTGAATGTAACAACATTTTCTATCCAAGACTTTCGACTTGTAAAATTCCCCCCAATAGCAAGTTGAACTGTGTTTAAGCTATCGCACCTCAATTCTTTCTGATTTCATAAATTCAAATCTTGAAGTGTAAAGTGACAGTGATCGTGCAATGATGGAAATTTTGTGAAACGAAGTTCTTTCACTGTTCCAATCGAGATATCGGCTGTTGTACACCATGTGTTTGTTCTTCGAATGGCCAGGATCGGTAGAATAATCCAGTGATGGTTGCCGTGCAGGTAGTAAGTTTTGTCAAATAAAGTGAGTTCGCTGACCTGGCCATCAGCTGTCCTGCACTGCGGGATACCCACTTGCAATGGTCAGGATCGGTAGGATGACACAGTGACCTATTTTCGTCGAAGCAGGTTCATTTTTGGATGCATGGGTGAGTCTAATTTGAATTTTCTGTCAATCTTTTTTAATTTAACGCGGGCTGCAATTGATAGGTTTATTAGTTTATCGATTCAGTGATTTTACACGAATAACGACTAATTAGTTTATCCCTTCTTGAGGAATAATGAATAATTTGATATTGTTCTTAATTTGTTTATATCTTATTGGATATAACTGTGGGCAAACGTCTCTTATTAGACCGAACGACTTGTTCACATTCACGGCCTTGGCCGAGCGTCAAGCTCGAACACAACACTCCCGCGGCTGAGCGCGGGTTCTACGCGCGCTCTGATTGGTCAATGTTTTTCGTTAACAATTTAAAAACGAAGCCTTAAACAACATTTTCGCAAAGGAGAAAGGTGTTCAGAATCACCTCAGCTATCACCCCTTTTCGACTCTATGGGGAGTTCTGGGACACCCTGTATATAGGAAGTCATTTCGCTCTTTCACATAAAAAAAAGACATGGATCTTCCTTCGATTGCTTCATCACAGAAATAGCAAATTTAATACTGCAATGCAATAAAAAAGGTAAATCACTAAATGACAAACGATTTCAAGTGGAGTAGGTCAATGAAAAATCGGACATAGTAGTTTCTACATAGAAAACGTGATGTATTTCCTTTATAATTAATTAAAAGTTTGCATAAATTCAATGTTCATTGACTCTTTGAAAATTGTGTAAAAATCAACATACACTTTCAATAAAAAAGAACTGCTAGTAATTTACAGAAAGTATTTGAATATACAGAACTCGAGCACGTAATAACAATTTCATATCGAACAAGTTTTTCGTAATGAACGCAGAGTTACTTACTTTCGTATTTTTACAAATTCTAAAGAGTTCGAATGGTTTGTGATTCATAGCGCCGAACGCAATTGCTTTACTTCGGCTTGACTAAATTTGCAGCTTCCAGCTCGCTCGTCCGCCAGACAGTCATGTTTACGCGTGGCGAAACTTACGAAACTTAACTAAATTAACTAGTTAACGAGTAGATTATGCACACGACATTTAACTGCCAACTCGCGCGGCAGGCGGACTTTATAGTTTTCCATGGCAAAGCGTAAAGTAGTCTGGGAAACATCTCTTAAGTTCAAATATGGGGTTGCGCGTTATTACCATCCGTCTAATGAAATCAGCTTGCAGACGGGGAATGATTGTATTAATCCAAATGGATGTATATGCTTTATTACAGTTAAATGTAAAATGTAAATAAATAAAATAAAACTTGAAATGTAAGTATACAATCATTTAAATATTCCGAATTTTTATTTTTTCTTTAGTGTAAATTCTCTTTGTTTATTTATTGTGTGAACAGAGTTTTATTTTAAATAAAAGTGCATCGAAATTAAAGCCTAGAATCTAAGAACCATGTGGTTCACGAATTAAATGATTTTCAATTCCATTTTAAGGTACAACTTAAGTTACAATATGAAAGGCGGTGTTATTATTCCTTATTTCCCAGTTATCTATTATTAGTGTGTCAAAATTAAGCTGACATAGGAATTTGTTACACTGCAAATGTTTCGACTCGGAGTGGATTTGGGATTTTGGCTTAGTTGGGTTCGCGAGCGGACAAAGGGATGGAATCCACCACGCGATCTTCAATAATACTTAGTTTATTGCAGCTTATCTTGAACTTGACAGAGGAGACTTGGATACGATGTGTATTTGATTATGTTTAATTCGATAATCTCTTTTTGGAATGAGATCCACTGATTTTATTATCACCTTTGGGTGTGACAAAATTGGTAGGAGTAGTCACGCGATATCATGAGTGTTCGCTTGGCAACAACCTCAACGTGATTGAACAGTCACGTTGTCCTGATTCTACAACAATTGGAATTCTGCTGTTCTATAGCTCGTTTCGAGAATCTTCTATGTTGATGCACTACTGTCAGCTTATCATACAATATTGGGGCACAACAACATGGACATTCAACATGATTCGCTTTTTATCTCATTAATCACCTTAAGGTAAGATCATTGTATGCATATTGAATTTGATTCAAGCGGACGAGGTTTATAACATTAACTAGAAAATTCTTGACAGCACTTGTACAAGAAAAGAAGCATGGATACGAAGGGTGGAATGATTGACAGCAGCATGCGTTGTAGGAAAATCGTTTGCTTTGCGTAACATGAAAGGAGGGTATAAAGATGGGAGACAAAGGGGAAACGTAACAAAGTGACTGGTCAAGTGTTGACGGGGAATACGGTATTGATCCTTAATAAACAACTGACCTCTGGCACGAAATAAGCAAATCGCTATCCCTACTTCTTTGTTTGAAGTCGCCGCGCTGAGCGAGACAGATGTTTTGAAATCACTTCAATTCACTTATCTATCATGGCACGCTAAAATGAGAGCAATTATTGTGTTATAGTAATGTTCCATAAGAAGCGATTGGCTTCTGGCTCGAAAGAACCGAATCGCTATCCCCACTTCTTTGTTTGAGGTCACCGCGCTGAGATATGGGGGAACGAGAGAGAGGCGTCAAGTCGTAAATATTACGGTCGAATGAACAGTGACGTTTTTTAGTAGAAGGTGGTCCGGAATCGTCTAGCGTTAAAATGATAGGGCATGTTATATTCTATCTTGTAAAATATAACATTTCACCTCGACGGAAGCTCTTATGGTTTGCCGCTATCTCGAGCCCTTCGTTTGTTGACCGTGTTCGCCTTTGTCCTATTCGAGAACAAAGTCAAACCAAATAGTATAGGTGTTCCGTAATAAACAACTGGCCGGTGCCGAGCGAGTTGCTTCTTGCGGAACATTACTATAGCAAGTAAATGATTGATTATCTCTTGACCCAGATGAGACTGATGATATCGATTAATCACCGCATCATGTTTGTATCACAACATTCCAACGATCCCTCAGTTCCTTCCCTTCCCTTGTGCGTTCACCCCTCTAATAATTTCTCCCTTTTTTTGTCCCTTCTCTAACTTCGTTGAATCCACGCGTATTGGTTTCCTTCTTGTCGTGTTCCCATCGCGAGCACTCCGCTTCGTCCTCCCGCACTCTTTTTTGTCCAGTCTGGAAACGAAATTGGATTTATAGCTTTATTTTCCTCCTTCGTGGACAATATCCACCGCAGATTGCTCGACGTGGAGTGCGATTCTCGGTATTATAGTGAAACAATGGAGCCCTTGCGTCTCTTTCATGTTGGCCACGTGGAAAAAGGGACACACGCGAAGCGTATTCTCTAGCCGAAGCTTTGATACGCTTCAAAGTTGCTGAAACAAATTCACCGAAAGAATCACACAATCACCATTTCATGACTTATGCTTTTTGTTGATCGTTCTGCGAAACTGACCAGAAAAATTTACAGTCTACTTTGAGTACTTCAGTTGCTTGCAATTTTAAAGTAATTAAAAGCAATTAGTGAAATACTGAACAAAGTAAAAGTGTTCCAACCTTAAAACAAATCATCATTTAAACTGTCATCAACATCATCATTTAAGTTATTTAAATCATGCTTCAACTAAAAGCAATTAATAAACTCAACAAAGTAATAGTGTTCCAACTTGAAGTCAAAACATCATTTAAGTTAATTAAATCATGCTTCAACTAAAGCAATTAATAAAGTACTCAACAAAGTAAGCGTTCCAACTTTAAGTCAAAGCATCACATAAATTGTCGTCAACATCGTCGTTTAAGGTATATAAATCATGCTTGTGGTCTTAAAATGAAAACAAGTATTTTATTAATACTGGAATTTTCCTTCGTAGAGATTCTGTGTTTTTGAATAAATTAACATAAAAAATTCATTAATATGTAGTTTAAGTTCAGACTTTGCTATTTGTTACTCTTAAGGGTATGCAATAAATATATTATTTACATACTTCTTGAGTAGTTCATTAAAATAGTTCGTATTAAATGGTATTACAAAAACTACTTATTGATGGCAAAATATTGTAAATATTAATTATTTAGCCTTCATGACAACTAATTTGCAAAATGAACTGTATTTACAAGAAACTTTAACATTTAACTAGTTGACATTGTAATTGTAATTATTATAAAATGTCTTTTTTTAGAAATATTAATTAAATCGAACGATTTTCTATTTTTTAATAATTAATTTAAACTACTTTAAAAACTGTACTAAAATGTGCATATGAGAAATTTGATACTAATAACATTATTTATAAGAGAAACAAACGCTTTACCATATAAAAATCTCTGTTTTACGTATTTAATTAATCTATCAATTATTGATCTATCAGCCTGCTAGTGGTATAAGTCAATCATATCGGAGCAGCATTACATTTTACAAAAACTAAATCTTTAAGTTCCTCTTTAGCTTTGTCAATAAAAGTCAGTATAAATTATTTTGCAGAAAATAGTATATAATTATTACATAGTAGAATTTGGCTTGAATAATTATAAACTGAAAGAAATTTAAGAAGTTGTATTGGGTTTTGTCAGTCTAATGAAGAATATACTACTGGCACAATCGCTCTACTCTATCGACCGACTTATCGATCATCATTCGATAAAAGTTGGAAACACTCTAGCGGTGGATATCTTAAAAGCAAAACAAAACTCTTTCCCGCGGTCTTTTCGTCACTTGTTGCTTTGACGTTTACAACGTGCTGTTTTTTTCATCATGAGTGTTGTGTGTTTTGTTGTGTAATACGGAAAAACAATTAGAATTCTTATTGAAGATATCATCAGAAACGTGAGTACCGATGATAATTTACTATTTATCTTCTATCTCGATCGTATTCATCGATGAAGCAACACTAACCTCAAAAGGCGCGAATGCCGGTTAATATGATCTCGCGTGTTGTAAATATGTTTCGATTTTATTATATTATACAATGCATTACAACATTGTTTTAAACATCCGTTTAAAAAATATTGGTAAATTTGAAATATTAAATAAATGTTTCGTTATGACAAATCTTTTCCAAAGTCGAAGTAACAATGAAATATATGTAACATTGTTAGGGAGTTGAAATTCATTAACTGTTGTCACTCGTGTCACATAAATTTTTGCATGCTTCTTAATAAATAAACAATCGCGAAATAAAATATTTAAGAATAGCTTGGTCGTTTATACATATATCCTGTTTTGTACCGATTCGTAAAATTGCGTTCATTAAATTGTTTAAATAGATCGATTAAAAATAGCAGGAAACTGGCAAAATTATACTTGATGAATTTTACAAGACTTAGCCTAAATGAATCAATGCAACTACATTTAATACAAGATATTTCATTTGAAGTAGTAAAATCTAATTTCATTTTACATTCACAGAATTACGATTGTTTATAATTTTCATCAGCGTTCTATCAATTTTGCATTGGAATCACAGATTTATTTTAATAGAGACATTATGTGATTCATTGCAGATAAAATAAAGGGGTTCATGACAATAATGATATGTAAAATCTTTTGAAAAGTTCATTACATATAAGGTGGTTTACGTCACAGAAAATATAGAAATGGCAGATTACCTTTCCACTGAACTCGCAGCTACGTGCGCTGCGCTTGGTTACTACGATGGATCTAAATATCATTTAGATAAGCATTGTTTAGGTAAGACTGGTTCTTGTTAGAAGTACATCTAGCTAATTAGTAGTTCTGCACGTTATTCTATTCTGCAGAGGTTGATAGAGTATTATAAATAAAGTAAAAACTGTTTCTATAATAGATGTTATAAAAGATCTCATTAAGTACCTACGGAGAGACGATGATTCTCATGTTGTGCGCCAGTTTCTTGGCCAGACGAAATTGCTGCAGACTGATCTGATTAAGATATTTGTTGAGCATTCCGATAAATTGCAGCTTTGGGATGTATTACTGAGGCAAGTGATACAACTATCAGAGTATATCCTTTCGACATTCAGTGAAACCCTTTCTTATTGTAATAACATTTTTTCGTATTTAATTAGGTTGATTATAAATCTTACTAGCCCAGTTTTCATTATCTATAACGAACAGATACCAACTGAAAAGATAGAACATAGCATATACCAAAAACTAATTGGGTACACACAAGGGTATAAAGTAGCATTAACCGACGATCGTATATGGACAGCATTAAGCGATCGCTTAAGTGAAATCCTTAAACTAGTGAGTTCTTTATTTTTATGAATTTATAATATTCAGAGGTATACTCAGAAGTATAGAAAATATATCGAAATTTCATCCTATTTGTATAGGATAGCACAGAAAGGGGGGAAGAAAAGGAAATGATAATTGAAAGAATTCTTATTTTTATTCGAAACGTTCTGCAAATTCCCCCGGATGAAAATGAAAAACGGCTTGATAATGATGTTACGGTTCACGATGAGGTATGGCGTTAAATGCAACATCTATATTGTTGCATAGCGATGAAAATATATCTTTCTAATACCTCGTGTTCATTAGGTTTTATTCGCACTCAATGCATCGGGAGTCGTTGACTTGTTATTGTTTATTGCGAGTAATAGAAGCGAGCAACAATACCATCTACAAGTTCTAGAGGTATGCAAATAGCAACAACACACAATTATTAAATGCACTACTCTTTTGCATTAACGATTTCCATTAACTAGTTGCTTGCTTCAAGTTTACTATAGTAATTAATTTATATAACATCATGTTAGATTATTTCGTTAATGCTACGAGATCAGAATGCTACTCATTTAGCGACATCCGGTCTACAACGTAGCACCACGGAAAAGGAAAAAGACGAAGCGACACTTTTATCCGCTCGTCTAAAAGAGAAGGAGGAAAAGATGGAAAGAGTGAGAAAGTATACAAGTGCGAGGTAAGTTTAATTATCATTCATTCGTTTTTCATAATTGAGAAAAAAACAATTTTTATAGCTTATATATTTATTTCTAATGAAAACAAGTTGTAAATAGAAATGATTATTATTATAGATCCTAATGTCAGCTTCCTTTTTTAATATTTACAAAATTAACATCGAAATTGCGAAGTTATTCAATGATTTTAAAAAGTATTTTATATTTATATTAACCTTTAAGCAATAGATGCTTATGTTTAATTGTTTATTCGATACATATATTACACGGCAAAGAACAGCTTTATGTATATTATACATCTAATACACATTTACATTAAAAGTAACAACTTGATTAAGTCTATAGCGATATTTTTAATACAAATGTATGCGCAATAGGATAAACAGATGATTATATTATTACACTGATGGAATATCTATACAATTGTCTAGATTATTTCATTGATAGTAGAGTATTCCGGTGCGTAATATACATGACCCAGTTTATAGTGAATAGAAGCTTTCACACGCTTGCAGAGAGCTCGTGTTTTATTCCCGTTTCGCGCATTATTCACATATCTTTTTTCTACGTGCCTCTATTTCCTGTGGAAAGCTTTTTACAACCCAAGGAGAATTCAAAGGGTGGGAGGAGAACCATCTTTTCTTTCTTACCGTATGAATCGGTTGATGAACACTATTGGAGGTGAATAAAATGGTAGACGTCGAGAATTGGGTTTTACGTATGCTTCAATGATGAATATGCTAAAATAACAATATTCCGAGATAAAGTCAATCATAAATTATACGATCGATATAAACCATTTCCTGCGAACTGCAGATGAATATACAAGGCGTTTCGCTACCTCATGCAAACATCTCAAGGGATGATTACTGGAGGCGATTCAGAACAACCTTTTCCTTTGCCAAAATGTTGGTTAAAGCTCCGTTTTTGAATTATTAACGAAATACATGGACCAATCAGAGGGCGTGCTCAACCGCGAACTTCAACGCTCTCCTGGCTGAGCGCGCGCCCTCTATGCGCGCCCTTATTGGTCAGCGTTTTTCGTTAATAATTAAAAAACGAAGCTTTACCCAACATTTCGACAATAGAAAAAGTTATTCAAAATAGCCTAAGAAATCTCGCCTTAAAATATTTGCATAAGATTGCAAAGCACCTTGTACACTATTCTTAGTGTTGAAATTTTTCGTTCACGTGTAAGTTCTTTGTATAAAATTTATGACTAGGATAACGAATATCGATCTGGAATTTTGTACATGAAAAATGTTTTGGAAAATATGCACCATCAAGTGTAAAGATATAGTTTATTTTATACGCAATCACCAAATATACAATTTCCTTGAGACACGAGTTTTATAAGAAATAATTTATTTCCAAGGAAACATTTACAATTATACTATTTCATATTTTTATTCACATCTTCCACACAGCTTCTTTCAAATCTTCAGTAATTTGAGTTCTCGCCAATATTAAATATTCGTTTAGCCACAAAATTTATTAAATATTAATATTCCTCCATATAATTATATGAAATTCAATTATTTCTAATATCGATGTAATAAAAATATTGAATTAATTTCTGTAGAGGCATAAAATTGAAAACGATTTTCTCGCACGGAAAAATATGAGAGGAAGAAAATACGCCATCTTCGTTTAACAAACTATCTGCTGGTGACAGGCATCTTCTATTCTCCCATGATTGGATTTTCAGAAGGCACAGATGAAATTGAATTTGAATGATCTTGTTCTTTTCCACTTACTAGCTACCTCATTTTCTATGCAGGCCGACTCGCGTATTTATTAGAACAGTACATAGGTGCAGCACTTTCATAAAATGCAGCATTATCATCTATTCTGAATCCCTTAGTAGAATCATTACTTAATTTATGATCCTTGAACGTTCCTTGAAAAAATGACATATCGTCTGAGGATAAATGTTTTATATTGTATATCACTATGTGCATATTAGATTTTTAAAAGAACAGGCTTATCATCAGTAAATTAAGTAAAACAGCGAGTCGAATAAATAATCCAACTTAAATGGAAACTATATTTTTCCTTATTATAAATACTTCCTTTTTTTCATTTTACGAAACATGGCCACATTTTTTCTTGTCAATCGATTGGTATATGTTTAGACATTCCTTTTTTGGCGGTACTTACGTTGTGCAGAATATGAAAGCCATCGGTGAAAATCAATTGTTGTGCCACAAACCTTACCAGAAGATCGAGGCGTTAAATTTCGGCCAAGACAAGGTGAGTTCTACAAAAGTCCTTAATTACCTGAGAAACGAAACAGTGTTTTCGATATTTTCTCATTTCTGATTTGAAAGGTACAAAACGTTAACCCAGAGAACCGTCAGTTCGATTAATCTTAGCTGGTAATTCTCATTAATAATTAAATGGGACACCAGGCTAGCTGGATATGAACGAAAGTACGGGTGTTAATTAGGGCCATCCCCGCGTAATTAGAACTGGCTCCTTGCTTAATGGCGCTGAAGCGTTTACGTAAAAGTAGGTCGGACGCTCTTTTCGCAGACGTCTCTCCTCCTTTCCCTCTTGTCTCCTGTATCCTCCTGCTCGAGCACAGAACGATCCTCTTCCTTCTTATTACCGTTTTCCTTCACGGAACATCCGTATTCCAGGACGGACAAAGTTTCCCTAGCTCGCCCCTCGTTTCATTATGGACAGTCATAAATCTACTGGGTCACATGCCTGACGGCTATCCGAATTGCGGTGATCACTGGCTCTCGTCATATCTTTCATGGAATTCCAGCCATTCCCCTCTGCGCTGGCCTTCCCATTTTCTTTCCCAACATTTTTACGGGATAGTTACATGAAAACAAAAGGAGCTACGAGAAATTGCTTCTCCCTTCGAACAAAGTTTCCCAGCGTACAGGCTGGTTCTCCAACCTTTCGCAACTAGACTTGCGAAACGTCGTTGTAACTTCATTTCACAGAGAAGTTTGTGTTAAGGGCGTAATTGCTTCGCCCTTTAAAGGAAATTTAAAGTGTTCCGCAAGATCGTTTTCTATGTATGTCCAACCTAACACAGAAAAAAGTGTCCAAGCCGAAAAACAAGCGGCCCATGCTGGATCCAAGGGGTGAACGCACTTCTACGTTAAGCGTGCGGCTGTTCTTGAAAGAGTTCTGCGTGGAATTCTTGAACGCCGCTTATAATCCCGTGATGAGATACGCGAGGTCCTGCATAGTCGCCGCGACTCACGGCGATCAATCCGATGCCACCTGCTATCTGTGGGCCCTGCGTTTCTTCATGGAGTTCAATCGACATTACAAGTTCGAAGTGAAATACGTGAGGTAAGTCGTCGCGAGTCTTCTCCTGGAAAAAAAGCAGCTGCACTGTCAGGGAATAAATGCTCTAGAAAGCAAACAGAGACAGTTCTGGAACTCGTTTTACGCATCGTCGCTCGTCCCGGATTCCTGTCTAGGAACGGCAATTTCCTGCAGCAATTTTTGGCACACATGCTCCGCTTTCGCCAATACACATTGCTCGAGTCTCGATTTTCCCTCTTCTCAGTAGCGCTTTGAAAAAGTTTGAAAAGAATTTATTGTTCGGGGAACAGAGAAAATCAGCAATTGTGAGACCATCGTGTTTTTTTTTTACTATTTGATGTTAATAAGTCCAGTCGAGTTCGTAAAAAAATGCAATTAACTTTTCAGTGTAATTAAGCATTTGAGAATTTGTTAAGCTTGCAACAGGTCTGTGTATTGTTTTATAACGATCTAATACTTGTCGACAGCGAGACGATATCCACGGAAATATTCTATTTGGTGCAAAGACAAATGGAGCACTATTACGAAATGATAATTACAGACAAAAAGAAAATCCCAGTTTGGTCTCGTAGACTGCACGTAGCGTTAAAAGCGTATCAGGTGAGATAGCGGTTACTTAAATTTGCATCTGTTCAAACGTTTGGAAGAGACTTGATATTTCGTTCTTGTTTTATTACTATAGGAACTTCTGCACACTTTAATGGCGATGGATCAAAGCAAAGATCGCGGCGTTAGAGAATCCAGTAAGGTTATTAAGAGTAACGTGTTTTACGTTCCGGAATATCGGGAAACGGTTCTCTCTCAGCTCCTTTGTTTCGACGAGATTAAAATGTCTCGGTTTGTATACATTATTTTCTATAATAGAGTATGAATTTTAATGTCAGGTACTGAAGCCCGGAGGTTGTATAATTATCCAGGATTATCTTTATAATGATATCCATGCTAATGAAAATCGGTCTTGTGATCTAAATTGTACAGGGTGTCCCACCTAACTTGAGCATCCCGCATATCTCATTTGTTTCTTGTGATAGGGAAAAATTCCAAGGGAAATAAATATTATATTTAGTTGGAAGGGGCGAACGTAACGGTGGGCAAACAAATTTTCTTAAGGTAATTCTTTTCGAGATTTCAATACCATCGAAGTTTTTTTTTTATATGGGACTACATATTTTTGATCTGTCGATATGATAGCTAAGATCAAGGCAAGGCCAACAACCTATGGTGTTATGACCTTCACGTGACCTTGAGTACGAAAAATTCATAAAACTTGGATGAGTGATATACATGGCGAAAGAACTGTGATTGGACGATTGATGAGAGAAAATTTATTTTAAAACATTGATGAAAATAGTACAACATGAAGATTCCGAAAGGATGAACTAATATCAAGATTTCCTTATATTTCGTTCCTTGCTTAATATAATACGTTCGCCCCTTCAAACCAAACATTTTTTTCCTTTGACATTTTTCCCTATCGCAAAAAATAAGCGAGATATGTATGATGCTCCAGTTAGGTGGGACACCCTGTATAATGTTTCGCAGACAATGCTTTCGTGTATGAATTAATACATTCTTTCGTTAGCGAAAAATATGAATTGCAGGTATATCGCATAAATTATAATTGAAATGGGCGTTCCAAATTAAACACAGAAAGAAAAAAAATATACAGTGATTCCCGAAAGTTTTCGGACGCTCTTCAAAACATGATAACTTTTTTGTAATTGAACGAAACGACTGGAGCTTTTGCAGGAAGATGGACTGGTTTACCAGATATCTTGTTTTCGTTGTGCTCAAAAAATAAAAGATTTCCAAGTTATAAAACAAATAGTGAAAGTCAACTTTTTTATTTGAACTTATAATGAAAATTTAGAAAGTGCCTTTTATAGATCTAATCAAGGTATACGCAATCCGAGAATTTCATCCAAATCGATCAACTTTTCTTGGAGCTATAAACGTTGAAAAATAGCAGTAAAAGGTCGAAAATCGTAGAAATCGGCTGAAATCAACAACTTTGGGCCTTATCAAAGTTGTCCCAAAATTGATTTGGATAAACTTTTCAGGGTGCATATATCTTGCTTAGACCTATAAAAGGCATTTTTTAAATTTTCATTACAGTTTCAGATTAAAAAGATTAAAAGGATGATTTTCACTGTTTGTTTTATAACTTCGAAAATTGTAATTTTTCAGAGCGACGGAAACAAGATATCTAATTAACTAGTTCTTCTATCCTTTTATAAAAGCTCAAGTCGTTTGGTCCAATTACAAATAAGTTATTCTTGCATACTTCTCTTGCATGCTTCTCGCATAATTTTAAATTTCTTTTATGTGTAAAAACTGATGCATTGTTAAAAGTACACATTTCCGATATCTTCGTCGAAATTTTAAATAATATCTTCTAAAAATGCAGTATAACAATATTCGTAATCGTTGTCGTTTTATCATTTTACATATCGGGTGTCTGTTTATCGAAGCGCAAAGTGAAAAATTGTTTCCAAAAAGTGTTAGCCACTGCTATACAGATTGGTTCACTTTGAAACCAATCAGTGCGAACAAGGAGTGGTGGCTACTCTTGCTCCTCCGCTTCCTTGTTTCTTTTCGGCTGCGAAAAGGAATTTTTCCTACTTCCTCTGCCATGACTCCTCTTCTTTCGCGCTTCTCGCTGGAATAAACAACTTTTATCGACCTTCCGGCCGGCGAAATGGGAAAGGGCCGTTCAACTTTCCGTGAGTTTGACGGGGTTTGCGGGGATCTCTACTACGGAAATGTAAGGTTGGGGTATCGTGCCGCGATATCGTCGTTACCCTGACGTCTTACTTGCAACGGTGACGAAAACAGGGCTTGACGGCTGCGGCGAAACCGCGCCCCTCGATATTACCGCTTCCGAAACTGTACACGCGTGTGGGACTGTATTAATTTCGGGCACTGGTATTGTTTCATTTCGCCTGACGTTTCAAAAAAGGGTATCATTTAATGGGAAATTTATATAATTGAAAGTATGGTAGATATTCATTATTGCATTCCTCTATGGATTATGCAATACATTATAAAATACAACAAACATTATAAAACAGCACTAAATTACAATATACAGGGTATCTCATTTAAACGTGAAGCAGTTTTTTTCAATTATAAAAACGCAAAAAATATTTGAAACCTTTGAAACAACATTTGATCAAAATAAAGTTTGCAGGATATTGACAATTTAATACCATTGAATTAATGTATAAAATATTTTTTGCGTTTTCACAATTAAAAGAAGAGATATTCGGCGGGTCACACTTTAAAGAGATAGGCTCTATAATGTATTTTTATTGGAATGTTCAATAAAGCCTGTTGCTAATTGTTTGGTTTGCTAATGATATATTCAATAGGCTCGAGATTAAATTATATGGAGATTTAGGGAGACTTTGGGTTCATTACTTTCTGTTTGAATGTGTTTTCTTGTTCCTCGTAGATGTTCATTTAATGTAGTTCTATTTATAATGATATCGTCTTTTGGAGGCATTAAATTTATGATTCGCATATCGAACAGTTTTATTGTTTAAATAATGAATAACATATTATCATTACTTACACTAATAAAAGTTTTATAAAACTGTATAATTATCAGTAGATGTACAGCGAAACATTCCTACGTTTCCAGGCAATACTTAACCGATTTAGTGACAACAGCGCACATTTTTCTGAAAATGTTGAGCTACTATTGCGATAAAAGCAAACGCAAAGTGTTAGTCCAAGAGGTGAAACATAAAAGACACAAGAGTGCTAATAAAAAACGTAAGAAATATAAATTATTCCCTTTTTAACGCAAAATCGCATTTCGGACGTTTATTTAATATTAAAATGTTAACAGAAGTTAAACAAAAGGAACAACCACCGCTTCCAACTTTGGAGGAACGTTGGGACGAAATAAGTCCTCAGCTGTCCATTGTGATGCAAGATGGAACGATACCAGAAGTTGTACCATTCGACGCAGCGTTGGACATACCTATAGACGAGCAAAAGTATGTTTCAGTCGGTTTATTAAATATTAACAATATCGATCGGGCAAATATTGAGGCAATGGAGGTTTCATTATGCCTTGTTTGTTTTCTGTAGAGCCGAGGCAATGAAGAGAATTCAAAAGCTACTTCGATCGAAGTTGCTCGAGCAAGCTGTTGGACTTATTCGCGCAGCAAGGTAGGGATCCTATTTATTTTTATTGCAGTGGAATCTTTATGGAGTAGCTGCTTGTGATCTGAGAAAGCAATTTTATTATTATTTGATATCAAGCGTTACATACATATATCTAGTAAATATAAAAGCATGCATATATTTAAGCATTTTTTAAATGTAACATTTCTTGTTTAGTAGAAGTTGAATTATAATCTGTGCATTCAATTGAAAGTTCATCAAAATAATGGAGACCTAGTGGCTTCAGTGAGACAAATTATTGAGCACGGCGTTAATTTCTATTTGATACAAAAGAAAAATGAAATATTTCTTCGAAGTAGATAAATAAAGCTAGTACACCCTTTAGCCAATTTAACTTATAAAAAAGAAAAAGGACAGACACTTGAACTGAAAAATGCAACTCCCGACGTAAAAAAAATGCTCGGTGCTGAAAGTGCCATTTGTGGGCATATCTGAATACGAGTTGCGGCGTTGAAAATAGCACTTAGATTGATGACACTTCGTGATGGAATTCCTTTGCTTTTGGTTCAGCGCAATTTTGTGGTCGTTCAGTCGTCCATTTATACAGCTGCAAACCACAGGCATAGTCTTTTAACGTACATTTACAGTAGTCAAACGTTTTTCGGTTTTCCTATTTCACTTTTGGTTTTTCTTTTGCTTTTCACTTTCGGTTGTTAACAGCCTTTCTTTTTCAATAGTGTACATGCTGAAGCAAACAAGCAAGAACAGAGTGGGTCAGAGTATTTCTGATGCTCTGTATGTACGAGGTTTGCGAAAGGTTTGATTTTTTCAGATGAAAGAATGGTATGGTGGAAGTAGAAACTGAACAAATGCCAACGTATTGTTGCGCAGGGAATGAATTATGTAGAATACTTGGTTTAACACAATTCGCCATTTAAACTTATAATGCATTCTGAAGTCATTAAACTAAATTGTACCGAATTGTCCCGAATAGATTGTACCGCTGCAGTTTTGTACAACTTTATTATGATTTGACTGAATTTCTGAAGCAGGCGCAAGTGGATACTAACTGCTAACTAACAAAGGATTATTTGGCTTTTCATATTGACAATTAAAGAATTAGCATAACGAATGAGACGAAAGTATGACGTATCAAATTAATAATAAATTGTTCGCTGCTCCCTTTTATCAATCATAAATTGAACGCTGTAAAGCGAAATCTTTTGCGAATGATATCTGCTCGATACGATCTATCTGTTTGTGTTAAATCATTTAAAGCCACCTGTCTCATCAGCGAAAACATTCGACTTTTCCGACGTTCGTTTTCTCTGGGACCCTAAACCGACTAATTAGCAAACTGGCAAGTGTTTGCACTCCACCCGTATTTACGTTACATTAAGCCCGAAAGGGATGGTTCGTTCTTAAAATATTTCAGTGTATGTTGGCTCATCTCAGTGTACCAGGGACGTTGATGACCCTAGCCCCTTTGAAGTGTTGCGCCTCTAAATATACTCTGGAGTCTTGTCCCTCGACCAAGTTGTTTCTCAATTCCACCCCATCGATGCTCCTGCAGCCTTAATCGTCGCTTCGCTGGTTCAGAGAGGGCGGTGTACCTTGCAGATGGAGTTTGGCGATGTGAAAACGAATTCTTCACGTTCGTTTCATCTTCAAAAAATTCTTGTCTTACGATAGAGTGTCAAATGTATACCTATTTCTGCCACTAGATTGCTCGTATGAAATTGTTACAAGTATAATTTTAATCATCGTGCAAATATTTGCATTATTTATTTTTTGTCGAAGCACCTGTCGGTCGCATTTCTGATAAACGTTCAATTTACGATTGAGACATTAGCTTAAGACTCTAACCAGCTAAAAAGTGTTTACACTGAACAAGTTCCCGCAGAGTCGTGAAACGTTGGCCACAGTTTTGCACTTGCTGAAAGGCACCGGAGTAAAATTACCGAAACAAAAAAATCGTTTCACGTCGGGCAGTCTTTCTTCTGAAGCTAGAGAGGGAGTTTATAGTCCATCCTGTAGGTTTTTCTCCAGACAATATCATCGCAGCGGCACTCCTACGGGGTACTTTACGAGATTGTTCGCAATATTCCGGCGTCCATTTTATGGGGTAAGCTTCCCCATAGCTGGTACACAATGGAAGCTTCTGGTTCATGCCGACCTTGTGCATACAGTATGATAAAGGAAGCAGTAGACTGTTGACTGCGGATCGTATAGACGTAGGCTCGGAGTAGCAGATATTAATAACACGTTTATGGTAATCCGCTGGTATTACGGCAAACAAAGTAATGCCTCCGCTCCCCTTTCGCCCTTAAATATCTGTATAATACGTGGCTTGTCCTCGAAATACTCGGGGAAAGCTTCCAGTGATCGCGTTTCGTTTGCCCGCAGCAAATACTCCTATCGTTTGGACACAGACTCGAACCCTCTAATTTTCTGCTTGCACCAGTGCGACCGGCTAAGTGTGCTGATTTAGCGCAGGCATGGATAATACAAAGTCACGGAGGATAATTAAGGAGAAGAACGTGCAGCTTTTAATCCTTCTTCTCTTAAACGACCAGCGGAGTCTTATCTACCTCCCAAAGCTTTGCTGCTTAAAAGATAGATTCCACTGTGTTAATTAAACGTAAATTGTTAATTGGTATATAAAATTGTCTAATAACATTGAACTTTGACTGAAATTTAAATCCTCGGGGAATTGTTTCTTAAAAGGACTACATATAATACTGTACTAAATTCAACAAGCACCCTAAGCCAATTCACCTCAATAAGTAGCGCGGCCTTGACTTTCAAAGAAAAGATAAACTCGGTCTTGGATGTCTTTCGAGTGTCAAGGGCGAGAATCGGCGCGTCGAAATTATTCGTTCCGTGTCTGGCAAAGAAGCCAGTTCTGGCGATGGAAGCGTGGAGGGTTGGCTGAGGTGCGTCTGAGAGATTCCATTGTCGCGGGACTTCAAATCGGGGGATAATGGGGGTTGTATGGTACTGGATTTCTATTCAGACAGCCACCAGCAACGTCCCCGCACGAGCCACTTCTTCTGCCCTGGGGACAGCATGCGCCCTCTCTTCTCCCCTTTCGAATCCCTTCCTCTGCACCTTCACCCGCTTCGCTTATTGGATTCCCCCTCCGAGTCAGGGATTTCGTACTTTCGAAAGTAGCCAGACTCGCGGCTTGATATACCCCGCGTGTATAAGGGTTTGTTGTCTGTTTCTGTGGAAAAGAAATGTGTCGTGTTTTGCTGCAATGTTTTTTTAATAACACTTGCTGGTGTGCTGAATCCTTGTTACTTATTTCCACAGGCTAGCATTACCAGGAGAATGAAAAAGTATAGCGAGATTCGTAAAAACTATAATCCACATGTTCAAAAATGGAATTTTTCATATATTTAAATATTAGGACAGTTGTGATTCATAATAATGCGAGTCCTATCTTGAAAGTTCTGCCAGTCATTTCTTATCTTTCATTACATTGAATGTCCTTGGACACTTTTCTTCGAATGTCCTTTCACACTGTACAGTTTCAACAATAGCAGGCTAGCACAAGTCTAAGCTTATTTAGCAATCGAGAACACTTGATCCTGAGTCGACTTCGTCGCCCAATCACGTTTCTTGGCCTCTGGTGTCCTCTTTGACGTTTTCCAACAGCTTTCAGAATATTTCCACGTGCGGCAGCTTTTTAATGAAAATTCAGGGCAGGCGAGGTCCTGCTGAAAAGCCAGCCACCGTGTAGCACAGGGTTAGGAATCCTCCGCCATTAACTGCAGCCTTTTTCATGACTCCGCCAAGGTGAAGCCGTGATTTTACCTTTGTCCTCTGGTCACGTACACCGACTTTCTCCTTTCCTCGATGCTTTCGGATTCTCGCAGGGAATAGAACTTTCGTGAAACGGCCCGGATCCTTTCGCCTCTCTTATGAAATTGCAAAAGGCTTTGTGAAGGATAGTCTAAATGCGAGGCAATCAACGTTTCCTTCATTCTGTTTGCCAAATATCCTCCGCACATCAAAAATATTTATAACAACTTTAAATTAGCAATCTTTACTTCTCGAATCATACAACTTTTTCTTTCAATAAGCCCTCGGTGTAATAGTTGAGAATCTTGAGACAAAACCATGCCCTAGCATTTCCCTTGCATTTCCCTTGGATTTCCCTTGGATTTCCCTTCTCCGATCCTCTTACGTTAGCTGCAGGTAATTGAAAAAATTTGCATACCCATGTTGATCGCGTAAGTTAGGATTTCTATCTACCAGAGACATCGATCAGGAAGCGATCCCTCCGGAGACAAGATCTCTGGCAAATTCGAGTAGATCGCAAGGCAGCTGTGCTCCCGTTCCTTGGAAAATCCTTCTACTTACGCGCGGTTCTCTATCCATTTTCCGTGTTAGAGACTCCGCCAGCTTCTGTTTCTAGACAGTTTCGAAGACTTCGCATGCACGTGTGCACGCTGGCGACGAGCGTAGTCTCGAAGGTCGATAGAAGAATAGAGAGGGTTGGACGCGAACACTTGACGCAAGCAACCGGATGTTGGTGTAGATCGTGGTGAAGCTCTAGTGCTCGAGGGAGTCTTCTACGAGACCCATTGAGATTGCCACTCGGACCTCTTCTCTGGTCTTTCCCCTCACCCTTTTACTACGCCACGTCGTCTCGACTTCCGTGTTTTACACACACGTATGCTACACCGGATAATGAAACACGCCTAGTGTCTCCCTTTGTTTAATCACTTTAATCTTATTGTTGGCTATGCATCTTATCTTCCTAAGTATACTTGTGCTGGTTTTTCAAAAGACTTTGTGGGCATTTTTTCCCCTGTAATAGTATGCACAAGGCATGCTTTGGAATAAAATCGAGTGGAGCATACTTTACTCCTTTTTTTTAAATTCAAGCTTCATTATATTTAACGCATTTTGTACCGGAAAGGGAATAGTTCAATACATTTCTAACCCTTTGTTTAGTTAGTCTTAATGCCCTTTGCGATATGTCAAAAACTATAAATTGTAACACGACTGAGTTTAATAATATTCAGCAAAATTAAATCTCTGCTTTTATACATAAGTCGGTAATCATTTAATAACGCGTGCATTATTATAATTCTAAAGGAGAGGACTTATTCTGAATATTTGCAATCGTTTTACAGAGAAGTCTGGCCCGAAAATGACAGTTTTGGAAGGGCTGATATTCCACAGGAAGAGGAGTTTCTTGCTTTGAGGGAAATTTTCTTTGCAGACTTGGGCGGTGAGTGATGTTTACGTTTATTGTTGCGCTATTCATGCTCTTGCTTTGTTTTATATTATTAATATCGGAATCTATTAGCTGTTTAAGTGTTGACAACACTAAAATTGTAGAGAAAGTGGCGTAAATATGGGCTACCACTTTCATTTCAGGCATTATTGTCAAACTGGTTGCAGATTTTTAAAATGCAACACTGCAGTGAATTCTATCTATGTTCTATTATATGATGTTCAAATAAGCTGCAGAAAGATCATGTTTGTTACGAATTATGCATTTAAAGTAAAAGTGAAGGATGCTCGTGTTTAAAAGTGAGGTCTAAATACGGGCTAGCCTTGAAATAATCTAAAGAAAAAGTAAAAACTTCACATTTCTGAAGAAAAAGTTAAATGCTGTCTACAATAGTTATAAACGTTAAATATATGTCTTTCAACACCTGCACAAGCATTTCGTGTCCTCAGGTAACACTAAGAAAGCCAAAGTTTTTGGCCAAAATCTTCAGAAGAAGATCTTTTACAAAACATGCAACTCGAGTCACCCCGTCTGAATACTTCGTCTGATGCACTCAGGGATGCTTACAGTAGTGTCAGACATCACTATGATATTCAGTATATTAAACAATTTATTTTATTTTGCTAATTATATTAAACAAAACAAAAAAGTCAGCGATAGACTAAAATAAGACGAAAATCAAGAATGGCGAAATCGTATTTAAGGGTACAAAGATAAGTTTTTAGTGCTTTAAAAGTCGGTCCAAAGGCCTCTGATTGGAGGCAACTTAGTATGCTCTGTCGCATCGAGTTACCTATACTCAGGAACCTTTGGCCCGATCTTTACATTTTTAATAACTTGTCATTGGGGCTTCATATACGACTTTGTCACTCTTGATTGTCGTCCTATTTAACCGATTTTTGCACCATCTTCTCTAGTATAAATAAGATGAGTATAATAAAATGCAAATGCAAGCCATTATCTGCTACCCCTAGCTTTACTTGGTTCTTGAACCGTAGTTTCTCATTATTGCCATCAAGGTGAAGTACCTAATATGATCTTAAACTTCAGCTAGCCGATACTTAGACCATAGCCCATATTTGAGCCATCTCCTCCACAAATAAAATATTACAATACTAATTTGGTCATTTAATTCCTTAAACATTGCAGAAATTATTCTAAGTATGATAAGTCTGATCTTGAGTGTGTTTTCTCATTCATGGATTCGAGGAACACCTTTTATATTGTAGATTCTAGTAGGTTGATCGTTTTTTAAATCGGACACAGGAGGGTGTAAGGATTTACTGTTAAATTACACCCTTAACTTTCCGATTAATTCCCATTGCCTCACGCAAATCCGCGATACACCACAGAATTCTAATCATGGTAAATCTATGCCCCGAAAGGAGTCTTAATCCCTGGTTACTATTCTGCCGCCTCGAAGATCGTTTAAATGAAATCCTGGAGAATATCGTGATAACGAGATTCTAGAGAACCAGGCGACATATATTTGCAATCTCCGGTAGGCAGCTTGAGATGAAGTTAAAACTTCGCACTACCAAAGCACTGGCCATTAGTACTTTTTCCTCAACCCCTCCCCCATGTTCCCATGAGGGACGGTTGCCTGTGTAACTTGAATTTATCGAGAAAATTATATTCTCTGTACACATACTACCGCGAGAAACTCGAGGATGCTACTTTTGCTCGCGTGCAACTATAAAGTGCAAAATCCTGTATTACATTGGATGCTGAAATTAATAAACTGTGCAAGTCCAATTTAAATCCTTAATTGATTCTCGAATCTGTTGGATTAGAAACTGATTTCTTTTGTGTTACTCGTGAAATTTCCCATGGCATATTGGCCACGGCTTTTTCAAAATGTCCTCGTAGATCACGATGTCTTGCTTGCGATTCAATCGAGACGCCGTGTTTTATCGTTATCCGCAATTTTTTGTTTTCTTGCCTCTACGCGTATCTCGTGCTGCAGGATTTATGATGAATAGATTCGCAGGATTAACAAGGACCTTTCAAGCACAGGGGTTTTCCCCAGACACGTACGTGCGATCGTTCATTTTATGTTGACGGTTTGAAGTTTTCCCGCAAAAGCCAACGATAACATCCGCAGCCAATGGATTCGAAAATATTTATTCGCACATTTTTAGCCCTTTACTGGAATTCCGACGAGAATAAATCGATGAGCTGGCGGATACTCCTGCTAAGGGGATATTAAGAGTGGAAAAAGTTATAAACACGTAATTTTCCTCAAGGGGGGCTTCCGCGGGATCCGGTTTGTAATAACCGGCAACGTACATCACGACGCAAATTTAATTAAACACACCCTCGGTATTCATTTCACGCTTCTAATTTATGTATGAATAAGTAGTACAGTGTACAGGCAGCGAGATTTCCTGACGATCCACTTTCTGCCGCGCATGTATGTATTTATCAATGTTTGTTAACGTGGAAACAATGGCGTCAGCGATGCAAACATTTCAAT
Source organism: Holcopasites calliopsidis (assembly GCA_023838395.1). Taxonomy (NCBI): domain Eukaryota; kingdom Metazoa; phylum Arthropoda; class Insecta; order Hymenoptera; family Apidae; genus Holcopasites; species Holcopasites calliopsidis. The sequence goes on from JALHAQ010000045.1 coordinate 274,964, forward strand.
AGCTTGTCACGGCTTTTCATTTCGATTCTATGCTCCGACGTTCTGCTACGATGATTGTGTATCTTAAAGTGGATCGAAAGTGTCTCGCTGGAAAGGAAATCAATATTGTAATCAAGCGCGTGTGCACTAAAAAGCATTACTCATTTGCGAAACGATTAATCGTTTAAATAAAGTACACACCTGATGATTTGGAAAAATATTTTATTCTGATCGTTATATCATAGAATATTAGTTCCTTTTCACTTGTTATTAATATTGTAGTAATGTGTATGTGCACCAGAAAACATTATTCACTTGTAAAACAATGAATCGTTTAAATAAGTAATGAAATGAATGAGTAAAAGTAAAATTAATCTAAAACGTGTTAAATAAGGCACACACCTGATGATTTAGAAAAATATTTGTTCCCGAACGTTATATCATGGAATATTGGTTTTTGTTTTACCTCAATTTTTAATTTGAAGAATTACATGAAACGAAAGTTATTACATCGCACGTTTGCCCGTTTTTGTACCATGAGTGCGAAGCATACCGTTTAGCTTGATTGATTGACATTAATTGCGTGGCCTATTGGTTATGCTTTCAAGCCTAGCACGTCGAATATTTTAGGACGAACATGACATGCCAGTGTGTACAGCTTTCGTTGAAAATATAGTTATATGAATTTGTGAAAAAAATAGAGGTAAATGACAAATAACAACTATTATTTTTCCACGATAATATGTAACGTTGTATGGAACTCAAAGATACAAATTGTTGTTTTTAACAATTTCATAATTTCAAGCCTTAAAACAATATGCAATTGGTTCTGTTTTTGATAAAACTATTACTTACTGCAAATGGAAACGAATATTTTTAAACAAACCTCGTTTAAGTATATCTGTCAGTAAATTTTTTAATAACCGCATTACCATTTGACGACAATTTGCTAAATTCATCTTGGGTTGTGTAAAAATAATAAGTACTCCATGAATCTGATTTGGAGCTGATCGAAAGGGACTTTATTTATACATGTCCTCTTGTAGCTGCACTCGAGACTCGGTAACCCGTAGCTAGTTTCATCGAGTTCCATTTTTCTATGCCATAAAGTATCGGCAGTAGAAAGATATCCCTGCGGCCTGCGTTGCAATTTTTCTCTTGTTCCTATACGATTCTAAACCTGTTGGGCTGAATACTTGATGGACGTATCAGAATAGAGAAGCTATAAGTTCTTCCTGCTTCAGGTCGAAGGTTTGATGAATGAAGATCGAATTGAAAGTCCCGTCTGTACCTTAGAGTAACGTTAGGATTTGCATGGTGCCCTGTACTAGTAGCGATCCCTACCACATGCCCGCCGTGTCGCGTCGTTGCTATTCATCCTGCTTTCACGCTTGCCTGGTTTTACTGTCGATAACTTAATGTCTCTCTTCGAGATAACTCCCCGAGTTCGTTCTACGTTTTTCTCTATACGTTTGCTGTACAGTTCGAAACGCGTGTAATGTTTCACTGTCTGGTTCAGGTTGCCTCGGATATGCGGACGTAAAAAGGGATGCCACTCTCGTTCGATATGGAAGAGTAAGCTTGTTTACCTGAATCCTCGTCCGCCAGATTTCTGTCCCTTCGAGAAATCACCTTTGTAACAGCTTTTTGGGGAAGCATCTCTACGTGCATGGAATAACGATCCGATCAAATTATGGATCATGTATCGATGAGGAGCGTCGAAAAGCTTTTTCGAATGAAACGATTTTTCAGTACTTAATACTTAACACTTAATACTAAATATTTGATGATACTTTACAATGCTTAACGAAGCCTGACGATACTTAACGATACTCAACTATACTTGACGATACTTGATACTTGATGATATTTAACCCTTCGCACTCTGTCGTCCCCTCAGAGGTCACATTTTAAAAACTGTTATAACTTCGCGAAAAAAGATCGTTCAACAATTCACCTGAGCTCATTTTAAATCGTGAAAACTCTACTTTCTCAGCCCTGAGTTCATTCTTTCTCAAAAATGTTTTTACATCATGTAACGAGTAGGAAAGTGAAGACACTTTTCCTGGTTGAAAGTTTTACAGATTCAAACGTGTCTACGGACATTGAGAAACTTTTCCTTCGTAATTCAAATCACCATGAATTTGAAGCACAAAGTCCTTCCTTTAAAACTACCACCTCGCATTTGATATACGATTTCTTTGTTACCGTTTTATCGAACTTTGACTGGAAAGTGTGCCGACGACGTTAGTCTTTGCGCTTTAAAATGAGCCGAGCGGAATCGTTGTATGATTTTTTTCACGGAATTACAGCAGTTTAAATATTGACAATTATTCATTAAAAAATTATAAGGATATTCAGGCAAAAGATTAATGGTACTTGAAAATACTTGATACTTGATACCTGATGATACTTGACACGTAACGATACTTGATACTTAATACCTGATGATGCCTGATACATGACGATACTTGATACTTGATGGCACTTGTAGGAAAACGTCTTTACCGTGTAAATCAATTACTCTTATCATAGACTTATTTATACCTCACTAATCAATAAAAAATTTACTTAAAAGTATATTATTTGTTTTTCGATACAACGTTCTATATTTGCCAAAGTACGAACTCACGATTTTATTTGCTTCTACAGAACTAAATCAGACAAACGTATATTTGATATCTGATTTGGCAAGATTATTTCCTATTTCGACCGTTCTGTTACTTTTTTCTTTCCCACGCAATCCACGTTCAATCGTCCGGAAATCATAAGCTCGAAGAGAGTATCTCTGATTGCATCAAAAGTATGGTATTCGGAAGAAACGAGATCAGTACGGTACGTTAGTGGGATGGAAAAGTGGTTTCGACAGACTTACCGGGGCGAGGTTTATTGAAAAACTTGCTCCCTGCTTTCGAGAAATATCAAATCGTAAAAGGTCGCCCGCGAATTATGTGCGGGAAATACGGCTGACTAAATGCTGGATTTCCGTTTCCTTCGTTTACAGTTTATAAACCCGTGACAGTAACATTCTTTACAGCGCGAGTGAGGCATGTTCTACAATTTCTCATGCAATTGTCCGCGTCGTTTTCTATTTTCCTATCGAGCATTATTTATTGTCAGCAGCTCGCTTCGTGCTATTTATTACCCCATTATTTATTACAACGGCTGTGTATCATTAATTTAATTTCTCTTTTTCACTTTGGAAATCAGTATCGACGACCCGTCGAATTCACGGTAAAATATGAGCCATCATGCGCACCGGCTCCACGCTGCCGTTGAACGGTGCTGAAGGAAATAACTATACGATCTATATTTAACACGTTTACACGAAACAATTGTTCGAAAGAGTGGTGCTTTTCAATCGCAGAATGCAACGTTTCGTTCACTCGAATATTTAACGCAATTTTATGAAGCAGTGTGTTAGATGGAGAGATGCACAGGTTCGAGACGCCCCAGTTTGAAGCGCAGATAGAAATTTACATCCTCGCTCAGTCGGCTGATCGCTACCGTATATCTGCTACTATGTCACTTTGATGCTGTCCCCGCATGCCAGACAACGACCCTTGCGCCAATTTACCTATGCAGAACCGGTACGGATCTTCCTACTTCCTCTGGTCAAATTGCGAATTGCACCTACTCCATGAGGTATAGCAATCCGGAAACGTGGCAAAAGGCAGCCCGAATTTCGCCTCGATTAATTCACTGATTTCAATGTAATTCACGTTCACGACAATTACCTGCCTATAGACTAATCATAAAGATATCACTAATAAGTTTTTACTGCATAAAGTAAATTGAAAATTAATCAGCCAGTTGAGGACTCGACCGGAGAAATGAGACTCGTTCCTTCTTATGTTATCAAACATTTTTTTTTATGTATTTTGTTAGTGAATAACAGTTCGATGAAGTACTTTGAAATTTCATTTCTGATCCGAGATAATTGTTATTGTACCAACTCCTACTTCTTTATAACTGAATATTTGAATAATTTAGTGTTTACATTGAGTGTACAATAAAAGTTCGATAAGCGAAGAAAAATCAGGATCTAAATGTGTCACTAATCGTGTAGTGGCAGCGCCCTCTGATTGGTTACGCACGTATCACGTGGCATGTCATGAGGACGGACGGGCGGAGGCGGGACAGCGGTAGGGATGAGTTCCGCTCGCTTAACATGCAGATCGTTCGGTCCGCTTAACGAATTGGTACTGTACTTACTATTATGAATAAAATTATAGCAGTATTTTCATAGACGGTTTATAGTATCTACTATATTTGAACCCTTAACTCCAGTAATTGCTGTGTGTGTTACATTTAAGAAAGGATAACGTGTTGAAAGTTTTCGGATCGACATTTATCGGTGTTCAGATGTCTGACGGCAATTCGCCGCGTTGATGTTGCTTTCTTCCAGGCAATTTCTCTCGCGCGGATGGTACAATAACTCTTTCGGTAACGATCTATAGCTATTAACGCCTTATGGAGCACTTCAGCGTTTCTCTGTCGTCCGTTTCCGCTTCCTTTGTCTCCCGTTCGCGACTTGTTTTCCCACGTTTTTACCCTTCACGGTAGATTCTTCTTAGAGAGGGAGGCTTAAGTGAGAAGAAAGTCGAAACGCAATGATTTCTCTTGCCTTCCCTTTCATTCGCTCTCGTTTTAAGCTCGTTGAAGGCAAATCGGCCACTTAAAAGCAGGGGGGCATTGGATGCTCCGGTGCACACTAGTCTCTCCATCCGAACCTGTTATAAGCTGTACAAATGGTATACAAGAGGGGTGCGTACCGAGAGTGCTTCACCCCCGTGTACGTGGGCTACAATGCGACCGTTTCCCCCTGCAGCCGGTTAATGAAGTTATGATTGAAGGTTAAATTCCATGAAATTGCCTCGGTTAATGGCTCTGCGCCTCACTATGAATGCAAATCGATGCTAAAAATTCGGCGCGGTCACGCCGAGAGGTGGTTGTTTACCTGGCAATAACGATTTTTTTTTAACGCACCTTTGGGAACTGTTGCTGCGATTAACCCGTGGGAAATATTCAACTATATTTATGATAGTGTCCAGGGGTAATTATCAGCATTTTTATATGATTTAAAGGGCTTTTAATATTCATGCAAAGTAAAGGGAATGCAATAGCCAACTGAAATATTTGTTGAAAATTGAACTACTTCGATCGGAGCTATTTTTAAAAATATTTAATACTTAAAACATAACACTCAATACTAGATATTTGATAGCCATTTTACTAAAGGTTATTGCTTATTAATTAGAATTTTTCTCTCTATAATTGTACCAAAATTTGTTTCCGTTCATGCAAAAATTTTAACAATTTCTTCCTCCAAGAAGAAATTTGGTAGAAACTTGTAATGGGATTTTGCAGGCAAAACACTCAGATGCCTGTTAGGTGAAAAAACTCTGTACAACGTGTATCAAAACAGTTATAACACATTTGATATTTGATAATACTTGATACTTGATGATACTTGATTCTTCGTGGGATTTCATACTTAATGGTACTTGATGATACTTGATACTCATTTTACTAAAGGTTATTGTTCATTAATTAGACATTTTCTCTCTTTATTTATACCAAAATATGTTTGTGATCATGCAATAGCGTTTACAATCTTTCGCTCCACGGGAAAATTCGATAAAAATTTGTAATGGGATTTTCCAGGCAAAACACGTAGATATCTCCTTGATGAAAAGAAAATCTGTACAGCATGCATCAAAATGGTTATAACGTTTTTGTCATAACTTGTGCCTTGTTGTGCCAGTAAACGATCGATTAATTTCGAATAAACATATAAAGTTGATGGACTGTTATTTGCATTAGTAGTATGCATTTTAATGAGCGAGCATATTTGGAAAATGTACCTAGCTATTGTAATTTCGTCATAAATCAATGAATAAACGATGAGTCTGTTAGCCTGACGTTAACAATCAAACTTCCGCGCACCGAAAGTACAGATTATACTCCTTTCAACATTAAAACACAGCTCACAAGTACGCTGCAATTGCACAGGCAGAATTTCAGATAGCAGCGTGAAGTAGGAAACGGTGTGAGAAAAGAGCGACTCGAGTCGCGCCTGTAAATAACAGAAACCTCCCCAGTCCCAAGGTCAAGTGTTTTCTGCAACACTCCACAACCCTTGCATTTGCGTGTTTGCCCCGTTCTACCCTTTCTTTTCTTCAAATGGAAACGCGGCTGCACTCCTTCGCGCAGCAGCTACGCGCCGGCTAAAGTAATAATGCATTTGCAAGTTGCGTAGAAATTGAATAACAGTCGTGCTTGAATAATACAGATATGTAAATGGACGTTGGCTCTGGCCGAGGTAGCAGAGCTACAGACTGGGATCATTTATATTGTATCCGAGCCTTCGTCTCCTTCTACCTATAGCTATAGGATTTCCGAACCCACCACCTTTCTCCCGCCCTGTTGTTCTTTGCAATTTCGCTTTTATCTATCTGTTCAATAGTTCTCGCTCACCCCCCCCCCCCCCCCCTCTGTCTTGCTTTTAAACACGTTTCTGTGCTCGCTGTTCGGTTCTTTCCCTCTGCATTTTCATAGTCTTACCTGCCTTGCAATCTACATTGCCCCATTCACGTTTGTCTTTCTCATCAGCTATCCGAGTTTACGTGTGTCTCGATCTTAAGCCGATTCTCTTCCAGCCACTTTTTCTCAATCCAACGTCTCTCTTTTTCCCGGATTCGTTTTGCTTTCTTTTACTTTTGGTCCACGTTTCTTTAATGAGAACAAAAAGAAATGCGACTATTCATTCCAGCCTTTCCCACTGCATTCTTGTTCCCGGGACCATTCCTACTCCCCCTACGCCACTTTTCTACCGAGTTCCTTCCCTTTTATTTCGCGCCATGCGTTCTTCGTTATCGGCACTTAGCTAGCTCTTCCCATTTTGACTCCCGTTTCCTTAGCTAATATTTTGCTTCTCTAATGTGACACCCAACTGCTCTTAACCCCTCCCAGCTGCGTCTTCCACTCTGTATGATTTTAATGTTATTAAGATATGACTCCTCCTGGCGTGACTATCGTCGTTTGCGGTGGCTCGCGCAGTTTCGACTGGTGATAAATTTTATGGAGAGATGGAGTCTTGCGATTTAAAAAGCAAGGGAAATATTGTAAGAATTGCGGCAAAGGAAATAATCAAACAAATTAGGAAAATAGACAGTTTCATAACTAGATACAAATTTTAAATATTGTATACAGAAGATAAAATTTGTAATAGTGAGAGCTATCGTACATGCACTGTACCTCGTGTGTCTAAATTTGTTAAAAACTAAGACAGTTCCTGTAATTGCTAATTCCGGAGAAACAGAGATTTAGTAGCTCTTGCCTGTACTAATTTTCGTCCGGCAAATGGAGGTTGATATACAAGAAATCAGGACTGTACACGTCCATTAATTTTTATTCACAGTGCTGAACGATACCTAGTGTACAAAAATGTAAACCGAATGAATTTCAGTACTTTTTTCTTTCTCAAAACAGCACAATCTTTAATTGGACTATTCACAGGTTAAAGTGACCTACTCCACTTTTTCAATTTGTAAAGATTTTTGCGACAAGGCTTTGATTGATGCTTAGCCTTTTATATCTATATTTTTATTTTTATTTATTTGTATATTTCGTGTAGTTCATTATATTATATTAAGCAAGGAAGGAAACGTAAGGGAGGCTTGTTATTAGTTCATCCTTTCAGAATTTTCATGTTGCACTGTTTTCACCAACATTTCCAAATAAATTTTCCCTCATTAATCACCGCGGTTATTTCACCATTTACATCAATAATCCAAGTTTCATGAATTTTTCGTACTGAAAGTTAGGTGAAGGTCACAATATCATAGGTCATTGGACTCGCCTTGACCTTATCTATCAGGTCGCCATATCAAAAATATGTAGTCCTATTTAAAAAAAAACCTCGATGGTTTTGAAATTTCGAAAAGAATGACCTTGAGAAAATTTGTTTGCCCACCATTACGTTCGCCCCTTCAAACCAAGTATTTTTTTCCTTCGACATTTTTCCCTATCATAAAAAATATGCGAGATATTTGACATGTTGAAGTTAGGCCGGACACCCTGTAAAAAGAGGATTTCATTCACTGAAGTTGCGATGACTCAATAACCAATTACCATTTTCTTACTGCCCAGGGAAGACGACGTTTTATCGCAGCTCCGGAGATGCGTTGCTATATTTATGTAAATTGCTACTGGGCTTTCTGAAAGGCGGTGAACTGTAAAATACGGCTGGAAATTTGGTTACATCCTCTCGTTACGCGCCTCCTTGCTTTCTTTCGCTGCAGTGCAAAGTCTGATGTTCGCGTGTATCCAGATTCCTCTTTGATTCGTTGGTATAATATACGAGGTCTTGAATAAACGATCCTCGGTATGCAAATTTGGCTTGAACCTTTTTTTGCGGCGAGAACGAGGCTTCGAGTGAAATCGTTACTTATGGAGGGTATGCTAAAGTACGGAGCACTGTACAAGTGAAATAGCCATGGAGCAATTGGGAATAAAGTCAAGAATATATTTTTTGCTATGTATAAAGAGATTTATTAACAGCTTTTTAGTCAGACGATGAAAAAGTTCCAAGATGAAAAAACTGGTTCAATAATTAATTTCTTTGGTAATTTGCTTTATATAAACGTTTGTGTTGCAGTAATACTCTTTTATTTTTTGATGTTGTACAGGAGACATTTAATATAATATAATAAAAAATAAATCGGTCATTTCTTATTTTTCATTTGACATGCTAATGATAAGAGTAAAATGCTCTCAAATTGTATTCAACCTCAAAATAGTAATTCGTCTTCATTACGCGGAATAAATATGCTCATTGTCGGTGTCCAATTAGTAATCGAAGATGAAATAAATTATTAATTGATTACGACTTAAAGCAAAGTACATGGTGAAAATCCTCTCGATTGTAGCAGTCTTTTTAAAAACTTTTGGCAGACAAACTGGCCTAGATATTTCCAACATTAACCATTGTCTATCATTACTTATTGTCGTTGCACGTAGATGGGACGTGAGGGGGCAACAATGACACATTGTTTAAACAAGCACTGTCATTAGCAGCGCAGTGGCTCAAAGAAAGTACAAGTGGCGAGGACGCCTTAATGACTTCTCGACGACACAATTAGGTGCTCGCGAAACGACGTGAGATAAATTTAAATGTGTTGCGCATAGCTGGGGTGAGGCCGTGCGACGCCGGCTATGTAGAACACCGTCGGAAACCGAGTGCGGAGAGGAAGCTCCCTTGATACGAGAACGAAATAGCTCTTCACTTTTTATCACGATCCAGTGCAACGTCTCGTAATAAAAGCAAAGGGGTGGTGCATAGGTGGATGAGCGGTGTCGAGGTATGGGCAGCGGCCCCGATGATCTACATTGAAACGAAATTACGTTGCGCAGAGATAATGCACGCCTCTCGGGCACGGTGGCCCACCGACGCCACTTTCGAAAGACACTTGCGCAGTTAATGACATCCCTGGGGAATATCATTCAAGGCGACAAACTTCCTTCTTTTTATTTTTATTACCTACTAGGGGTTCGCGATGTTTTATGCAGGGAGGAAGACATTTTTCCAGTGGAATATAGGTCAATCTTGGTCGAGATTTGTTGATTATCTTTGCTTCTTTAATCTTTTATTATTCAATTTCATAGTCCCTGTTATTAATGGATACATTCATGTTTAAACGAAATATGTTGGAGGCGTAATAGTTATTGCATCATGAAGTATTTGAAAACAGCAACAATGCAAAAATGAAAATAATGCTTAACAAATACTTTTCGCTTCTGTTCTACGATTTTTAATGATCATTCTGTTTCATGATCATCTAATTATTTAAAATTCTCCGTCCATACAGGATTAAATTCTATTACATACAGAGTATTTACTTCCAAATTACGATTATTTAAATAGATATCATATACCCATCAAAGGGAAACGTCTTTATTAAATGTATATTAAATGTATCGTCAGCGATGTTTGTTGAAAAATTCGATTTCCACGGATACATTATGCATTCCATGTAAGTGACCACTGATATTAATTTATGGGTTGAATAATGACTTTCCGATCTTGGATGCTTGCCACAGCGTGGCTTAGCAGCAGGGAGTAGTTTTACTGCCTCGAATAAATTTTCACGAAGGATGGGATCTGATCCATAAAGTAAGAAATCCCTGGAGATAGGCTCTCCTTTCCTTTTCCTTCCCTCGTGTCTCATGTCCGAGGATGTTATCTTTATCAGATTGATTAAACGTACACGATATCGCAAGAGAATTGCTAGTTATCATTATAAATTTTCGAAACGACCGAGATACAGGCGACGTAGAGTCTTTGCGAGTACTGGAAGCGTAAAAAGATGTCGAAAATATCAGACGTATAATATTTACAGGGTCTACGTAAGTTCATGCCAATATCGTCCAGTGATAGTTATCGAAGCCGCTTGTTATTTCTGCGACCGATGACGTTGGAGTGACAGTGGATCGATAACGATATGTCAACAAACGGAGACGTACTTCTCCTTTTGGGCTCCTTAATCTTCGTTACGATGGGTGAAAGTCCTACTTTAATCCCTTTTTCTCAACAAAGTCAAAATTGTCCCTTATTGTTCATTAATTGGAATTTTTCTCTCCGCATTTGTACCAAAATTTGTTTTTGTCCATGCAAGAATGTTTACAATTTCGTGCTGCAAGGGGGAATTCGATAAAAATTTATAATGGAATTTTGCAAGCAAAACATGTAGATGTCTTCTAGGTAACAAAATCTGTACAATGTGTATCAAAAATAGTTGTAATATACTTGAAACTTGATGATACTTGATAGTCATTTTACTAATGGTTATTGTTTATTAATTAGTATTTTGCTCTCTATATTTATACCAAAACTTGATTACGTTTATGCAAAAATTTTTACAATTGCTCCAAGGAGAAATTCGTTAAAAACTTGTAATGGGATTTTGCGGGCATACAGAGCAAATCTGTACAACGTGTATCAAAATAGTTATAACACATTTGATACTTGATACTTGTTGATATTTGATTCTTCGTGGGACTTGGTACTTGATGATACTTGATACTTGATGCTCATTTTACTGAAGCTTATTGTTCATTGATCAGAATTTTTCTTCCTTTATTTATACCAAAATATGTTTGTGATCATGCAGTAACGTTTACAATTTTTTGCTTCAAGGTGGAATCTGATAAAAATTTGTAGTGTTATTTTGCAGACACAGCACGTACTTGTCCTTTCGGTAAAATATCTGTACAACATGTATCAAAATAGTTATAACATACTTCATACTTGATGGTACTCGATTCTTGATGGTACTCGATTCTTGATGGTACTTGATACTTGATGACACTTGATACTTGATAGTCATTTTCTTAAATGTTATCGTTCATTAACTAGAATTTTTCTCTCTGAATATGTACCAAAATTTGTTTCTGCTCATACAATAATCTTTGCAATTTCTTGCTCCAAGGAGTATAATAGTCAATACTTGGTACTTGACACTTGGTACTAATACTTGATACTTGGTACTTGATACTTGATACTTGATACTTGATGATACTTTATATTCTTTTTACTAAAAGTTACTGTTCATTAATTAGATTCTGCCTATATTTGTACCAAACTTTGTTTATGTTCATGCAATAATTTTTACAATTTCTAACTCCCAGGGTGAATTTGATAAAAATTCGTAATGGGTTTTTTTCAGGCAAAACAGGTAGATGTCTTGGTAAAAAAAAGTCTGCACAACGTGTATCAAAATAATTATAACATTTTTGTCATAAGTTCGGCTTTGATGTGCCAATGTTTGATCAATTTCGAATAAACATACAAAGCTGATGGACAGTTACTTGCATTAGAAGTATGCATTTTAATGAGCGAACATATTTGGAAAATAAACCTAGCTATTGTAATATTTACAGTGTCTAGGTAAGTTGATGGCAATATCATCCAGTGGAAATTACCGAAGCTGCTCGTTATTTCTGCAACCGATAACGTTGAAGTGACAGTGGATCGATAATGATATGTCAATAAACGGAGATTGACTTCTCCTTTTGGGCTGCTTAATCTTCGTTACGTACGACGGACCAAAGCTCTACTTCAGTCCCTTTTTCTCTGTAAAGTCAAAATTGTTTCTTACTCCACCAAAACATATCAATCATTCGATCATCAAATATAGAATCAATTTTATAATCACTTATCGTAGATTGTAAAGTGTAAAGCACAATTGTTTTGTCAACAAATCTACGTCTACTCTCGTCGCCTCGCCCGACATTATATTGTTTTATGATGCCACCCCAGCAAAAGTGTTTCTCTTCGCGAAAGATTTATTGCCTACATTGGCTGACGAAAGTTTTCAAGAGACGTAGTTCCGTTTCTTCTGACAAGTACTTTCTCGATATTGATATTCTTTCAGTGGCGGCCGCGTTTCCCCTCGGTTCGCGACCTGTAGGCGACCTTTTCATAAGTTCAAGCTTGATAAACATGAATTGCGATTCATGGCTTTTGGAAACAGCCGCTGACATCCTTAACATGTGCAGGCCTCTTTTTTATTCACTTCTCCCAGTATTTCTTTAACAAATTTTCTAATTAGCGTTTGTGTCAGAGATTCGTATGATACGTAAACTTACCTATCACGACATGTTAATCTGTTTAATACAGTCCTTATGTAGAACTTCAACTTTCTTTCATTGTTCGTCTTAATTGGGCTCTGCGACTTTTAGCTTTGTAATTAGTAGCTTTGCCATGTAGCTTTATTTAGTCGGTTAGTTAGCTAGTCACTTTTATTTAGTTAGTTAGTTAGTTAGTCGCTTTTATTTAGTTCTGATCCTAGTGTCAGCACTTGTTGAAGTCATTAATTGTTAATTGCTTACGGTAGAATCCATTTGCATATTTATCAAAGGACTTCGTTGCATCAGAAGTTCCAACAACCTGCATTCAAATTTCCATGCCACTGCGGCAATTGTTTTACGTTCATCTCATGAACTGGTCAATGCTCCTTTTACAGAGAACCTTTGGAGCCTGGTATAATAAAATCCATATCAACTGCACCATATGTTACCCCGTTTGATCGTATCAAACGGGCGTCCAAATCGCATCAACATGGAGCTTATTGTTCGCAAATCTTGTTGCGTCTGTAGAAGAGTATATGAAACGGCAGATATTTATCTATAAACAATGGTCGGCTATAAACGTTTCTACGTTATTGCGATTCGTTTGAAAAGTGCCACTATTATTAATTCGATTCCAGCGAATGGAAAGAAACGTTCGCTGCTGTGAAAAGAGATCGTTTATCAAAATTACTGATTGCTGGGGTTTAAATTAACAAAATTACTGATTGCACTTCTGTCTGGTCGACATCGCCAATAAAATTCCATTCAAATTAAAAGAGAAAAGGGAGATTCCAGCGAGAAGTGTTACCGTGATCCCGAGACTGATTGCCGACGGAATTGGCAGTGGGCTCTCCAGATCGAACGAGCGACTCAAGAAGTCTGTTCGGAGTCAAGAATGGTAGGAGGCTTGAAGGATGAAGAAAAAGGGACTCGTTTCGGCTAGATTTGGTTAGATAATCTCCTTCCCCTACTCGATGGGGCGACTGTTCTCGTTGCTGGCGACGGGGAATTGTCGAGAATAATAATATCATACCTGTAGTCGGGCTTCGGGCAAATCCGTGCAATCCCGCGTTCCGCGAGGGAAGCCCAGTTTCGACCAGGGAAATAATGGAATTCTTTTTATGGCGACGAAAATGGCTCGGCAGTGATTATATTTGAATAATTGTGGGTAATCGTGACGTGACTGTTTGAGATTCAATTTGGTTCATTATTGTTAGAGTCCCAATGGGATCCAAGTGGTGGTTTTACATAAACTAATCATTTTTCAATCACGCTACCTTGATAGTTTCTTTTTATGGAAAATGGCGAGCTGAGCCAGTCTGTGTAATTAAAAATACGTGATTCCACTCAAAAAACTAAGTTGGCCTTCACATGACCTTCCTCGTGGAAAAAACAAGAATGTAAGAAATGTCAGTATTTAGTGGGTCACTCTGTATATCGATGTATCGTAATTATTATTACGATACATATACATATATCGTAATATATAGTATTGTAATTATTTACATAAATTACTCCGCGTTCAATTTAAATAGAAAGCCGAAGTATTTATGCGTGTACTTCTTAGATATTAATGAAATCTGTACTATTTTATGTGCCCAGGGCACTTTTAATTCAGAAAGTGTCATAGCAAAAGAATTAAAGATCTCATTTTTGTATTCTTCATAATATTTATTGGTTTTATAAAAATATCAACAGTACCTAAATCGACAAGGTCTCCGCAGCCCATCACGGGTATGAAATTGAATTTTCTTCATTATGTTCCTTCGTCTTTAGCAAATGTTTTCCATCCCAAGCAAAGCCAGGTGGATTTGTTCCTTATAACCGTTAAAATCCACATACTATAAAGGTGCACATGTATGTTGCAGCGAACTCACGCCATGAAATTCCACCTTCTGATTACATTCGCCAGCGCTGCCTATATAATCCGCCAATCTTCACCTGACACCTGACCTATGTAGCTCCGGTATCGCTCGAACCAATTATCTGCGTTACCTTTGATGTCAGCCACCTCGCGTAAGTGTTTACTGGTAAACAGCGCAACCCTCCTTGACAAAGGATCTTTCTGTGAATAGAGCAAGACTGCGCGAGCCTGTTAGCCTTGGTGCTCCAGTCGTTTTCTTCCGATGGATCTTGCGTTTTAGAGACGTAGGCAAAGAGACGCTTTTGTATTGAAATTTTCCCTGTCTACAGAAGTCGGCAAACGTTTTCGATTAAACTGTTGATAAATAAATAGAAAAGAAAAAAGAAGCATATCGGTGAGAGAACACTAATGCGACGATGAAACTTTTTTCTTTGTAACTTTTTTTTGGAATGAAACGATCACTAACGTAATTGTGAGGTTTTCTTCTGATTAAAATGGCACCAAACATGGCACAGTTTGGAACACATTTGGGCGTTTTGTAATCTAAGGTTGGCGCGGGCCACCATGCAAAATACAGTGATTCACGGATGTATGTCGCGAATTCTACGCGCTTGAATGGTGAGCGTCATTCACACTAACGTGCTTTCGAGCTCCGTATGATCGCTCGACTCGCAGACCTTTCCCTTCTTGACTGTTGCTAATCTCCTTTCTTACTTAGGGCAAAAAGTAAAACGTACACCTGCACGGATTAGTGTCGCGCTCCGGTCCCAAACGTGCGACATTTATCCGAGCATTGCTGTATATTCCAAACTATGTCGTGTTTGGCCTCGTTTGAATCAGCAGAACCTAAAAAATACGAATAACCTAACCAAATCAAAGATTGGTTCAGGCCAAGAAACCAAACACACTGGTGCCTGGATGTATGTCGCGAATTCTACGCGCTTGGATGGCAAGCGTCATTGACACTAAAGTGCCTTCGAGTTCCGTATGATCGCTCTACTCGCGGACCTCTCCCTCTTTGACTGTTCTTCTCCTTTCTTACTTAGAGTAAAAAAAATTCGTATACCTGCACGGATTAGTGTCGCGCTCCAATCCCCAACGCGCGACATTTATCCGAGCATTGCTGTATATTTCAAACTATGTCGTGTTTGGAAACCTGACAAATGCGCTAGTGAAAGTTTCATAAAGAAAAGGTCAAAGATCAAAACAGTAAAAGCTCGAGAAGTGATGTACACGTTATGCGAGCGACACGTCGTACAGGGGATGTGATTTTTGATAAATAAATCAAACGGGAAAATGGAAACTGTTTTCTTAATTTCATTTCTCTTGCATTGACTCGGAGACTTTGAACTTGCGTTCCTTTTAGATTGTTATATTTTTGTTATATTCCACACTCTTTTAATTACTTTAGATAAAACTGGTGATGGGCATCCAATCTTATCCAATTTCTCTAGCGACGATTTTTTAATTTATTTAATTTTCTACATTTAAGCTTTTACTGTTTTACCTCGGAGGAAGAAAGTATAAGGGAAGAACAGTCTGTGAGAGGGAAAGAGGTAGGAACAGATGAAGCTCTGCTGAACTGTTGTAGGGCTTTACTTTAATCTGATCCACGGTTCGGGTAATCGTAAAGACCGTCCACCACGAAGACGGCTTAAAACAAGGGCGTGAGAGAGTTACGAACTACCGGATGAGACACCGTGGCTTTCCGTCGGCACCCCGCGCGGAAAATTCTCCTTGACAACACTTTATCCTCCCTTTCTCAATTTCCACAACCATTTCCTTTTATTTTTATCAATCGTCTGACTCCGTTATATTTTATAGAAATTTACGATTGATTACTAGCTGGAATTTTTATTTTACGGTAGATCCGCGATAAGTGGCGGTATTACCGATCTACACGGAAGTGATGGAAAGTTGTATCCACCATTCGCTTTGTTTTTGATCGTTTGTTGTCGAAAGCGTAACAAGTGACGGAACCTCTCGCGGTCCCGATTTACCGTCACTTATAGAGAATCTACTGTAATTCGATAACTAGACCACAGTTCACTTTAATCTTGGTGACTGAAAACAATCAGGGCACGCATTTAATTTGTTCAATGCTGTCTAGTTGAAATCTTTTCATTTATGTTATATTGCGAATTTTGTGGAGTTTTTAATTCTTGATTGAACCACTCTTTAAGTGATACATTTAATACATCTATTCTTTGCAAATGAATGAAATTTTTCTCGGCTCATAAAGTTCACATTCATAGCTTATTGTTAATGAAAAGTCGCTCCTTGGAATCGCGTTTTGCGAAACGACGGCCTGCAGAAGCTATCTAGTAACAAGTGACGAAATGGCTATAAAATAGAAATAAAGCTTCACTGAAGGCGCCGGCAGAGATTCGTCGACTCATCGTGGAAAAGTGTTCCGAAGATGCATACCTCGCCACGTCCCATAAATTTAATTGACGTCGCTCGTTCTTCACTTTTCTCTTCATTCTCGCGCCTCCGCTTGTTGCGCTGCAGATTATTAATAAATCCCTCGTGCCATTTAGAACGAGGCGCGGAAAATAAGAAGCGGGGAAGGATGGGCGTGAACGACGAAAATTTTCAGATTTTTCACGTTTAACAAACGCTGTCCGGGCGAATAAAAAGAGAAAAATGAATATACACGTTTAATAGAAATAATTTTTAGGTACACAGTGGACTGAATATTCTGTATTGATTTTTTAAATCTATTTTTAGATATTCTAATTTATCAGGAATTTAAATAATTTTCCATTGGCATTTATATGCTGTAAAATGTAATTGTAATTAATTTGTTTTACATACAACTGTATTTTGTTGAACATTTTATCATTTTCTCTCATGCACTTTGTAAACAAATTTATAGGAAAAGGTAGACGTATAATTTATTGAAACTGTAACCCTTTTCTGGTACAATTAATTAAACTAATTATTTGCTCTGAATAACATGGCATAAGTGATCAATTTAATTCCGATTAATAGACATACACAGACTGAAAGCCCTATTAATGTTGCTTTTGAAGCAACAGTTATGTGACGCATTTAATTAATTAGTGATTGAATTTGTATTTATCAAGTCCACGCAGTAGAGCTTAACTATAATGCTGCAAACGATTGGGCTGATTGGTGTACGACAAATTGCATTGGAGAATAATATTCATTATTGCATACTAATCGTTACGCACATGTAAAAATATATTATTTTGTTAGACTGTGTTAATAGTATCTACGATGAATATTATAAGAGACAGTATACAAACTAATAAAAATATTCCAAACTATTCTGTTTACAAGAATTAGTTCTGTAGTCTTGTAATATGCACGAATAATTGCAAAGAACCTTGAACTCGAAACAACTCATTAACATCAATAGCTAAATGTTAAATTCACAATTGCAGAATGCATCCGCTTGTTGAACAGTCGACTCGAGGAGCAATTATGATCTACGCATCGGTGAAACTGAAACGAAGGAAAGCTTGAAACGACAATAAACCTCCCTTAATTAATCCTCAAACATTAATGTCCGGTTAATCACTTAGCCCTCAGTCGACGAAAGTACAACAGATTGTGCGACCAGTTAGTTTCGTCTGATTCTCTCGTCGGACACTTTCACTTTCCCTCGGTTTCAAGCGGGTAGCAAACAAAGGGGCGAACTCTTTGCCTGGAGTAATAAGCTGCATTAATATTTGCTCGCTTCTCAAACCGTAAGTTCGTAGATATTTCAAAGGATCTCGAGTGCCTCTGGTCGCTCATTGTCCCGCACGATTAATCATTCAAATCACCGCTCGTTTTCCGGACGGTCGACGAATGCACGATCCGGGGGAATTGTATTCCTTTTGCCTTGCTAATATCTCCATTTAACCGCTGTGATTTATAAAGCCATGTCGTGGCTCCGTGTCGCAATTGCTATTGAACGAATTTTTATTCAATCCGAATCCAAATTAATGAAACTTATTAATTTAATTCGGTTTTATAATCCGGTAAAGGTTTCACTGAAACGTCATTTTACTTCCTATCATAAAAGGGAAACTATTTCACCTCAGTTGCTTAAAAGCTAGTCCCCGTTTGATGATCCCCAGGAAAAAATTTTTAATTAACGAAATTGCGTTTCATCAACTTTATTTCTGTCCCTCCGGCCCTTACACTATTTCCCCGTAGTAATTTCCATGATCTTTTTCCTCCATATAGCTGAGAGATTCCCCAGAATGCAAATCCGGGTTTGGTTACGGCAGTAATAAAAGTCGTTCACGTAATCCCGGACACTTACGTCGGGGGAAAGTAGCTTCGGTTCGTTCGGAGAAGTCATTCCGTGGGTATAGTGTTATGGTAATAATTGAAACTCCATCGCCCCTAATTGTCGGGCAGTAACATAAAGACTCGGAATCGGCTGCCTCCTTCCAGGAACCTTGTACGCATATTATGTCTCGTTTGCATCCAGTTTGCATCTTTAAAATTATCATTTTAATGCGCCATGGTGGATTCTTTCGAAGTCGTCTAATGGTTATGGGTTTTGTCGAGCGAATTTATTAATGTATGGTAGACCTTATACGAAAAGAATGTTACGTTCTAATTTAAATTACGAGGGTAAAATGGTGAAATATGATAAAGAATTGAACTCTTTATTCCTCAATTCCGTCTTACAGTTTAAAAAATTGTAAAAATTATAAATTGTTGTATAAGTAAAGCTGCAAAATGTGAATTCTGCATTAAATTATCAAAGCTTCAATTACAATTTATTGAGAGTTTTACCCTTTTTTAGTAGAATAAATTAAACCCGTAAAATGGTAAAATATGATAAACGACTGAACTCTTTATTCCTAAATTAATTTTTATAGTTTAAAAGATTGTAAAGATTATAAATAGTTGTATAAGCAAAGCTGCAAAATATGAATTCTGCATTAAATTATGAAAGCTTTAATTACAATTTATAGAATGTTGCATTCTAATTTAAATGGCAAGGGTAAATTGGTGAAGTGTGATAAACGATTCGACCCTTTATTTCTCAATTCCTTTTTATAATTTAAAAGATTGTAAAGATTATAAATAGGTTATATATAAGAACAGCTGCAAAATGTGAATTTTACATTCAATTATCAAAGCTTTAATTACAATTCGTGATTTTAATTTATTGAAGATAATAGAATAGAATTTGGGAAATCTAGATGCCGTATACACAACTTGAAAGATATAAAGGGTGGGGCATTTAAAACAAATCTCCTCAATAATTTGCTTAGTTATGATGACAGAAAAAAAATGTTTCAGATCAAAGTTGCTTGGTTTCTAGGGGCACATATTGTGTTGTGACTAACTTCTTTATAGGTGGAGGTGAAGAGAAGATATAAAAAACAGACGCACATTTTTGAATGGGATGGTATAATTTTTTTATTCATATAAAGCATCATATAATCATCATAAAAAACATTATAACCTAATAGAGCGCTTCAATTACAATTTAAAATACATTGTCTCAAAGTGCTTTACTTGCGTGTTTTTCTGTTTGTGATTATCATTCGCTTGTAATCACTAATATAGGTCACAAAACATAAACAAACATTCATGTGTACATTATATATTACATTCACCAGCTATTATGTTTTGCATTATTGTGACCTATGTTACAGAACATAAACAACTGAATGTTTTCATGTTTATATTATATATTACATGCACCAGTTGATGTTCCGTATTATTGTGACCTATATTACAGAACATAAACAATGA
The DNA here is from genome assembly GCA_023838395.1 of Holcopasites calliopsidis. Taxonomy (NCBI): domain Eukaryota; kingdom Metazoa; phylum Arthropoda; class Insecta; order Hymenoptera; family Apidae; genus Holcopasites; species Holcopasites calliopsidis. The sequence continues at coordinate 295,173 of JALHAQ010000045.1, forward strand.
ATGTTTGTGAATGTAATGTACAATGTAAGCATGAATGTTTGTTTATGTTTCGTGACCTATATTAACGATTACAAGAGCGATAATCAACAAACAGAAAAACTGGCAAGTAGAGCAGTTTGAGACACTTTATTTTTCCAGCGTGCACCTTTCATTAAAGATCGTTCTATTCGTCTTGAAACGCTCTATTAGAATGTAATTAAAAAAACCATAGCATTCCATTTAAAAATACTGGTCTGTTTTTATATCTTCTCTTCGACTCCGCCTATAAAAGAATTAATCACATTACATTATGCGCCCCTCGAAATTAAATAAGTTTGAACTGAAGCATTTTTGTCTATCATCAGAACAAGGCAAGTTCTCCAAGTAATCTGTTTTTAATGCTCCACCCTGTATAGGTTTATGCAAGATTAAAGTCTGTTAAAAATTATATCTTTATTGTATTATCATTTTAAACATAAATTTCATTATAATTTTTAAATTTTCACCCAATCATTACTGTATACGGGCCAGTAATTCAACATTTATTTTATCTTTATATTCCCCCATTATTTTAAACAATTGCACGAAAAACAATCTAGCTATTTAATTTGAATATTATACGTTAATTTTCCATTGATTTATAAATGCTAAACGAGTCATCATTCCCTCATTATTCCTCAAAAGGGTTGCTCATTATCCCGATATCATCTCTTCAACGCAAAATTGTCGAGGAAGATTCCACTGAGCATATTTATCGTTTCTTTAAACGCAATGGGACACTTTTTTACCCATTCCCTTGCAGAAATTTCTTCGTGAGCAGCATGAATTTTTCCATGAAATGCTCCTCGTAATTATGTACCACTCGTCTTAAATGTATGCTCTTAGAAGCTGGTATTTTGAGAGAAGCAGAAGCGAAGCGTTCCTCTCACAAGTACCCATTTCGCGAGCTCATCGTGATTTTTCCAGTTTTACTTGTTTTACATACTTTATCATTCTGCTGGAATACGATGCTTTTCACTGTGGCTTTCAATTTAGTTTTCAATTCAATTCATCTTCATTTATTAATTTTCTGCCCCTCCGATATTTGCTGAAAGTAGAAACTATTTTGTTTGCATGATGTTTTCTTTTTTTCTTTGTTATTATGTGCAAAGAAAGTGAATGAGGTAATGATGAATTCGGGAATTAATTCTTGAGATTAATTGAAACTAATAATTTGTGATTAATAATCTTTCAAAGATTCTAATAGCAATTCATAATTATACATTGAAAAATTAGCAATGATCCATAGAATTGAACTATAAATCCTTCGCTCCTTTACCCCAGAAATATATTTACAATCAATTATCGATACTTCATTCAGTAATTAATAAAAACGGTTGCCATTAAGGCCGATTGCTTTATACTTTTTTTGCTTTCTATACCGCTGTCCACATTTGTATCCAAGTATTCGAGATTTAACCAGCCGCAATCTTTATTTGCGTTTAAGGCTAGTTCTCGATATTAAGAGAGATCGATTCGTCCGGTTTTATCACTTGATGTATCGTACGTCAGCCCATAAATATTCCCAGAGATTTCGACCTCGGACTTTCGTAATCCTGGAATATACGAGGAAATAAATCGATTGCTCGTGCGTATTTTCGGTGGTTCTCTCCGATTTAACGGACGACAAGAGTTGTGCCTGCCACTAAAAAAGATATCGTACTGAATCTTCCGAAATTAAAAATATTTTGTTATTATATACCTTATTATATTATATTTTTGTTATATACTCTGTCAGTGTGTACACAATGAATTTTAGTATACAGGATGTTCTGCTACTGAATGTCAATATTTTAAGGGGTGATTTGTAAGGTAATTCTGAACAACTTTTTCCTTTGTCGAAATGGTGGTTACAGCTTCGTTTTTGAATGATTAACAAAAACCGCTGACCAATCAGAGCGCGTATACATATAGCGCGCGCTTAGCCGAGAAAGCGTTCAAGGCTGTAGTTGAGCGTATCATGATCTTCTTTCGACTGAGCGCGCGCACTACACGCGCCCTGATTGGTCAGCGTTTTGCGCTTATCATTCAAAAACGAAGCTTTAACCACCGTTTTGGGAAAGGAAAGAGTTGTTCAAAATTGTCTCAGCAATCGCTTCTTAAAATATTGACATGCAGTAGCAGAACACCCTGTATGTATAGTTACAGTTATTTCATTTTAATAAGCAGAGAGTTATCGCTATTCCTAAAATTCGGCAACATCCTTATATTACACTACAAATATTTTAATATTCATACACTGAAATTCCTCCACAATTTTTATAGAAAGTTATAATTCTGTACCGCAAAATTCTTTAACAATAACACCATTTCAACTATTATATATTATACTATAAATATTTCAATGTACATACATTAAAATTGTTTCATAACTTATTATGGACAATTATAATTCTGTACAATAAAAAATGTTTAACAATTGCTCCATTTTCAGTATTTTAGTTCTCAAGCGGAAATCGGAAGAAAATTGTGTTACTTGTTGTATCTAGCAGCTAATAAAACAGAGTGGTGTGTGTTTTGTGAAATCAAATGGGATACTTTTGGTCACTTGGTCAGAAAGAGGCACGGCTCGCGTGACTGTAAATCTTTAGTCAGCTAAATCACCATTTCAAGCGATGGTTGAATCGCTGGTATGCGCGGAATCGTAGAAACAAGGGGTAATTTGTTCCCTGTTTCCCTTTTTATGCAAACGCTTTAATATCAGCGCATTAACGACACGTTGGACACCTTTGTTTACCCGACCTAATTGACGAATAAATTACAAATCAATTTCATCAGTTACCAATTATCTTCATTTCATCATTCTCTAAGAACTTATGGTATTTTGGCTCTTCAATATTCAACAGTTCTATAGCTTTTCAGAATGTCCTTTTCTTATACAGTCTTACATTTTTAACTAGCTAGCTTCGTTATAATTTTGTTCAACATCGTTTGTACACTGCTGCCCAAATGTATCCCAACCCTCCCTTTAAAACGGAATAAGTTTTTTATACTTGAACCGAACGACTTGAGGTTCTTCAAGAAGGTAAAGAGATGAGTTTAAGAAAAAAATTATTCCACTATTTTTTTCTTGTAACTTCGTAAAATCCGATTTTTTCAAAGCGACACGATATTTAGCGAACTAATCTTTCTAACTTCTTGCAAACCTCAAGTCGTTCGGTGCAATTATGGAAAAGTTATCCTGTTTTAAAGTGGGATGGGGATACTTTTGGCCAACAGTGTACTATTCCTACGCGTTCGTACACTAATTATGCATTTGCTATCGTGTTTGAAATATCTTCAATCATTCAAAATGTACATAAGATACAATTTTCGAATGTTTTAAAACCAGGAAAATATTTATAATTAAATCTTGGACAGCTTATAAGTACAAAGAAGTAAAAGATTTCCTCCGTTAATGCACCGAGCAATATCAATCAAATTGAACAGTAGCTACCAAGCTTACCCTTGATAATTTCATGCTTCATAGCAATTGATCATTAGATTGCGGATTTTTATGCAAATTCATATTTTTCAGAATATAGTAAAAACAGTAGAACTCCAATAGAAAATTATTTCACCCATCAGGTATTTTAAAAAGCGCTATAATTTGGATATTTTGTATACTTTTTCCTATAAATGCATAAAAATCCGAAGCCTAATTATAAGATTACAAATACTCGTATCTTTCACTTTAGGCACTTCTTGCGGACATGCGTATAAAAATCCATCGCAGTTCCACTATAATTCAACGAAATAACAGTAAAATCGTCGGTGGGGTTGCGGATTCGCGGCCGAGTCCACTGATCGTGCCGCCTTTGATTTCTCTCCCATCCCCCGACACGATTTGAAAGTTCTTTCTTTATTTTCATCTCTCATTACGCATCAGCGCTCGGATTAAACGGTCGTATATTATCGGAATGAAGCAGGCATTGGGGGTTGCGAGGGGAAGGGGCGGGGGTTGGGGGCGCATTCGCAAGCGGCGCGCGGATCTGGCATTCTTTTTAACGCGAGCTTCGCTCTCGCGGAATGGTTCTCGGGCTCATATTCGAATCAGTTTCTTCCTGGCAGCGGTTAATATCAGCCTCCTGGTGTCGGCGGTCTCGTATAATCTAGATCGATCCTCGGAGTTTCCATGGGAAGGCAGCGAAAGCCGTGCAACGGCGGCAGCGGTATGTCACGGCCGATCAGAATTTTACGCGGCCATCGGTTTCAATTACTTCGATGCTGTGGTCGGATAGCCAGTGGTATCGCTACTTGCGTATAAGGCATTTTGCGGTTTTAATAGATAGAAATTTTTGGTGCCTGATTTGATCAGAAGCATCGATCGAAAGCGTTTCTACATAAATAATAGTGTACGTAGTAATTAATCACACAATTATATAGAAACAGAAGTATTAAATAACAGAATAACAATTATTAGATATATGCAAACTTTTAATCTCGTTTTTTTCTGAATTTTCTTTTATTTATACATAACGGATGCATTATAAATTAGTGTTTGAAGTATTTTCTCTCGTTCTCTACAAGATTCCACAACTATTTATCAAGTTTCCGTCGCGAGAAAATTACATTAGTTTGGAGGCTAATGAAATCATCAAGCCATTTTCGTATTTCTGCAACATTTCGAAGGTGTTTTCCGGATAAAGAGTGTGCTACATCGACATGACGTGTCTAAGCAGTGTTTTTTCCTCGCAGTTGGAAGTTGGCGTTTTAAGTAGACGAAGACCAACCAAACGCTTGCGCAGTGGGGCGGGAAATTCTATCAATTAAAAGTAACTCCACCTGAACGTTTAAAAAAAAGCTAAAACTTTTGCATACACCTAATAAATAACTGAGATCCCATTTAATTAATTAAGTGGAGGTAATTATTTTTCTTAGCCCGCAGTTTGGGGGAGGCGTCAATCATTTCTGAAAAGGGACACAGGTACGCGCGAACGTTCTCGACCGACAGCAGATTTCCGCCGTCCCCATTCACGAAGGAAGAATTTACATTCACCTGTCAGCCGAATGTGTTACACGCGATTTCGCTCAGCCGGGCGAGCGGCGACGCGCGTTGCGAGAAATACAGACGTTTAATCACCGAAATGTGCAAATGTTGTGGCTGGGTGTCGATCGCGTCGGCACGATCAATTTCATATTTAATTTGCGATAGAAACGATAATCAGTAATTCATTTTCTTATCTAATAAAAATGTGTAAATTTATTTTATTGTGTAATACAAATTTTTAAATCCATTTTGTTATTTTATATATTGATTATTGTTTATAGCAGTTCGATTCAGCAAATCCTTGCATAATCTTCGTAAATGAGTGATAATCATCTCTGCATTTCAGCGGATGGATGAATTTTACGATTAAACACTGCATCGCATACTTTCTGTCGCGTTTAGTGACCGGAAAAGTGCGCGAAATATAACGTTCAGTCGACTGTACACGTTTCACTGATCCCCCCCCCCCCCCCCCCCCCCCCGAGAGTGCTGCGTGTAAGTTTAATGAACATTTAATTGCAGCAGCACTTTGTTTCACGTTTTTTCCCCTATCCGTCATGTTCTCGATTTGTTGGCTCGCACGCTTTGTTTCCTTTTTCTTTTTTTGCGCTGCTAATTGCTCAAATCCGAGTTATACTCTCGCGATGTAATTATTCAGCACGTTACTCCTGTACGCGTGTGCGAAGATATTTACTCGTTCCTGTTGCTGGATGCAGCGCATGCGTTTAGTCTAGAAGAATTACACGAGTGCGCGATTATAATTGTTACACAGTCTGCAGCTGGAATGATTGAGGACTCTGTTTAAACCATCAATGAAATTACCTAAACTGTGAGTAATCATGAGTTAGAGCTGTTGACGCAACAGAAAAATTAGTTTGCTCGCTTAGAATGGAAAGTATGGTAGATTCTCCATAAGTGAGTGAATCGGGACGCCAAGATCCTCAGTTAGCGCGTAGAAGAAGCGAACTGACAAAAAAGCGTTCTCAAGCTTGATGGTATGGTGTAGGGTCCAACAGTGGTGGGAATAACTTATCCTCGCTTACATGTAGACCGGAAATCCTCACTTATCGAGAATCTACTGTATTGTGTGTTAAATTTGTTAATAAATCTTTTTATTAATGCATTCTTGCTTTAATTTTCCTTATAGAGTGTACAATGCAGTTATTTTAACAGATAACTGAAGATGTATTAATTAAATGTTAAGAAAACTCGTGGATTGTGTAATTATTATCTTAAAAATTAGAAATTTAAATTCACAATGTGTTATACAAAAGTTCACAGTAGTTTTGTCCTAAAAATTCTACATCAAACAATATTTAGTATATCTACAACACTAAAATCCAGTGGGCGAAGAGAAAACATTGGTTGAGATAACTTGTCCTCACTTACGTGCAGATCGGAAATCATCACTTATCGAGAATCTACTGCTTTGTGAGTTATAATTTTTTAATAAATCTTTTTACCAAAGCATCCTTGCCTCAATTTCCCTACTGCAGTGTAATTATTTTAAAGAAAATTCAGGGATGGTGTTATTATTAATATAAAAACTGAAATCCACAATTTATTAAAACTTGAACAATAATTTTCCCCTAGCAATTCGATTTCAAACAATATTTAATGTAAAACTTTATTTTCTTCACAAACGTCACAATAAAATTATCTTCCCATTCAGTCTTCGCTTCGTTTACTCGACTATAATATCCAACATTCAATAAATCAGTTTCCCAACCGTATATCAGAAACTAGATTTTCCCGCGCGGCTGGGAAAGGATCCGATAAGCCCGCACGTCAGGCGTTTCGATTATAAGTTTAATCGGACGAGAGTGGAGGAAATTTTTCGCACGTCGGATCGCATCCAGCTCGAAGGCGAATAAAAAGGCAGCGCCGGCGAGCATCTGAGGCCACTTGGATAGCGATCCTCGCGACCGAGGGTGGTTGGCGGACACTGGAGATGAGATGAGGTGAATCTCATCTCCCTGCCGCTGTGTAAACTCAGCACACCCCGGTGTTCACAGGAAAAGCATCGACCTGGTATCACGGAGACTGTCCCCCGATCAATGTCCTGGACTTACGCCTCCTGTTGGTCCTTGTGACAGTAGTGGCTGGGGGTTGCTTCTGTTTTAGGGAGGACAATGTCAACACACAGCTGATTCCGTGAGCTGTTTAAGCGTAATTGATCGGGATTAGGGGGTGTGATAGGCGATAAGGGTAAACCGGTTGGATTTCTTGTGTGGAAGGAAAGTAAGAGGGCTAAAGACGATGTTTTTTTTTGTTATTCCATTGAGAATTATTTTGATAAAGACGATTTTAATTCTTCGACGTATTATTTTTTCAAGTATTTATTTTTATATTCCAACGTGCCTCAGAAAGATTGATTGTTAATATATTCTTGTGTGAAAGGAGATAATTATTTTGATAATAACGATCTTAATTACTAGACTGACTATTTTTTCAAATATTTTTTTTATGGCTTAACGTGCCTCAGGTATATATATTATAAAGTATACTTTAAAATTCAGCAAGTGCTGCTTGCATATGTTTATCTCTTGCCTAAAATCATACAGTATTTTAATTAGTCGGCAAAAATTTTTTTTAGTGCAACGAAATAAATTTTTCTTGTAGTCTATTAGTTCTTCAATTTTCTTATAATCTATTTGTTGCAAGATCTTCGTTACTTCATAAGAATCACCTTAAGTATTAATTTTCTGTGCATACATATTCCTTATTACCGAAATAATTAGAGTTTTCTCCAGTTGTATAATAATTTTAATCCCATCGGTATTTCAAGCTATCCACCCAATTATAAACATATTATTCAATGTATTTGTCGCCAGTTCTTTTCTCTACACACTGTACAACTGGCAAATCGAATAGCCTGACTATCGCAGCTGGGACGCGAATTAACTGAGGTATCGTGGATAATTAGTTTGGGTCGGTTTCCGTATTTAACTTCGCTGATATAGGAAACGTTTGACTCGCCAACGAGGAGATAGTTAGCTCATTAAAGAAGAAGAGGAGTGAGAGAAGGTGAAGTTGACGCTGGTACACGGCGACGAAATGGCTGCCTTTTAGTTCATTATACGCTTTCTGCAAAATTATACGGTTAAAAGAGTGCGTTTAATCACCCAGAATATACATCCGCCTCGTAATTATATTTGCCAACTAAGGTGCGTACTCAATTAGTCCAGAAGTTCATGCGTTTCTTAGACAAGAGAAGAGAACTTCTTATATTAACTCCGAATTCTTATACATATTATTGCATACAGGGTGATCCGCTGAGTATTGACATCTTGATTTACATATCTATTATTATCCGTATCAAAAAATGTTTCAGATAAAAGTCAACTGGCTTCAAGGGAATCATCTTTTCACGTTATTGTCTTTTCCACCGGTACCTAAAGGGCATGTGAAGGTCAAATTAGTTTTTTTTAAATGGAATTATACATTTTCAATTACACAGATCGGCTCAATTCGTGATTCTCCGTAAAAAAGTATTAAGGTAATATAATCGAAAACTGATTAGTTCAAAAGGTATTTCAATTTTAATCTAGTAGAACTTACCATGTGAAAGACAAAGATAGACGTAAGGCAGTACTTTTCTATCATGCTTTCTTTGTCTTACACATGGGAAGTTCTACTGGATTAAAGTCGAAATATCTTTTAAACCAATCAGTTTTCAATCACGTTACCTTAATACTTTCTTATAGAAAATGACGATCCGAGTCGATCTACCATGTACAGACGCCCCTCGACTTTCCCACATTCTACTTTCGCACAATCCGCTATTTCGTACATTTTTAAGAATTCAACTTTTTAAGTATTTGCGGTCGGTTGTCCCCTCTGAGGGGATGTCGTGAGTCGAAGAGGCTACTGGGCTGCCCCCTTTCAGGGGACATTAGACTTTAGCAATCAGATTACAATGTTGTTCCGATCCGAAAGAAAGGGTGGTATTCAACTCTTGTTACGTTTATAAAGAAAACACCTGAAAGCATTTAAATACGTCTCAGTAACTTCATTATGCATAAATATTGATAAATAAATACTTTAAAACACAGTTTTTGGTGCATATTTTTTTACATCCCTCTACTTTCGAACATTCAACACTCGCACACACTTTCAAGAACCAATTGTATGTGAAAGTCGGGAGGCGTCTGTTATTAAAACCGTATGATTCCATTTGAAAGAACGAAGTTCACCTTCAAATGACCTTTACACGCCCATCGGCAGAAAAAACAATAACGTCAAAATGTATCCCTCTTGAAACCATTCAACTTTTATCTGAAACATTTTGTAATACGGACAATAATAGTGACGAGGATCGAGATGTCAAAATTTAGTGGCTCACACTGTATGCAGTTTTTATTAACTGGATGTAATTTTTTTATTTCCAGGTACCCATAAAAATTGCTTATATCTAACTATGTTATTTTCAATATGTGCAATTATTTTCTAGCATCTAAATAGACTAAAATAGGTCGAATAAGAAATAAAACAATTAGTAAATTGCGATGATTTTTTAAATCCTTTTAAATACAGTCTTATGCTTATTTAATTTGGTTTTAGGAAAAGTTACTTGTTATACCTTTATGCTTAACTATTTAATTCGACCACGAGACTAACTTTTGAAAAGCCTTCTAAATATCATAATTTATGACACAACTATTTTCAACTGTACATTTATTATAATTACTGTAATTGTTCACATAATATCTGCTGCCTGAGCAGTTATTAATCTCATTACGATTACTAATAAATTACCTCACAACAGTATCATAGCGTACGAAAAATTGAAACCACTAAGAAATCCAACAGAATTTGATACAAAACTCGATTTCATACTAGTTACACCATTTTTTCGGCGAACATAATTAGCGTCCACCGGCGACCGGCAGCACGCAGCAACTCGTTAGTCCGTCCTTTCCCAACTTAAATTGCTGTTTACCCATCGCGCGCCGACAGGATTTATGTAACTCGATTCACAAAGGTACTTAGCGTGTGTTCGCAACAACTAAATCCGCCCCGGCCCTCGGTCGGGCCGATGTTACAACGAGCGACGGGTGGAATCGGGACGGCTGGGAATGTGCAGATAAGTTTCGAAACCGAATTCCGTTTTTCATCGATGAAGTCGATATTACGAAATAGCTGCGGCGTCTGGGTAAACCGGAATCGAACGCGAGCCAGCCGGCGGTGGGGATAACGAACTTCCGCAAGATGTTACCGAATTCGCCAGTGTTCCGTAGCCCGGAGGCGAGCGGCTATACGGTGATTAAATTTCCCAGTCGCGCGAAGGGTTATTCCGTAGGAAATTTAAACAAGGACTTAAGAGACGGTCGCCTGTTCGTTCTCCGTCCTCTTAGGGAACGTGGATTCCGCGCCCGCTGCCTTTCCGCTCCTCCTAAATATCGTTTTTCCCTGTTGCGGTCTCGTTACCGTGTTCCAGAGGGAATCCAGCCACGGGACCGGGAAACGCTCGTCGCGAATTATTCATGTAGCAACGTTCGCGTCGCCTCCGAGTCCCGTGACTTTGTAGCCCGGACTTTGCTACACGCTCCTCCTCTCTTTAATGTTCACCGGTAATGACGTAGTCTGATTCTTCGCGGGGCTAAAGCATGTTTATCGCTTTTCCGAGCCGCGGACAATCCGATTTTCATTCGACCAGCAACTTTTCCGAGAGGCCGCGGGATGAAATTACTGAGATTAAGATGGGGGAAATTAAACTCTCCCGCCCGCTCTGCTTCCCCTGTGCCGTTCTTTCTCCTGTAGTTTCTTGCAAATCTAAATTTATGGGCACCGAAACTCGCAACGCACTGAATTGAAAACGCTATCCAAAGACCAAGTGAAGAGGCTTTGTAGAAAATGATGTAAGTGTCAGTTCGGTGTTAGATTGGCACTTAGAAATTTATTACTAAATTGCGTACTTTTATGCAAATTAAAATTTGTTGTAATATAGTAAAAGAAAGCTGAACTTTGGTAGGAAATTGTTTCACCCACCAGGTATTATAAAACGGATTGGCACTTGCAAATTGATTACCTTATATTACTTATAAATTTTTCTAGTGTATAGCAATTATTCTATGGTGTATGCAGAAAAATTTCTAAAAAGCTCAAAAGAACAAAAGTTAGAGCAGATACAATACAAATGATGATCAAGACATGATAAACATGTGTTTAACAATGTAAATGTCATTTCACTGTTAGAGAATTTACAGTGTTTTCAAATCTGAACCAATAGCACATTCAGTGTTCTCTACGACTAACAAATAGCACATACAAGATTCTGTACAAACACCGTTCTGTGTTTCATGTAATTGCAAAATACAACATTTTTTTTTATGAATTTGTGTTGTCCGTTTACTTTATTTCATACTTTATTATATACTTAGTCACGATAAAAAAACAAATCAAATTTTCTAAACAATGTACAGTCAATGTACACTTTCTTGTTCGTCCCAAAAATTGTACTTGTAATACTTGCAGCGCTTTCTACAAACACTCTTGAAGGTTGTCTCACGAGCAAACGAAAAAAAGAAATGATATTAATCACGGGTCGATTAACTGATTCATTTTGCAACATTTTGCCTGTTTATTGAAAATGTACAGCGTCAGTGGCGTTTCAAGTATTCGGTCACTATATGGGTGCAATAGTCCTTTTTTTTTACATTGGACAAGTTTCCACAGTAGTGTTCAGTTTGGGCGCCGTTTAGCTTAATGCACGTGGCACGTTATGCAGGGAGAGAATGAATTCACGAGAGGTCAATAATGGAATCGGGCGAAAATTGCTTTAATGTAAGGGTGAAAATAAAATCGGTGAATTTCATCTCGTGTCACGATAACGGTTCAAGCGGTTTTAAGTAATTATATGGTAATGTAATTTGCGCAATGGGTTTCTTCGGTAAATGCTGGTCAATCGGAACGTATAAATTGTTGCAGCAATAAATTGCACGGAATAACAAGAGAGATAATTGAAATATATTTGATTAAATGAAACTGTTTCCGATCGAAATATCAGAAAATACAAAAATTGTTAAATATCATGCTGCAATCATTTTAATGTTATCCGCTGATAATTTCTAGTATTCATAATTGCATCTTAAATTACATGTTACAATAGTGTGAATTTAAAATCTAATAATGGACAAAGAATTTATTGGTATAAATGTGCAAAAGCACTCTGATAACGCGAAAGCGTAATATCCATGCAAAATGGGTAAATTAATTTCCATAAATTGATTGTCCAGCGCAAACCGGTTAAACCATTTATCAATTTCCCAATTATTTATGACATTTTATAAAATACTTTTGCTAACTCTACTATGCGTATTTAAAATAAAATTCCGCTTCGTCGACAATATAATGAAATCCTAGCATTTATACCAAAAAAGAAAAAATAAATTTTCAACTCAATTCGATATCACATCAAATTTTTGTACTACGCATCAATTTTTCTACTGTGTATTCAGATAAAAGTATCAAAAAGGTCCGACGGAAACAAGGGTTAAGGCGGATAATATAATACAAATCGTTATCAAGATATAAAATAAGTACATGTTTGGCAAGAGAAATAGTATGTTTCTTTCGAATCATAAATCTTGGCGGTTTCTATCGGTGCACTTTTAAGAGAAATAAGACAAGCGCGAATCGTGCAGATGCGGGAAATCTGTTTGCTCGATAAATGACCGAAAGCGTGAAATCCTTGTATCTGGAATCGAGGCGGATGCGGTCTTATCTGGAAAGGCTCAGGTTTTCCCGACAGCTGTCGATCTTTTTTTCCGACAGTGTCTGATTCCTTTTCCTCCGCCGTCGCCTTATTCCGCTCTTCGTACCAATAGCGCATTACTGCTGCTGCCGGGGAAGCTATTTACAAAGGGATATAGCATTTTTAGATAACATCTTTGCGTTACGTAACGCTGTTTGTTTGTTGCAAAGGTTAATCACATTAATGAATGATAAATTGTATATTTCATTCAGCAATTAAACGAAACAAGTAAAAGTAATCGTACGTACGTACAATATGGAAATAAGTAAATGCACATCAATGTTATGTAATTCAGTGGTATTATTTTATTAATTTGCAAAGGGAAATAAGGTAGGTACAGTAGATTCTCGATAAGTGACGCTACTCTGATCTCCACATAAGTGATGGAAAGTTATCCCGACCACCGTTTTCTCTTTACCCCTTTCACCAAACACGATATAATTTAGAATATACAGTAGATTCTCGAAAAGTGACGGTATTCCGATCTCCACATAAGTGACTGAAAGTTGTCCCCACCACTTCCCCCTTCGCTCCTTGGTCCTGAACGTGGAAAAGGGCACAACGATTGAAATAAACGGAGGTGCGAGCATCGAACTGATGCAACAACGAAAATTTTTGACTTCTGAATTTTGTTGTAATGAAACTTTTGTTACAGCAGTTGTGAGGTTTTTCTGATTCAAGCAGGACTAAAAACAATATAGTTTAGAATATATTTGGTCGTATTGCAATCTACAGGTTTAGGTGTTACTGGTGCGGGACAAGAAATCAAATATATTATAAATTATGTCATGGTTGGTCCCATTTTAATCAGAAAAATGCACAAATGCGTTGGTTTTAATTTCATTTAAAACAAAAAAGTAAAAAGTTTAAAAGTTTGCTTCTTCTTCACGATAAGTGACGGTCTCGAGGGCCCGATTTATCGTCACTTATCGAGAATGTACTGTACGTTGTTTTATAATTATGAATAATGTATGAATATTGACAAATATGTGAATAGTGAACATGATTATGAAAAACTCACAAATATGTTAGGTTTAATTTCATTTTTAAAACATTAAAAAGTTCACTTTTTGTACACGATAAGTGACGGTGACGAGGTCCCGATTTACCGTTATTTATCGAAAATCCACTGTACGTTGTTTTATAATTGATTTATAAGTATGTGAACGGTGAACATAATTATGCATTTAAGATTATTCAATATTGTACACATATTTTTATATAATAATCTAGTAAGTTATTTTTCTTTGCAAAAATATTTCTCAATAAAAATTTTGTACTTCCTGTAAAAGAAAAATGAAAAGACGTCAATAGGAGAGTAGAAAATGCTATATAAATTTTGGAACGTCATAAATCAAAGCAAGCATTCCTCATCGTGTCAGGCATTATAAGAAAATTTCTGACGCGAGGACTATCAAACATCCAATGCAAGAACGAATGAGAAACCGAAGTAAAAGAGCTTCAACTTACCTGTATTTCGTAGCCATTGCTTATTCTTAATAAATTGCTCTTGCTTAAAGGGGATGCTAACTGTTTGATTGCAATCTTTAAACAACGTACAATTTTCTAGAAATCCCATTTATTCCGAATCGAAAAGGTAATCTGACCTCACTAATAAATCATGACCTTCGACAGAACGAAAAAGCGGTGAAAAGAAAGAATTGAAAAGAAGTTACATCTTTGTACATCGGTTTATTATCATAGCTATACTTTGACACTGGTTATTTTAAGAAAGATAATGTCTAGCCTCTCGTTATTTTCTTATATCCGCTCCCATCCAACCCTTATCCTCCTTTTCTTTTTACTGTTTATCAAAGAGTCTTGGCAGCCGGCCAGACCGCCGGGATTAAGTCCGAAAGCTACGTTTCTGTACATGCACTCGGTGTTGCGATCATTTCTCGCACTTGCTCTCCGCTAGTTTCTCGCATACCTCACACCCATACGCGCGCGCGCGCGAGCGCGCACACACACGCACACACACACACACACGCGCGCGCGCGCGCGCACACACACCTTTCGCTCGCTCCTTCGCGCGCGATAAAAGTTCTTCCGGCCAGCAATCGCTTTCGCTTCCCGTCCTCGCACTGTCTGTCATTCAAACGTACAATTCGCCACCGCGAATCTCACGCCGGCACGTTCCCTGTGTCCCATCAATTTCGTTCCTCCATCTCCAGCCCCCCCCCCCCCCCCCCCCCATCGCATCTCTCCTTCGGATCACGCTTCTCGAGTAGGAAGCGTCCCAAACGCAACGGTGAACAGTTCATTCCCAGAAACGCGGCACATTACAATTATTATTTATTGTCACTGTCTGTTATTAATGTTCCGATCGCCCGAGATCGGCGCAGCGCGCCAGACTGTTCCCTAAATTATTGCCACCTTCTTACTGTTTCCATCGCCCCGGACGAGGATCCGCGCACGGAGGATACGAGCATTGATCTCACGCTTCTCTCTTCCCTCACGAAAGTATCTCATCTCGATCCGGTTTTAAAGAAACAATCCTTGCTCGATTAGCTCCTCGATTAAACACACTTGTTTGCTCGAGACGCAGGTCTCGAGCTCCACGTCGCGGGATGCTCCACAGACTCCCCGGGATTGCGTCCAGCGTAAATTCGCTGCGCTTCGTTTCGCGATATTTCCCGACAGACAAAGCCGAATCTGATAGCCATGCGGAGAGTAGTTTAGCTTCACCGTGGAAAAACTATAGCGATCTGTCCTAGCTTTGTACATCTTCAGTCACAACTGCTCAGTGTTCACCGGGCTACGTCCAACGAGTTTTAGGATCCTTGGTTGTACGGCTGTTGTTGAAATTATAAACGATTTTGATTTTGCGATGCAAAAATTCTGTCTCGAAATGACTCCTCGTGTTTTACATTTTCCTCGACGGGGAACGCTGCGAGGGGTCCCTGTCACACGACGCACAGGGCCGGCGGGCAACACGGTCACAAGGAAGGTTCGATTTTCCAGTCCCGATTGAAGCACGCTCAGATCTCACGTATCGGCGTGATACTTTCTTAAGCTCACGCCCGTTAAGCGCGTTCCGAACAGCCCCTGGGATAATATTGACAGAATCTCGCCGCGGTTCCCAGCATCCAGTCTCTTGTCTCTGTCGAATAGTCGGGCGTACTCGGACTCTGGTCACCAAAGTTCCGTGGTCGGGGTGAGCGTGTGCACTTCGATGTTCTCGTGGCGGTGATACCTGTCCCTTCGGCGCACCGTGGCCCGACGCGAAAGCACTACGGTGAGGGCGGCCGCGGCGCCGAACGCGGCGCCGGCCAGCACCAGCATCCCGGGATGAGCACCAGCGGACAAAGCTTCGGAGACTCTGGCGTCGGAGTCGGTCGCTCGGCTATTCAGCTCCTCCGCTATCGTGTTCGAATCGGAGATGTTGTTCCCTGGAACCGTGCTCTCTTTCGTCAGATTATTCAGCCTCGTCTTCTTCTTAAGCGACACGAGTTTCGACAACTTGCTCGGCGTTACGGCAAGTTTGATCGGCCCGCTCGTCTGCCTCTCGCCGTCTATACGATTGTCAAAAGTTCCCGGCTCCGAGTCGCCCGCCGACGGAACAATTGACGTCCTGCCTTCGTTCATCCTTCGACGCGACAGCCCGACGACGTCTATAATTGAATCTTTAATCTCCGCCGGAGTCCGATCGGCAAGTTTCTTCCTTAAATCACGCCCCTTCTCCGACGACACGTTTCTGAACGACGTCGGCGCTCCGTAGAATCGAGTCTCGCCGCTCGACAGCATCGATACGGGACTCGGTTTATTTTCGGTCGCGTTACGGAAAACGTCGATCGATCCGTTCGTGCTAATAGAATTATTAATAGGACCCACGGTCACTTTCGATACGCTGATATCGGTAGTGTTGAAAGACTCGTTTCGCGGTTTATTAAAGTAAGACGAGATCGGGGGTGGAATCGCGGGCATCCTGGTGGTTGGCACTGCAGTAGGAAGAGGACTCGGTGGCGATGGTAACTCGTCGAGGAGCGACCCTGACAATTCCTGCGGAGCAGCGCATCGACCCGGCTCGACGTCTTTATTCAGTCGCTCGTGTTGCCGCAACCACTCCCCGAGCCAATACAGGCCCGTCGTGCAGTCCCAATCGTTTCCGCTCAGGTCCATAGTACGCAATTGTGGTAGCATGTAGGGTAGGTCGAATCTGAGACTGGTGACGTTAGTCCGAGATAAGTTCAGCCGGATCAGGCTCTTGCAGGCGGATAGCGTCGCGTCATCAGCTAAAAGCTGCCTGGCTAGAACGGGACTCCTCGATACGTCGAGGAGTACAATCCTTTCGGGGGTGGGCACTGGAAACGCCATGTCACTTTGTTCCCCTTGCTTCCGCTGCAGCGATGTTAATCCCGACATACGAAGCTTGGCGAGGTTGCTCGGCCCACTCAGCGTATTGGCTGGTAACGTTTTAATGGGATTATCGGACAGGTCGAGCTCTTCGAGTACCGGCAATTGGCCGAGTGCTCCCACTTCGATCTCTTGGATACTGTTATCGTTTAAGAACAAGGACTTTAAGTTGTACAGTCCTTGGAGGTCGTCGTTTCTCACCGCTGTTATCATGTTCCGTTGAAGCTTCAACTGTATCAAGCTACCGGGCAGGCTACCTGGGATCTCGGCGAGAACGTTGCCGGAAATGTCCAGATCTTCGAGGACCTCTAATCGTCCAAGTGCGTCGTCCTCGATGTCTATCAGTCTGTTGTCCGAGATGTCCAGTGTCCGCAGAAGAGGGTAACTGTCCAAGTCGCCACCGCGAATAGCCGTTAACTTATTACCAGCTAATCTCAACGCTCTGACGGATCTGGTTAGCGCGGCTGGCACCCTGGCCAGACCTGTCCGAGACGCGTCCACGGTTTCCAAACGCCTGCCCGTGCCCAGCAGCAGCGAGACATCTCTCTCCCTGAGAGGATTCTCCGAGAGTTTCAGCACCGACAATCCCGGAAGCGGTTGCAAAGTTCCGGAAGCCGCGCGCGCTAATCCGTTCCTGGAGACATCGAGCTCTCTCAGTCTGTCCAGGTTCTCGAACCACCTGGCGCCCAGAACTTGCAGCTGATTCCCGCTGAGGTCCAGCTTCTGCAACGAGTAGAGCGGCGTCAGCGCGCTGTCCGGCAGATCCGCCAGTCTGTTGTCCGACAAATCGAGAAACTCCAACCGATCTAGCCCTTGAAAAGAGTCTTCGTGCACGGTGGTTATCGCGTTTCTACGCAAACTCAATCTCAACAATCCCGGAAGCGTCCTGAAAGCCCTGGCACTCACGTCTGTCAACGAGTTGTCGGACAAGTCGAAACGCGTCAGCTGGCTCATATTCATCATACTGCCTAGCCGCATATCGCTCAACCGAACCAGATTGTTGCATGACAGGTTCAGCGCTTTCACACGCTCGAAGCCGTGCCACGAAACGTTCAAGAACACCAACGAACAGTTCGTCACTGATAACTCGTCGAGGTAGGGAAGGATCGTTGAATTGCTCGCCGACTCGTCGAGCGTGTCATTTACATCGACCTCGTTCAACGCGCTGATCACATCAAAATCGTCTAACGATTCGCTCACGTCTAGCTCGTCGAAGAGACCGATCACTTCATAGGCCTCGGCACTGTCCACCGCGAGGCTATACGTTTTAATCGGTAATTCTGATGATCCCGGCACACGTCCACGGCACTGCACACGCACCAGAGCCGGTATTTCCCTTTCGACGGCTCTTTGGTGGCACTCGCATAGGTCCGGACACGCGGAACCGCTCGCCATCAAGGCGAGCAGCAGGAACGGAAGCCACATCGCCTCCAATACGGAGTCCTCACATCTCGATCGGTGGATTAATCCTCAAATTGTCCGTCGTTGCGACGATAGAAAACGGCACGTCCGACAGCTCATCGACGAGGGATTCGACACTCGGTGGATCGCGGATGATGGATGCCGCCAAAACTTGCGCGTACGAATACCGGAGCGCGAGCGGACTATCAGCCGCGCAAGACGTGATGTCCATACGAAGGACTGACAAACACTGTGGCCCCCGACTCGTAGCTGCACCCGCCTCCCTCGCCGTCCACCCCTGCCCGCTTCACTGTCTCTCCCTTCGGCTCCCAAGCCGGCTGTGTGCCGCCACCTACAACCCTCCACCCTTTAGCCGTACCCTCTCTCGCCCTCTCTCTCTCTCTCTCTATCTCTCTCTCTCTCTCTCTCTCTCTCTCTCGCGTCCGTTGCCTTTCAGCCTCCCCTACACCCATTCCTATGCACGCTGTATAGGCGTACACCGCCACCTCCACCACCGACAGCCGTCGCTTTTGCTCTCGAACTCGATAAGGGGCGCGAGCGCGCTTGCGTCCTCTCCGACAGCGTAGTGACGCGTAGAGTCGGTATCCTGCGATTTCACGAACTACCGCCACTGACGACTGACTGACTGACTCTGTACTCGACTTTCTTAAACTCGATTCGCCGTGCTGCCGTCGCTGAGAAGCGAGGAAACCATTCAAAGACCCGCCGGTATCCGCCTTGAGGAAACGGAACGAGTCTTCTTCTCTGATGCCCCTATTTCCACTCACCGCCACGCTCCGAGGTCGAGCAGGTAAATGCGGGCGGTATGGATAACGACGGAAATTATTGTCGTACTTTCAACTTCCGGATAGCCCCTGACCTAGCGGTGCTTTCAAATACTGGGTGTTTCAGTTTCAAACGATGAAACTTCATCACTGTGCTCTGTCAGTAGAAACAAGCAAAGAATGATGTATAAAACATAAGTCTGCAAACACATTATAAAAAAAGTTATTAACCTAACCTAACCTCATCTGACCTGGTGGTTGTTTTCATATACAAGGTGTGTCAGTTGCAAACGATCAAATTTCACCAGTACGTTCTATTAGTAGAAACAAGAAGAAAATGTTATGCTATAACACTTGGGTCTACAAACACTGTATAAAAATGTTATTAACCTAAGCTAACCTAATCTGACCTAGCGGTTGCTTTCATGTACAGGGTGTTTCAGTTGCAAACGATCAAACTTTACCAGCATGTGCTATTAGTAGAAACAAGAAAAAAGTGTTATATAAAACTGGTTTGCAAACGCTTTATACAAAAGTTACAGTAAAAGTATGAAATCCAATGAATTTGAGTTCCATACGTCTGTCTACGGGAAGCAGTGAAAGCGATATTGTATAGTACAACAATTACTTTGAAACGGTCACTGATACAAAGGATCCGTGGTGCATTCAGAGAACTGAGACAAAACTAACGTGATAAGATTTTTAAGTGGAAACATAAAAAAGCTTACGCAACTCGAATTGATTAGATTTGATATTTCTACTGTATCTTTTTTATAAAGCGTCCGCAGACCTATGTTAATGTGATATTTTTTTATTGATTCGATTGACGTTTGATCGTTTGAAATACGGAACACCTTATAAATAAATTTTAGATATAGCACTCAGGTGATACGAATTCTTTAAGGGTTTCATATTCCTGTTTTGGCTTGTATTTTTTAATTTTCGATTGATGTTATGCGTTTTTGAATTTAGATTGGCAATGTTTTGTTGCATCTGACACGTTTTTAATTGCATTTGGCGAGTGTATTGCAATGATTTGTTCAAACAATGATCACGTAGTGTATCTAATCCAACTAAAACTTTGCCAGCAGCTCGGCGAACTGCTAGCCATTGGCTTTCTTAAATTCGATTCGCGTGCTGGGATTACAAAGGAGCCGGGGCACAGTTCTCGCGAAATAAGGTGAGAGGTCAGCTACTTTCACAGCACGCGCGTACTCTATCTTGTTAAAGCATTCCGGTCAATGCTATTATTTTGCACGAAACTGTCTATAATAAATTATAAAATATAGGTGTATTATATTTTGTATCCTCCGTGTAATCATTTCATTAACTCGAAGTTTGGAGAATGGTAATTACGAATGACATTGTAATTGGTTAATGCGCAATAGATATAAGACTTCGTACTAAGTAAGAGACTTAGGGGGTCGCTATTAAATTAATAAATTAATAACCTAAAAAAAATTAAAATATTAACCTAATTTCCCTAACTTTAATAATCGATTTTACAGAATAATTAAAGTTACGAATGAGTAGACGGATGATGAGAATTTCGTATCGTTTGTATAGTCAAATTTCAAACCACTTAAGCCTAATCCGTGCGCCTGAGAAGCCATTGTTTTAGCTAGTGCTGGAATAATCCTTCTTAGAACAGAACGATTGAATAGTGCACTTGGAACTAAAGGACAAGGAGATTTACTCTTGACTAATTTTAGATTCTCTGAAATCTGTTGTAGAGTTGTTGTCTGTGTTCATTCATTTCAATCATCTTTTATTATTTTCCTATATCCTCTAAATTCTAAATCAATGTTGCTTATGTTCAGTACCTGCTGGAGAAGAATATTTTCCCAGAAAAGACGGTGTTTTTGAATGTGACAGAAATAGCATACAGTGCATCGCTTTTAATTAATATACATAAAATATTCATGTCTTTGTTTTTGTCGACTGGCGTTAGTTTCAATAAAAAATTGGTGACTTCATATAACAATTTTTGTTTGTTAAAATATATTACAGAATATTGTGTCTTAATTGCATCACAATTTACGACTCGAAGCGACCACAAAATAGTAATTTACGTAGAAAAGCAATTATTCAGAAACATCATCAAGAAAGCGATAGAAATTTTGATGCAAAGCAAATTCCACTGTAGCGTAATTACACTCACAAATTTGTGCTGCTAATTCTAATTACACGGTACTTTATAATTACTGCAGTTATACAGTCGCTTAATTAACGTAACCCAGTTTAGGGAATTGCAAAATCTTTTCATGAGATCAAATGCAGAAAATCAACGTCGTTCGAGGTGAAACAATTACAGCTTAGATTCCTCGTTTGATGAGACTAGTCCGGCTGAAATCAGTTAATTATAAACTGTTATTAGTTTGGTGATTTACAATGTTTGCTTTCAATTATATACATTTTAATAAAATGTAATACTTAGTCGTTTTGTTTATACCTGAATGAATAAGTAAGGGCAGGATTTTGTTATAAGTCTAATGTTGTAAACGTATAAGGTGTCAGGAAAACATTCAGATTTTCGTGTCTAAATGCTTGGGCAAATAAAATAAATATCTCGTACTAAAAATGTTGAAATATGGTGGTGTTTTTAACCTGAAATCAGTGAGAAAACTGAATATCTAACAATTAGCAAAGTTGAATAGGAATTTTGCTACATATGTATAAAATATTGCATTATAAATATTGTAATACATCTTAGTTAATACATTTAAAATATTCTGCACGTATTTGCTATCGTTATTCTTTTTTTAAAAAGATCGACAAGAATATTCGAACGCTTCATGATGTTCAAACTTTCATCTAAATTAATGTTGTAAATACTATAATTCAGATTAGAATCATTTTACATTTTATTCACGTAATTTTGAGATTTATAGTCTGGTTAAATCTACTTGTTATGCTATACATTTTACTGTGTTAGTGCAATATGCAATTAAGAATAGAATGATATGAACAAATTTTAATCATCATTGTCATTAAAGATTTAAAAAATCAATATTATTGATGTTAATTTAAATTTCGTCTGGTGTATGTTCAACAAATTACTTATACTCCAATAAAAAGGAAAGAGATTGTGATTAAATTTTATTAACAGCCATGTTTACTGCGTCTTTATTCAATTTTGTCCTCGATTGCACACCCATTAATTGGTTAAAAATTCCAAATATAAAAATCCAAATACTTTCAAGACCTACTACACACGTACACGTGTTCATAGCTGTACACATATACCTATTTTGTACTTAAGGGATGTACCTGTCTCTCTATGTGCCCTCCATGCACAGCGCGCACAACATGCCAGCAAGCAGAATTTCGCCAGCCATAAATTAGTTCCTCGCCGTATCTAATCCACCGGGAATTACAGTGCTATTTGCCGGACTCGCAAGACGATCAAACGTGATCTTGGAACCGTTCCAGTGCTTTCGATATTTCTATCTGATCGAAGCGAACGATCGCCGGACCAAGCAAACGTCGATCGCGGTTAAACACTTGAGCCAGCGGGCTTAAAAGTGTGGATCTCCTTAGTACATACGGTGGTCCTTTTTGTTGCGTAGTATATATATGAACGTACATATTGCTGTGAAAAAATTCGAGGGTTACTCTACAATTACATTTTCACTGCAAAAATGATAACCACTCACCCGATATCTTGACAGTAGGTATGTCATATTTAATTATTACAAATATCAGTACATATCGTATACAATTATTACAGAACACGATTATATCGGTATAATTATGGCTTTAAAATGAACCCAGGTAGATTATCGGACGATTTTTTTTTATAGAAGTTAGAGCAGTCCAAATATCGAACACTGATCGATCGAGATTTTGTGGTCCTTTTTGTTGCATAGTGTGTGTATGAACGTACATATTGCGTGAACAAATTCGAAAGTTACTCTATAATTCCATTTTCACTGCGAAAACGATAACTACTCACCCCGTATCTTTACACTAGGTATATCATATTTAATTATTATAAATATCAATACATATCGTATACAATTATTACAAAACACGATTACATCCGAATAATTATGGCTATAAAATGAGCCCAGGGAGACTGACACAGGATTGCTTTTTATGAAATCAAAGTTTGACAGTTTTTCGACTGAAGTTTAGTGTTCCGTTAATTTTGTGGAGGAGTTGTAAAAAACATAAATTCGAATTTAGCAGACGAAAAGCAGATTTTTTTATCCCGACAAATAATAGCACGATAATTTTTCTGAATTCGCGTTATCCGTCCGTCCGAAACAGACGATTCGATGACCAGCTCAAACGCGAACTTCAAATACACCCGTTGGATGAAGTGCTCTGTAAATGGAATTGAAAATCCTCGACACTTTACCGTCTGCGATTGCGAACAATGATTTAATCGATCGAAATGATCGTAAATCGGCATTTTTCCTGCGACGGTTTCGTAATCACGCGAAAATCTCGACCATCTGATGTGTCTGTACATTTTGAAACGACGTTCGGTATCGAATCGACTGCGCGTCAGTAGAATCGGTGCTCTTCGAGCTATTGAAAAATTCATCTCGTGTACGACTAATCTGGTACTTAGCCTGGAATCGATAATTGTTTCCCCGCCATTTAGCGAATGTATTGAAATCTCTGATTAAATGTGTAGAAGTAGGAATGTAGCATGGATTTTCTAATTAATCGTGATTACTATGATCGGATCGCACGATTAAAAGAAGCACGAAATCAACGGAAAAAAGCGGACGCAATTGTTAATTGTAAATTTGCAAATGCCAGGCAGAGGTCTGTAAATAAATTCCTCCAGAAATATCTCTGCGTCACTCTCCGTCGAGCACGCTTTCGGGTGCGCGTCGAATTTCCCCGGAAACTAATAGAAATTAGTAACAACTCATGGAGACCGGAGCTTTGTTCGGTGCGCAGCGCGTGGCCAATTACTCGAGGTTCATCAGAGGATCGCAGCATCAACGTGCACCGAGAGGCAGTCTTCGCGCGGCGTCTCTCGGAATCAGTTGGAACAACTCGGAGGATCCGGCCGGCGAGACGGTATATAAAATTAACAGTTTCGACCGAACGAAGTCCCGCGGTTCTGTTATGCCCTCGCCGCGGGGGCTGGGAATTAGAGAATGCAAGCTTACTGGGAACCTCGTCTGAGTGGAAGTCATGGGGTAGCATAGGACGCGGGGACGGAGAGAAAAAGGGGCGGATTTCGGCGGTGTCGCTCGATAAGGGAAATCTTTCTGCGTCGTGTCATTTCGTCGGAATAGAAGGCGTCGGTCGTGCCGGTTACGAAGTTACTTTTACGACAGCGCCGGCCAAATGTAAATGGGTCCAGTGTCGGAAAGACCAGGAGAAAAGCGGAACGATGGAAAGAGGGAGTAACGGTGGATGTAGGGGAAAGAGTGAATGGAAACATGGCGAGGAGCGGCGAGAGGAAACACGTGGAACAGGAAGAACGAGGAAGGTGGAGGTGTTGGAAGTAAAGGGGGATGAGGCTGTCTGAGTTTGTAATTGCAGCGGCTTTAACGCGCTGCTGATGGCCGATGGCGCCCGCGACTGGGGTAATGATCTGCGCCAAATGTCTCTTCTTGCCGGGTGAGCAGAGACGCCGAGGAAACCTGAAGGGGCGAGGAAAACGGTATTCGAGAAGACACCGTGGCAAGAGAGTCACGTAGCTTCGTCGTCTTTCTCGAACCGTCTCTAAACCTCGATGCCACAGAGGTTGGCAGCGACCGATATATTTCTTTGCCCCTCAGCCGTACACTAACACCGTTGAATCCGACTCTGATCGGGACACAGGTCGGTACGGGTGCAACGATGCGTCTCTAGTCTGGTAAATATTTAAATGAGGACAGTGGGGGATGAGCGATATCCACTGACAGAAATCGGATCGCGCTGCATTTAGGACACTTTTGCCACGGTGTTTATCGGAAAACCACATTTTACTAGGATAATTACATGTTTCGTTTCTTTACAGCGCTTTTGTGGATTATTATGGGTCGATAAGTGTAGAAATATCAAATGGTGGTAAATTGGCAACTGTATTTAATAATTAAATCGATGCAAAAAAATTTGTTTATATTGCGTTTTAATCTTACGTTGGTCTAACAATAATTTTATACTCTCATATTTCAATGTTAGATTAGTTTTAAATCAATCTCCTTGTCTTTCTTTTCGTGCCTAATCTTTTCAAAGCTTCTATTATTATTTTATCTAGTAGTAACTCATATTCATTTTTTTATAAATTATCTTGCATTAATTAAATTTGTCTTGCACTGCAATGTTGTTTCAATAATGCTTCGACAAATAAAATACCAACCATTGAATACACTTACTTTGTAAATGCTTAAACAATGCTAACCTCTTTCCCTAAGGAAAATGCGTTTTCTAGAAGGTGTCTCATTTTAACCTCCCAGGACACATACCTCAGAATATACCGGAGATATAAAAAGAATGGAAAAAGTTGTATGGTTTCGAGGGGGACAGATTGTGCTGTCATTTAATTGACCGTGCGATGACCTTTCGGGAATCCTGTGAAAGTCGTCTTCAAATTGTTAAGTGGATGTCTACATTTTTCATTACATATTCTTGTAGCTGATATCGGATTATTTTCAAAACACTACTTATAAACGCATTTCGCATAAGCGGTTGTTGAACTATTAGGTTTAAAAGCTGCTCGATCGCACTTTGCACATCATTTGTTGGTAAAATCCCTACACAGTTTCGTCATGCTGAAGTGTAATGTGGGAATGCACCATCTTGCTGGCATTTACTATTAAGCATTTACCTACATTTTTTGTTTTACTGAATGCTGTGTTGACCAAAGTATTATTTAAGTACGTTTATTATAGCGACAACTAATGAAAAATACGTTTGTAAGTAATGTTTTGTAAACGATTTGACGCTAGCTACAAGAATATGTAATAAAAAATATGGGATTCCCTTGAAAAATTTGATGGCGTTTTTGCACAGAGCTCTGTAAGGTCATCGTAAGGTCAAATAATTGACTACACAATTTGTCCCCCGCGAAATCATACAACATTTGTCTAAAAATGTTTTCATATCTTTCGTATTTTTCGAGATATGTATCTGTCTTGGGTGATTAAAATGGGACACCCTTATAAAAAAAATACTGCTCTTTTCCACTGAATATTAATCCATTACTAATTCACTGAATTTTCTCCACCTTCCCAACGACTAAATGTATATTTTAGAATTAGCATTTTCACCAACCGTGTTCAAGAGCCATCAAAATGGGGAAAAAAAGTCGACTTTGCTGGATCTTTTAAAAAATCATATCTTGATTATGAAATCATGAAAATCTCTAGGGTCTCGCCTCAAGTATTACTCTAATTTAACTAATTAAATACTGGAGTGGCAGTTTCATTCGATGAATTTTCTAATACACGTCGATGGCGTATTTAAGAGTCTTCCTTGATATTCACGCGACCCTGCGAAGTAAGACTTCTTTGGCGGGAAGTAGGACGTGCCGAGGGAGTGAGATGCACAGTACAATTTTTTAAAATTCGTGTCAAGCACCACCGTGGTAGGAGTGCAGCCGAGAAAGTGCCGATCCTGAACGATAATGTTCTAGCATCAAAAAGTCTCGAGTCTTGGACCGTAAGTCGAGGGGACAGGAAAAATGTGCCTTATGTTAGCGCAACGAACTTTTATCGTTGATATTGTACGGTTCTCGGATCGGAGATTTTGCATCGGATTTTGTCGCTTTTCTTTGCGAAGCTTTTCACAAAATTTGATATGCGATTTTGATCGCTTTGTGTTATATAATGATTTGTCCCTCATATTCCTTGAGACGGATATATATTACACATTAACTATTTATATAGGACCATAAATATTTTGTAATTAATAAAAGTTAATAATGCGGCAGGATTGAAGAAAGAAGAATTACTTTTTCAAATAATTTGTAATCGACTTTAAAAGCTATGTATGCATTCTTAGAAGATTGTAAATTAAATACAGTTAAATGAAGTTAATTCCTTGTTGTTGCAATTATACGTATAAAAATCGTGGAATTAGATCTTGCAATCAATTTATTGCCATTGTACTGTTTCTATAAAGACTTTTCCCTTATTCTTTCGCAAAACAATCAGAAATCGTTATAATATGTTAAAAGCTATGGATAAGAGAATTTATTTAACATCATCTATAAAATTTCATTTATAACATTTTTTAGCGATGGCCAGATTAATGCTTATTGTTTGCAAATCAATTGAATGGCGATCAGGCTGCACGCACAAGCGTTTATAAGTGCTGATACCGGAAAAAGAATATCTATGTTTAATTCTGAAAATTGTTATATGCAAAAATATTCGGAAAGCTACAGACTCTAAAGATATATTTGAGGGGCAATAGTAATTATAACATAATAATACACAAGTACATGTACAGTGTGTTAGTTTTAAATGAGAGCAGCAAAATATCTTCAAAAATATGAAGGATACAACAAAATGATATAGACCAAAATTGTAGGATATCCGGAGGCACATCGCAAGCTGGTATTTGAAATGATTGTGAAATGCCCTGTATACACCACGTTTAATTTTTTTAATGAAACCATATATGCTTTATTACATATTGTTGTAACTAACGTCAAACCATTTTCAAAACGCTATTTACATGTATATTTTGTTCAAACCAATTTCGAGGTACGAGAGCGTAAAGATAACGTGCCGCGCATATGAAATTCAACCGTGCGCATGCGTGCGACTCGCCGCGACTATGGTCTCCGCGGGGTACATCGACTGATTAAATCCTCATATCTCGAAATTGAATTAAGCAAAATACACGTATAAGTAGTGTTTTGAAAATGATTTGACGTCGGCTACGAGAATATATAATATAAAATATAGATTCCCAAGTAAAAAAATTGAACGAGGTATTTATAGTACGTTTCAAGGTATCTCAAGGTGAAACAAATACCAGCATCATATATGCTCCCAGATATGCTACAACTTTTATCCAAATCATTTCCTCATATCTTTCGTATTTTTCAGATATTTAATTGTTCTCACTTAAATCTGACACACTGCATGTACGCAGGGTATTTTATTTAACTGGAAACGCTGTAATATCTCACGAGATTTGCAATTATAAAAAACAAATGTTCTTACAAAAGTTGTTTGGTATCTGGGGGTACATTATGTGATATTAATAAGGTGTAGTGGTGGAAGAAATATTAAAAACAAATTTATTTCTTTAGGTGGAACCGTGTATTTCTTTTCTGACAATATGACAACGCTTGTTGAGACAAATAAAATGTTATGCAACATTATATCTGTTAGATTTCTACCTTTTTATTCAATGAATGTATAAACAGTTATAAAGATATATATAAAGAATGATACATTTCATTCGTGTCGACATACTGCGCGTGACGCCACTAAACTAAACGTATGCTCCTATTGCGCGTTATGCGCACGCATAAGACAAAACAGTGTCTGAACGTAGCGCGCCATATAACTACGGATGCAATGATCCATCTAACACCCCCTCTATCATTGCACTCCGAACAAAAAAAATAATTTTCTTTTACATTACTTTAAATCCATTAACTCAATACAATGCTCATGTTTTACTCTCGGCAACGCCTTTGTAAAGATGTCAGCAATCATTTGCTCCGACCTTAAGTATTTAACGTTTACTTCACCTAATTCTACTTTTTGTCGTACATAATGGTATCTTATATCAATATGTTTACTTCTATTTTGGTATGTCGCGTTTTTACTTAAATGTATAGCACTCTGGTTGTCGCAGTATATTACGATTGGGTCTGATGCGTAGTTTTCAGTCATTATGTGCTTTAACAGTCTCTTAATATACGTTACATCCTTTGTGGTTTCCGAAAGCGCCATATATTCTGCTTCCATGGTAGATAAAGCTACTGATTTTTGTTTTCTTGAACTCCAACTTACCGGTCCACCCGCTAGCATAATTACATTTCCGGAACATGACTTTCGGTCATCTATATCTCCAGCCCAATCGGAATCAACATAAGCAGTTAATTCGCCTGCGTCCCTTGTATATGTAATTCCGTAATTTCTAGTGCCCTGCAAATATCGTAATACACGTTTTGCTGCTAACCAGTGCACTTTACCTGGATCTGAACAGAAACGGCTCAAAACGCTGCTTGCATATGCCAAATCTGGTCTAGTTGTATTTGCCAAATATATAATTCCACCAATCAACTCCCTATAAGGCTTCATTTTCATCTCCTTTCGTTCATCTTCAGTTATATGCTTTGTATCTCTTGATAATTTTTGATTGTGTTCCATTGGCGTAGTTATTGGTTTGGCATCTTTCATGTTAAACTTATTTATCAACCCATCTACGTATCTTTGTTGGGAGATTCTTATACTACCTGTGCTTCCGTTTCTTTCAATATTTATACCTAATATATTACTTATTGGACCTAAATCTTTTATTTTAAATTTGTTCATTAATACCTTCTTTATTTTTATCAATTCTTCATAATTCTTTGATCCTATCATTATATCGTCTACGTAAATTATTATAACAATTTTGTTACCTTCTTTTTGACAGACGTATACGCACGGATCTGATTCGCTTTTCTCGAATCCCTCAGATAATAAGAATTGGTTTAGTTTGCAATACCATTCTCGACCAGCTTGCTTTAAGCCATATAACGGTTTATTTAATTTACAAACCATATCTTCATGTCCAGTTACCACAAAATTTTCTGGCTGACTCATATACAATTCATCATGTAAGTTTCCTTGAACGTATGCCGAAATTACGTCAGCTTGATGAACATGCATTTCTTCTTGTACAGCTACTGCCAGAAATGTTCTAATAGTTTCATATCGGGCTACGGGCGCAAATACTTCTTCATAATCAATGCCTTTTACTTGTGTGTGTCCTCGTACGACGAGTCTCGCTTTATAACGATCCACCGATCCGTCTTGGTTTCTTTTAATTTTGAAAATCCATTTATTTGAAAGGATTTTCTTGCCCTTCGGTCGTGGTACTAATTTCCACGTTTGATTTTCCATAAGTGTTTCATATTCGCTTTCCATCGCATCTAGTCATTGTTGTCGATCCTCTCGACTCAATACTTCAGGGACATCTAATGGATCTGGTAAAATCTCATCGGTATTTTCTTGCGTTCGTTGTTGATATTCTTTTCTTGGTCGACCTGGCTTTCCAGTCATTATTTTTCTTGGTCGTCCTGGTGCTCTTTTTGGAACATTATTTTCTACAAGTTGATTATCTGTATCATGTTCGTCCGTTATTTGTGTTAATGTGTCATTTCTTCTTTGACTTTCACTTGTCTCTTCACTCGACGACGTGGATTCTTCTGGTACCAATGCAGGTTCACTTTCTGCAAGTGTATCTATAATGCAAAAGGGGTCTGAAGACAAATCATTTGTACTTGCGTTAATTTGGCCAGTGTTCTCTATGAATCTAACATCTCTTGCTTTGATCACTGTTCTTGTATGAGGTCGCCACAATCTATAAGCTTTTGATTCTGAGGAATATCCTACCAATATATATACATCACCTTTTGGCTCAAGCTTACTTCGTCTGCCTCCTTTTTCCAATGCAATTACTTTGCTGCCAATTATTCTGATGTATCCTACGTACGGTTTCTTATTTGTCCATAATTCTATTGGAGTTTTGTTATTCAAGACTTTGGTAGGACACCGATTTCGCAGATACGCGGCAGTATTTATTGCTTCGCCCCACAAACTCATTGGCAACTTGGCTTGATGCAAAATACATCGTGCCATTTCTACTAGGGTTCGGTTGGCTCGTTCTGCCACCCCATTTTGTTGTGGTGTATATTCCACACTTAATTGTCTGGTGATGCCTTCCTCCTCTAGGAATTTGGTAAAATCCTTCGCAAGGTATTCTTTCGCATTGTCTGTACGTAATCGCTTTATACAATGCCCCGTTTCTTTTTCTACACGTTTCTTGTAATTTTTAAATGCTGTCAACACATCGGATCGATTTTTCAGCATTACTACCTCGATATATCTTGTGTAGTCGTCAATAAATGTTACAAAATATCTTGCACCACCTAGAGATTGTACATTAAATGGTCCACAGATATCGGAATGAACTAAGCCTAGTAGTTCGTTTACTTTATGACCTGAATATTTATATGGTTGTTTACTTATTTTACATTTATCGCAAATTTCACACGTAAAATTGCTTGAATCAGCGTCCAGGTGCAATCCAATGACCATGTCCTTTGTAGCAAGTTTCTTTAAGTCATTAATATTAAGATGACCATACCTTTGATGCCATCTCATTACGTTATTCTCTTTTTGCTTCTGAACCACCATTGCCTTTTGTTTTGGCTCATCCACAGCATATAGTTGTCCACGTTTGTGTGCAGTAAGTGCTACTGACCCATCCTTACGAATTACCTCGGCCTTATATCTGGTAAACGTAACTTTATATCCCTTATCTGTAATGCTTGGAACTGAGATTAAATTTGTTCTCAAATCCGGCACATACATTGCATTCTGTAATTTTATATTATTTGCAAACTTGTTGTGTACTTTAACATTCATTTTTACTTCCCCTATACCTTTTGATTTTATAAGATGCTCGGCAGCAGTATAAACATTACCACTTACTTTATCGTTTAAAGAAACGAACTTGTTTTTATCATTACACATGTGTTTAGTAGCTCCACTGTCTAAACACCAGTAATTTGTATCATGAATCTCAGCATTCGAGATCATAGTTAGCATAGCATCATCATTTTTAACTGGTTTATTCTTTCTTACTTTTAATTTGCATTCGTACGCTTTGTGACCCGGTTTACCACAATTAAAACATTTAATTGTGTACTTACGTGAAGCTGGTTTATTTGCTTCTTCCTTAATATTTGGTCGTTTATCCTTGTTATGAGGAAATTTTCCTTTTACAAATAAAGCGTTATTGCTATTCAGTTCACGACCCGATTCATTATTCATCTCATTTTGGCGAGCTTCCTCTTCTATTAATTTTGTTTTCAAACTGTCAACGCTCGGCACTTCGTCCCGCGCTTCTATAGCCACGCAAAAATTTTCGAATTCGGTCGGTAAAGAACTCAGCAACATTATCGATTGAAGATCAGGCGGTATCTTAATACCGGTTTCTTCAAGTTGCTCGACTTTACTCATGAAATCTGTTATATATTGCGACATATTTACTTCTGGTTCCTTCTTCATCCTATACAATTGCTTGCACAGTGTTGCCTTTCTGACAGGACCTCTTGATTGATGCACATTTTTAAGTAATTCCCATGCTTCCATAGACGTGCTAGCTTTCTTAATATGGTTTAGTTGATTTTTGGATACATGCAACAAAATCAGAGCCAGCGCTTTCTCGTCTTTTACAGTCCATTGAGCTGCATTTTCATCCGTTTTGATTTCGGCTCCACTTACATATGCCCATAATTCTTGGCATATCAAGATACTTTTCATAAGCAGCTTCCACGACTCGTAATTCTCTTCACCAAGTTTCTCTATATTTTGTAATCCACTCGTAAGGGCCATGTTCTTATTATTTAAGTTCACGAGCAATAGTGCAACACCACCACTGGGCCCATAACCTGTTAGATTTCTACCTTTTTATTCAATGAATGTATAAACAGTTATAAAGATATATATAAAGAATGATACATTTCATTCGTGTCGACATACTGCGCGTGACGCCACTAAACTAAACGTATGCTCCTATTGCGCGTTATGCGCACGCATAAGACAAAACAGTGTCTGAACGTAGCGCGCCATATAACTACGGATGCAATGATCCATCTAACAATATCATTCCACGCGGTACGTTTGTCACAAATCAG
Source organism: Holcopasites calliopsidis (assembly GCA_023838395.1). Classification (NCBI taxonomy): domain Eukaryota; kingdom Metazoa; phylum Arthropoda; class Insecta; order Hymenoptera; family Apidae; genus Holcopasites; species Holcopasites calliopsidis. The sequence continues at coordinate 328,286 of JALHAQ010000045.1, forward strand.
GTCCGAAGTAGATAGAGCAACGTATTAAGATAAACAACATAAACAGTTCTCGAGCTTCTTATCTTCCCTTGCGTCCCTTAATCTTATAAATACTTCCAGTTTCTGATAAAATGTTCCTCCTATGGAATATCAGTGTTATAATAAATCGTACAGAAATGGATTTTAATCGTAATGGATTTCAATAAAAAAAGGGAAGCATTGATTTCATCTGGATGGATAGCACAGTTACCTAGAAGCTACGAGTACTTGCTAATATTAAGAGGCACGGGAATATACGAAGCTCGAGCATTGTTTATATTGCTTATTTCAATGCGTTGTTATTCCGGACCTGATTTATAACAATTTTATTGCATGGAATGATATCATGTTGCATATCATTGTATTTGTCTCAAGAAGCGTTATCATATTCTGAACAAAAAAAATACAGCGTCCATTACAAAAAATGTATTTGTTCTTTATATCTCCCCAGTGCTGCCCTCTAGAGCAAACTTATTTATATTAGGTATCGTCCCCCTCGATATCGAACAACTTTTGTAAGAACATTTTTTCCCTAACCTCAAGCCCATACGAGATATTCCACCGCTTCCAGTTAAACGAAACACCCTGTATGAATCCTGCATAAAAAACTCAATTAAAAATATATCGTGCCATGAACCGAAGAAATAATGGAATAGAGTCACATAAATTCTGCATCACAGGACATCTTCGTTATTCCAGCTTGCCTATTTATACCGGTTCGTACATTTTCCAGTAACGCCTATCCCGAAACGAGGCACTTGGTCGTTGCTGAGGATACCGTGGCAGGCGCGAATGACTGCTGCCCCTCTCCGCACTGGAAACGGATGCGCGTCGGTATACGTATCCTTCTTTGAAAACAGCCACCATTTCGTTTCGTTTCCCGTGGTACCTACGCCCGGCCATGGAAGTCTTATGTCGCGTTTACGGTCTACCCGGTTTAACGTTCATTTCGCGACCAAGATAACGCTTTATTTTCCCGCCGATGCGTGAATCCGAAGGCTCCAAATATTTTTGCTGGTCTCCTACATCGAGTCACTGCAGGTCACCGTTGAGTATTTCTCGCGGAGCAAATAACATTTTGTGCCATAACGTGTATTTTACACTTTTGCGCCACGTGGTTTTAGGCTTTGGAATTTTAAATTAATATAAAATAATTTGAGAGGGGAGGGGGCGAGCTTCATTTTTTATTTGGGTATGGTAAGTGTTGCTTAGACATTAATTGGTGAAGAATAATTAATGTTATGTTCGAATTGCTTGCACTAAACTTTAAAGTAAGTTCACTGTTAATTCAATCAAATTGAGGGACATATAAAACAAAATATTTAAAATGGTTTGCATTTTGAAAGGAATAAAAAGTATTTATTAATAGATTTATAATAAATTAGAGGATATCAGGAAAGCTACCGATAGCAATTATTGAATATCAGCAATCATAGAATATTTCCCAAAGCAACATTACGCACTACATGCAATAAAATTTGTTATTCCTACATTATAAAACAGTTTTCAGGATACGTTTAACCCAGCGGCAGTTTATGCAAAATACGTTTTGTAAGTAGTGTTCTGAAAACAATTCGACATCAGCTACAAGAATATGTAACGAAAAATATGGGGTTCCCTTCAAAAATTTGATGGCGATTTTTACAAGGCTGTCCAAGGTTACCGTAAGGTCAAATAATTGACTACACAATCTGCCCCCTCGAAATTATGCAACTTTTGTCTAAAACATTTTTTTGTTATTTAAAATGTGTTACTCCTACACTATAAAACAAAAAATACGAATTAACTGCTATCAGTTGTAGATCAGTGAATCGTTATATTCGCATAATCCCCATGGTATAAATTCAAATTGTTCCTTCTCTAATTTAATCCCCTATCATCATATGTCGGATTACCCTGTTCGAAGCACAAAAGAGTGATTACGAGATAAAGAGTTAGAAGCTCTTTCAGATAAATGGCGCATGATTTGTGAGTTGGGAAGGTTATAGAATTATCGATTCTGTGTATTCAAAATTCTGAAAGAATTATTTATTAATATTAAATGCGACATAATATTAATGGAAACATTGTTATAAGTGTACCGTTAGAAAAACGATAGAGTAACCCCATATGTTTCAACTGCATCTTATTGCCCCTCATTTATTTTAGAAATAAAAAGAATTAATAATGATATTTAAAAGAATAACTTACCTGGATTTTAGGGATCGTTAGCCGCAGGTAGCATTTGCATGTTTTCCCCGTTATACTCCAGACATCCCATCCTTGAAGCGTTTCAAGGGATTCTTGGTCAGATATTGCACAGCGTGACAAAGATCTGATGAATCTAGGTCGGCGCAGCAATAAAGAGCTGGCACTTTACTAAAATTAAAATTGTTCACTGTTCCTCAGGTTACAAATAAAATCCAACCTTTTCGTTCCCCTGGAAACTCATCATTCGAAGGTATCAGGATTTCCTTTATGAAATTATAAATGATGAACGATACTACAGACGGATATCAAAAGACAGATATTCCTCTAAGGAAAGGAAAGGAAGATCTTTATTGTAGACAGCTTCTGCTTTATAAGAAATTATGATTGCTTATTATCAATTATGTATATTATACTGCTATTGTGTCGAACAATCCGTAATGCAAAAGGTACTTTCGCTATTTGAGGAATAAATCAAGTTATACGTTTCTGTGGCAATAAATAAGCAGCATAATTAGTTAGCAGGGGATCTGGAGGATTTAGTATAGAGGGTGTCACGTAACTCAGAAGAGCCGCATATGGGAAATTTCTGAGGTGACACTGAACGACTTTTTCCTTTGACAAAATATCGTTTAAGGCTTTGTTTTTTAATTATTAACGAAAAACACTGGCCACTCAGAGTACGAGTAGAGCCCCCGCTCAGGGACGGATGTCGCGTCGCTCTGGATGGTGACGTTCAGCAGGTGCCCGATCCAAACACGTCGGTATAGCAGGTAACAAATGTTGCATCGAATACCGATTCAGTGCAATGAAGAATACTGTCGAATCATCTCTGAGCGCGGGCTCTGCTCGCGCTCTGAGCAATCAGTGTTTTTTCGTTGATAACTCAAAAACAAAGCCTCAAACTATAATTTGCCAAAGGAAAAAGTTGTTTACTATCATCTCAGAAATCTCACATATCCGGTTTTTCTATGAGTTACGGGACACCCTGCATTATTAAAATTACCCTGTAGATACAGTATAATAATCAGAATAATATTGATGATCGTTGAAGCGATAAAACTGATGAAAGAAATTAAATTATCACGCGGCGATATTTCGATCGGTGTAAGAATGAAACGCGTATCGGTCGTCCGCAATGAAAAGAATATAAATTCCAATATCGCTTTCGAGAGATTGCTACGAGCTCGTTCAGCCGGCTGACACGCACCCTAGAATACTGGGACGACTTCGCGTTGGATCTCTAATGTGCATCCTCCGGAAAGACAGGTCCCCGGCGCGATAATGATCCACGAATTCGACGTTCAAAGGATCGCAGATGCAGCGTGGGCATGTGATTGTGAGCCAACTCGCTGCACAAATTCCCCGAGTTCTAGAAATGCAAAAGCCCAGGCGCTTCGTGGTTCAGACAAATGTGATGTCTGAGAATGCTAGTATTTCGACTGTCATTGACGAGGCAAATGTGTTCCGCGCGAATGCGATCCGTTTAATAGCATTGACCGTAAATAATTGCTATTGAAGTAATACGCAATTTAAGTGTAATTAAGGTGCAGGATGAACGAACTCGAAGGAGCCTTCAAGTTTCTGGTTTAATAGTATCAGTTGCGTCGAAACATTTTGTCCTGCTTTTAACATTTTCATTTGAACTATTTATTTTGAAATTGGTGTAAATCCACTAGCAAAAAAAAAAGAGAACAGGACAAATTTCCATATATTTTAATGTGAACTTTTTATTTATAAACAACTTATTACGTAAATATAAATTTATATGTCTGTTTTAATCATTTTCAATTTCGGTGATCAAATTAGAATTGCAAAGTCATTTATTTTGAATGTGGTATAAGTCCATCCATGATCTTGGAAAAAGGTATTGGTCCAGTTAAATGTCAAAAGGGCTAGTTATAAAATAAATTTACATATATTTAAACACATAGAGATCTGGAAAATATAAATAGGCCTCATCTAAATTTTTGAATCGATGCAAACGCAAACATTGCAATATCTCAAAACAAAAGAAAATGGAGTTACACTACAAAATAAACGGTCTATTTTCTGATTCCACAATTGTAGACAACAGTATATACTAATTATTAAAAGAATAGTATCTTATTTTATAGATCCTTATTTCTAAATTATTCTTGCTGAAGGTACTCACTTTACGAATTTGCATTTCAATGTTAGTTTTTAAATATGAAAAATCATTGATCAATAAAGTCTTCTCTTATCAATTAATATTTACTTTGTATTTTTAGACAATACATCCTTTCTCTTTATATAGAATTATTTCTAAAATGATTGGAATCATTCATTCTTTCTTTATTCATTAATTTGTTAGTGCAGAAACTACCTGTAGTATTTTTTATTTAATTTTCATGTGTGTTGTTAGAATACTGAACAAATATTTGATGGAATATACAGGGTGAGTCATTAAGAACTGCCATCTGAAATAACTCATTACCTATTAGTTGTATAAAAAATGTATTTACTGGATTATGCAGCATTTAAAGGGATGCATCGGATAGATACATATAGACCTTTTTATATCTTATTTCTTTCTAGCAAGGTAACCATCAGTTTTTTCGAAGTCAATGTAAACATTTTTTTAATACTACCTTGTTGCCGATGAAAAAACGAACCCAACGATGTGCAACATAATAACCTTAAGTCGACCTTGAACTTAAGACTCGAACAAAATTTTGAGCACAATTGTTTTACTTACTTTTATTCAGAGTACATGTCCAAAATGTTGTCCTTGGACGTCTTTGCATTTTTCAAGACGGTATTGCAAAGATTGGCGAACTACTTTGAGTGCGTCTGGCATGATTTCCTTGCACGCTATTTCAATACGCTGTCGCATATCTTCTACAGTTGTTCGTGAGCCTTGGTACACCGCAGGCTTTTAGTATTCTCCATAAGAAGAAACCTAATGGAGTTAGATCCGGCGAACGTAGGGGCCAAGTAGCTGGACCGTTTCGGCCAGTTTACGCCGAGCACGCTTAGAGCAATTCGCCATGCATAATGCTACCATTTTGAGATTTTGTATGATTTTTAGAGTCAAGGTCAGTCAAGGTCATTATGTTGTAGGTCGTTTAATTCGTCTTTCTATCGGCAACAAGATGGTATTAAAAAAATATATGATGATTCAACAAATAGAAAACTCGGTTGGAAAGTAGGTTTTCTGGAACGTGTTGTGTATGATATGTAATGCAACAATGGCGGAGGGGAAATAATATAAACGTTTTCGGTCGAAATGCCTCGAGTCGCTTTTTATTTTTGTTGCCTCGATTTTCCTCTTTCCCAGATTTCTGCGGATTCCAGTGGCTTCCGGTATTTTACAGTTTTGCATCCTGACGCAAGCAGCGGAGGAATCCACAGAATTGAGAGCGGCGCAAGTCGGTTGAATCTCGTGCCATTCAATATGGCTCGTATCGAATTCCCGGGGCTCGGCATTATTTCCTCGTGCCAACGGTATATGCATATTTGCTAGCTGCACAATAGTTTTTTTGTTTATGCGATAGAAAAATCGTAACAAGGGGGCGAGGGCTGCGGAGGTACTTAATATTGGAATTGAGCCTCCGTTTCCGTTCCAAATACCACGCGAACCTATTTCCTCGTTTGAATGGATCACGCATTTGGTATGAAGATATCTTTTAACCCCTTTCCGAGAAACGAAAGTCTTCCACCGAACCCAGTCTCGTGAAAATCAGAAATCCATTCGATCTGCCACATCATATGCGACAATTTTTTTTTTTGCTTCTTACTGCAGGGATTGCATTGCCTTCTCCGCTTATTCCTCCTTTTTGATTTGGAAAAGTGCTTTTATTATGCTTTTACGGAATGATGTAAGAGATCCGAGAGTTATATGATTAATATCAAGTATCGTAGCTTATTAAGGGGGCTGCAATGTGGATTTAGAATGAAGGAATTTATAGATGTGTCTTACTTTAAGGCATATGTTTTATGCTGAAAATAAATTAAAAGAACTTGTGAATTTTTTAAAGTAGTAGCTATGAAATTTGAGGGTAGGAAGGGGTATAACATTACAAATAGTAAATGACTGCAAATATACAGAGGGATATGCGCATTACCCTTTATGAAAGAAAAAGACAATTGCCTGTTATTAGAGCATTCGCCAATTTATATAAATTTAGCAACACAAAAGTAATAGAAAATTATTTATTTGAGATAGTTAAGCGATATTCATTATCCTTTTCAGCATCATTGGATACCATCCTCTTCCACCTTAAATACCAATCAATATAATACATTTTATTTCTCACTCGAATAAATCAGAATTGGTCGTAATAGTTTCAATTTAAACATGGATCAAAACACAAGAATTTACAGGGTGTTCTGCTACTGCATGTCAATATTTTGAGGAGCGATTGCTGAGGCAATTTGGAACAGCTTTTTCCTTTGCCAAAACGGTGGTTAAAGTTTCGTTTTTGAATGATTAAGGAAAAGCGGTGGCCAATCAGAGCGCGTGTAGAGCGCGCGTTCACCCGACGATCGTGATACGCTCAACTTCAACCTTGAACGCCTTCTTGGCTAAGCGCGCTCTACACGCGCTTTGATTGGTCAGTGTTTTTCGTTAATCATTCAAAAACAAAACTTTAACCGCCGATTTGGCAAAGGAAAAAGTTGTTCAGAATTGCCTCAGCAATCACCCCTTAAAATATTGGCATGCTGTAGCAGAACACCCTGTGTAGAATCAAAAACTCCGTTCATCCGAGTCTCTCTGGCTGCGAGCAAATTTTCCAATCCGAATACAGTGATTTAGGAATTTTATTTTCACACGTTGCGCATACCACTTTGCCTTTCACTATTGTTTGTGCGTCGCGCGAATGGATACGCTGCCATTTTCTATTTTTCGGTGCGATGCGGCGCCATCCTGCTCGATGCTTTTCAGCTGACTGGTATCATGTTTGATCCTGTGGCACTAGTGGCATAAAATTTCATCCTTCTTACATTAGGTTCAATCTTCTTGTCGGTTTGAAAGTAGCAGCAGGAGTAGTTTATGTCGCTCGCCGCCTAATAACGTCGAACGTTTAATGGAAGAGTTCGGGTAAGGTGTTGCATTTACCTTGGTTGATTTTTTGTTACCGACATTGGCATGAAGATAAAAATCGATTCAAAGGTCCCTGAATATGGGCAAACTGGCACGACGATGCATATTGAGTTGCCTACATTCAGGGGCCTTTGGACCGACTTTTAAAGTTTTAATAACTTATCACCGAAGCCTTAAATGCAATTCTGTCACTCCTGATTTTCGTCTTATTTTAGTCCAACATTGACTTTACCGTAGTGGATCTTTTGTTACCGATATTGGCATGATGGTATATTGTTTTCCGAATAAGTGGCAGTAAATATTTCGATGTACAGTCCAGAGAATAACCAAACAATAACCAGATGTTCCATAGAAATATTACACAGTAGATCAAAAAAGTATTGTCACACCTATTTAGTTCTTTTAACATAATTTTATAATAAATAACAAGCAAATGACACGTTAATAAAAATTACTTCTCTTTATAGAATCCTATAACCAGACATAGTGTGTTCCTTAAGTTTCGGAGCCCAAAAAGTATTGGCTCACCCAAGATTCCAATGCTTAAGATACATTAAAAGGGGTGATTCTATAGCTTAAAATAAGACGAAAATCAAGAGCGACACAATTGCATTTAACGCTTCGGTGATAAGTTATTAAGAATTTATAAATCGGTCCAAAGGCCTCTGAATGTAGGCAGCTCGACGTGACGGTGCGTATTAAGTTGTCTACATTCAGAGGCCTTAGGATCTACTTTTAAAATCTTAACAACTTAGTAACGAAGCCTTATATGCAATTCTGTCACTTTTGACTTTCGTTTTATTTTAGTCCAACATTGATATTTACCGTGGTGGATATTTTGTTATCGCTGTGCTATTACTTCTATGTAACTAATAGTTAATTTACTTCTGATATCATGATTGTTATCATTCTTTGAAATATAAAAACATATTCTATTTTTTCGTCTTATTTTAGCCCATAGAATTGCCCCTTTCACTTTTGCCCACACGTAGCCGAACGCCCTGTATAGTGTTGTTTCTTTGCTGCCTGCCTGGCCGCCCGTCCACAATTTCCTGATTTTAACGGTAGATTGGTCGAGAGCCGTTTCGCGGTCGTTGACTACTTGATGGATCTTTCGGGACACGTTCTCGGTGATTTCGGTGTACCTCGGCTTCATCCCCCTGTTCGTTTCCTCGATTACGTCCGCCGTGAGGACCAACACCGTTATACTGGCATGGCGTGTTGTAATTCCTGCGTGCGAGTAGCGCGAGCCGTTACTCTTTCCGCCGAGTCGACGGCTACCGTACACGACTGCGAGACTTTTATGCGACCGTAAACTCTTTATTCTTCAAGCATTTTAAACGGCCTCCTGGCATTTGTTGCAATCCCGATACGACCAGTTTTTTGTTGCCACTTGGGGGCGGAACAATAGGATAATGATTTCCGCTCGATTTACACACGTCGGCTAGGTGCTCGTTCAATTCTCTTGCGGTTATTTTTCAGACGTATCTGTGGGAAGGGAATAGAGTTTTGGCATTGTATGCAATTGGCGCAGTTAGCCCCGTGTAATTTAGTGGCCGATATCGTGCTTTGGTGTCAGTATTGGAATTGGATTGCTGATAGAAGATTGGCTGACGATTGTGTTTTTACTGTTTCGTTGGTGTGGCTTTCAGATGTTTTCGATAACAAACAAATTACCTGTATGGTAACATAAATTATAATATTAACAATCTTAGATTAATAATATTAGCAGCTAATAATAGTTAATTAACAGAGGTAATAATGTCAAGAATCTTAGACTAGATATCAAATTTAATGTTTCTGTTTTCTCCAAACTCAAAAAGATACCTTAGTATAAACTAAATATAGTTGATCATCTATAGTAAGATTTGTATTAAATTATTTAAAAATATCCATACGTAAAGAGAAATCAGATATACAATTTATATACCATTTCACGATTCAATAATATAATATTAAAAGTAAAATTGGAGCATTGGACGATACTGACTTTTAGTGGCACATTGAAATAAATAATTGATTAATAATTAACTTTAAACAGACCAGGAATGCTAGACTAATATCGATGTGAATGCTGTCTATGATCATTGTGCATTATTGCAGGTAAAAGAAGTTTCATTTAAAAAGCACTATAAGCAGTTTAGAAACAAACAAATGAATGAAATTGCTATAAGTACAGTAAGTGCCGTGCCACCCATTTTCGAAAATATTTTCGTGGGCATTGTGATTTTTCCAGTACCGATACAAATATTATCGATTCGTTTCTTGAATGTCACGCCATGCAGAAATTTATGAATAAATTTAAATGGACAGTATGTACCTGTAAGAATGAAATAGAGCAATAACAGAAAATCTAAAGAAAACTACACAGATTTACCTGTAACATCATTCTTTTAATAACGAGTCATAAAATCCTCGTTTTTCATTACGATTCCCTTGAAGCAATGTTTGTATAGTTTGCAACATTTTTCTAGAACAACGGAACAATAGAACATAAAAAAAAAATAGAATGCGCAACAGAAACTTTGAGATTTCGCTTTTCCTTAATAAGCGAAGCACTTTGCCTTATGAACGAGGCTCCATCCGGAAAGGAACGACCCCCTTCGCCGCGCTTTTTCGTCGCAGTCGTGTTCGTAGAAAACAAGTATTCTTTCCCGTGCGTCATCTCGACTCTTTTTTTTCAGTCGATCGATGCGTGCGTTTTCAGCCCCTCGATATTTCGCGAGTTCGTTTATATTGGCTTCATGCCATCGCGAGCATACTTTCTCCACGCACGGCTGCTGACCTTACAAACATCTTACTTGCCAATAAAGAAGAGAAAGGGCTACGCAGAGAAGAAGAAACGCGGCTTCCGCTGTGGGGAGTCTCTAGAACTAATATCCATGCCAAAGTTTTGCAACTCTTTTTATCGGGTTTACGACGATATCGCTTGGGATATATTTGTTAGTTTTTTTGGTGACGAGATATATATTAACGTTTTCGAAAACGGTGAAGTTTTTGTCGTATAATTAAAGTGGAATATATAAGAATATTATTATTCGTTGTTAATTATTGTATTAGTAATTATCTGTGTGTTATTATTATCAAAAAAGGGGAATTCTTAAAATCGAAAATTATTAAAAGGAACATTATTCTCGAAGAACAACTGATAACTCTGAAATTCTTCTAAAAAAGAAACGGATATGTTAATTCTCTATTAACGGAATTAGTAGATTAATAAATATTTGACATAGAAATACATTGACGTGCCCGCTTGTTATTCATAACTATAGTAATCATAATTATACAGGGTGTACTTTTTATGACAGGGAAAGTGTCAAAGGAAAAAATATTTGTATTTACTGATACTAAGGAAGAAAGGAAACATAAGGAAGGCCTTATACTATTAGTTCATCCTTTCAGAATATTCATGTTGCACTGTTTTCATCAATATTTTAAAATAAATCTTCCCTGACTAATCATCTAATCACAGTTATTTCACCATTTACATCAATAATTCAGGTTTTATGAATTTTTTCGTACTCAAGGTCACCTGAAGGTCATAATATCGTAGGTCGTTGGACTCGCCTTGACATTGGCTATCACATCGCCATATCAAAAATATCTAGCGTCATTGAAAAAAAATTTCGATGATTTTGAAATCTCGAAAAAAATGACCTTGAGAAAATTTGTTTGCCCGCCATTACGTTCGCCTCTTGAAACCAAATATTTCTTTTCTTTGACATTTTTCCCTATCATAAAGAATCGGCGAGATGTTTGAAACGATCAAATTAGGAGGGGCACCCTGTATAAAAGCAGGCGTTCGACGATGTTTAAAGCAAATTTCAATACAGCGTATTCACTACAGAAAGTGTTATTCAGTCGACGAAAATGTTTATGGAATGCTTTGTTTTCCACTGGATATTTGTTCGCATTTTAAACTTTTCTCTACTTTTATAAAAACAGGATTCTATGTGTATATATAAAAAGTATAAAGTTGAAACTATATTAAAACTCCTCCGCTTTGTTTCATATAAACATTCAAATCTAATTTTAAAAAACTTCACAGCGTCCATTGTTGCACGGTAATTCTCAGAATAATAATATGCGATAGCTATTTTTATTTTGCAAGTATTTTGAACGTATTTTGAACGTAACGCCAGAAATCCATTCTCGTTCACAAAAAGCTCATAAATCGCAGGTAATTTCGTTCACACAAATGACAGCAATGTCATGTTCTATTTTTTTTATAGTCGCCTATTCATGGGAAATTCATCGGAATCATTTGAACAGATCGTGGCAGTTCGTACCGCGATCTTATCCCTTGTCGCCCATTAATCATCCCTCTTCCATGAAGGTAGGCATTTTTTATCCTTGACGTTTCTGACTTCTCCCCCTGACCGCGCGCTTTGCCCTTCTATTGTACGCTGCACGTCGATTTGTCGCTTTCTGCGTACCAAAGCAGCTTTTAAAATTATTTCTATTCAACGATTAATTATAATAATGAAATGGATTTCAATTGCACTTCATTTGGAAAAATTGTTATTTTTTCTCTCAATTTTAACATTTGTTTATCATTGAAAGAACTATCCTTGAGACAGATTTGAGGGTTTGAAAAAATCTCAGATGATTCGATAAAGGATTCATAATTTGATAAACAAATTCTCAAAGATTATGCATACAGTTTCTATAATCGCAGCATGTATATTAAATGCGTTATTAATCTCACAGTACATGACGTAGATATGCCTATTCTCAGATTAATGACCCATTTCATATGCATGCTGTGATAGTAAAAACCTTATAATCTTGAAGAATACGTTTATCAAATTGTGGATATTCTTTTTCAAAACATCTTAGATTCTTTTTAATACTATAATTTCTCTTAAGAATGGTTCTTTTAATGACGAATAAATTTTTCCACAGCATGGAAACGATACAATTGTATTATTCAAACGCAATATTACAATTTTTATTATTTAAAAGTGTACTTTCACGAGTTGTTCTGATATCGTATATAATCGTGTGTCACGTATAAAATTGCATAGAGTAAAATGCGAGCTTGTTAGTTTCGAATTTTGGAACAATCAAAACTCAGAACTAGTTCATTCGTAATTCTCCTATTAGTTATGTCCGACTAATTTCTGTTATACTACTTGCAGCCATGATTTATCTGCAATGCACCTGTACATCAACCATAAGAAAACTGCCGCGTACTTTTAAGTTTACAAAACATTAAAACGTGCTTTAATTAGTGCCTTCTTGTTGTTCTATGCTGTTGGCAAACATTTGTTTATTTATTACATTGAGAAATCTCTTGTTTATGCAACTGAAATAAGGATTTTAGCAATATTCTGCTATCATTAACTTCACGTTTCTGTTTTCTTCAAACTTAAAAAGAACTATCCTACTGTAAATTATTAATTGGACTCTACTGAAGAAAGTAGAATTAAATTATGTAGTACTGGAGGACGAATCCTCATGTACTATCGACTGAGTCAACCAATGCGATACGCGACTTTGTTTTCCTTTGTTCTCGAGCGCACGCTTTAGTCGCACCTGATCCTTGCGTGGCGGTATATCTGTATTATTAATCATAACGCAACTTTATCTGTATTATTACTAATAAATATTTCACAAACATTACAACAAATTATTTAACAATATACCTAAGTGTAGAGAAATAAGATGCATGATTTACTTGAAGATTCACAAATAAAAATATTACACACTATTACACAAAACTATATAAGTACACACGCATTCCAATTATCATTATTCCTTCTTTTTCACATTTCTATTACGTGAGAAAGAAAGAGATGGTGAAACCAGTAAAACAACATCGTACATAGAACTATTTGTTGTATTCGATATTTCATGTTTACTCGTTTCGCTTACTACTTTCTGTTTTCAAGCCTCGTGTTTCGTTCCGTCGAATACGCATTGAATAAAAGAAATACTTGCGTCGTTGTAGAGACAGGCCCATGCAATATCTGCACCGTGCACTGGTCAACAAAAGCCCGCGGAAGCCGCCGTTCTAGCTATTTTATTTGGAGACTGACGTCAGCGGCTTTACATTGTTTATAATTTTTGAAAGCCGTTCTGTTGCATTACCCCTCCCATTTTGTTGGGAAACACCTTTTCCTCTGCTGCAACCGGAGTAATTCCCACTGGGGCAAAAGGTGTTGCACGTTAAATCCACCAACTTCTTTTATTCTTTCAGTAAATGATAAAATCAATTCCGTTGTCGCAACTTCGATTTGCAAGTGGCATATTATATTATCCAGATCTTCCTTGCAAAAAAAGTAAAAAAATCTTCGTAGCACGTGCTTGCAATAATTAATACGACTCGTGCAATAATTAAATAAAAACTCTTTAATGAAGTAGACTTTGTTACTAAAATGAATGTAACTTTTATTTACTCTGATCGCAGTTTGTATTTGTTTCGTACGATCAAATACCGCGCAGCACCCGCAACGCCCAGTGTGTTAATAATTAAACACATAAATAATTAGACTGCTGCGCCGCTCGCGTGTAATTAATACGATATTTCGCGCAATTACCGCCGCACATCGTTCGAAATCGAGCAGACGGAATCAATTTAGCGGAAGCAGTGGAAAAAATTAACAGCATTGCTCACTTTCACGAGAAAAGTAACAAAATAGAAAAAGAGGATTCGAAATAGTTTCTATAAGGGAAATGAAAAATAAAGTGAAAACTGAATGGAATAAAAATTAAATCAAATAAAAGTAGAATCGAAGAAAATTGAAGGCTGATAAAACTTAACGAACAGAAACGCTGACAGTCAGTGCATCAGGTCGGTTGAAGCATCAAGAATCTTTTTAAACTGCACCCACTGTGCCCAACCCGGTAACGAACTGCTAAATCATTTTTTTTATCGGATTCAGTGAACTTCGTTCCGATCCCGCGTCGCGGTTGAATCGTTTCGACAAATTGAAACGCGTCGCCTATAGAATTCATACGTACGTGCGTCATACGTACGCGTTCGCGCGGCCACGCGAGCCAGAGATAGGGAAGTTACAACATAAACAGAACGTTTGGTGAAGCGCAAACATTTATTGGTTAAACCGCACGCACGTTCGGTGTACTTTGACGAAGCGTTATCTGCGGTCGTATGGAAACTTGACAATCGACTCCAGGACACATCGCACGTTCGATGCATCACACATGAACGAATGGCAAGTACGATAGAGTTATGCAGAATTGTCTAAAAAAAAAACAATATAATGACCGACAATTATAATTGTTGATGAAGTTTCTTTGCTTTTTATTGTAACCGCAATTCATGTTCCTTTTCACTAGCTTTCAATTAACTGGGGAAGTATGTTCGTGTTAAGGTCACCTTGAGGTACATCAAGGTCAATGAATATACAGGGTGATCCGCCCGCCGGTTTGTCTTGAAAAAAGTACCGCCGCGCCGCCTAAACGTCTGGGTCTCTTATCCCATCCAATCCCATGTAAAAATTTCTCTGTAGTACCCTAAACTGGCGATCGACAGAGTCACTCTGTCAAGTGATGGCGAGAAACAGACAAGAACAAAATATGTCGTCCGAACTTTTTACATGGGATTGCATGCGATAAGAGTTCCACACGTTTAAACGACGGCATTTCTTTCAAGTCTATTGGCGTGCGACCCACCCTGTATATTTTTATGTAGCAGCTTTTTGCCGATGGAAAGACGAATTCAACGACGTGCAAAGTAATGACCTTGAGTTGACCTTGACCCTAGAACCCAAGCAAAAACTTGATTACAAGCGTTTTACTGAGTTTTATTCTGAGTAGGGGTTCAGAGCGTTGTCTTTGGACTTCTATGCATTCTTCAAGGCGACTTCGCAAAAATTAGCGAAGCTGCGTCCGGTGCGATTTCCTTAAACGATCATTCAGTACGCTGTCACGTATCTTCTACAGTCGTCGGTGCGTTCTGGTATACCTCAGCTTTTAATGTTCCCCGTAAAAGAGCATTTCTCCAATCGTAATTAAGAATTTTAGGGTCAAGGTCAGCTTAAGGTCATTGTGTTGCAGATCGTTGGATTCGTCTTTTCATCGGCAACCAGGTGGTATTAAAAATATACACTGACCTTGAGAAAACTGAAGGTGACCTTGCTGTCCAGAAAAAAATAAGATGTCAAAAATCTAATTGTATCCACCCCATGTGCCCCTTAAAATGCAGCATAATCCGTTAAACACATTTTTAAAACAACTAATAGGTAAAGAGTTATTTTGGACGTTAGTTCTTATTCTTTCTACTGTTTACGTAATTCTTGTTTTTCAACAATCGAACAAGATGAACAACGATGAACAAAGTGGATCAAAATCAAGCTACAGAACATATCATATCGACATTCATAATTAATGTAGAGCTTTTAGTTTATTGAAACAGTTTTCAATATCAGTAATTAGCTGCAATAATTCCACAACTTCAATTTGATGGTTTTTTCAATTTCTTGCACAAAACAAAATGATTCTACAATACTTTCTAAGCAATTAATTACTTTTTGCTAGTAGAACAACAGAATGGAGCATCAGCTTCTTATTAACTCCGTGCAGTATGGAATTTCAGTAAAAATGTTTGCAAATTAAAATGATCCCAAACAATCGAAAGCATTCAGCGAAAGATTGTGATTTTGTTTTATTTTAGTAAATCCACGATTATAATAAGTGAACGATATGCTAGCAATGGCACCAAGTATAATATCTTCTTGGGAAAAGCAGAATCTTTAGCTATGTCTGATCGAATTAAAAACTGTACTACTGAACAGGCATTGGGAGCAACTTTGCGACCCTCATTTATAATTTTCCACGAAATAAAATTCGTGATATGCACTTCAGTGTTGGATTTCAGAAATCATATATTTAAAAAAGTACACAATAACGTTTCAATTTAAAATTTCCAATATGTATAGTATAGTACAGTGTAGTGCTTACTGAGTTAATCCTCGCGACTCTGTTCCTAATATAAACAATGATACGTCTTTTTATATTAATTTTATTTATAAATAAAAAGTAGTATAATATAATATTAATAGTAATATAATTGTGATATAATTTATATTAACATATATTACCTTTTATATTTATACTTATATGATTATTTTCCATTACAATATATCGCAAAAAAGCTTTAACGATGCATCGCGAGCTTAAGTATTCCGAAAATCTACGACGATATCAACGAATGTGGGCTACAAGCGAAAGTGATTCCATTGGTGAAACCGCGCCGTTACTGTTAAACGACGACGACGATAGTATCGGTCACTGGTTTACTGTCAGAAGCGCGTAGCCTGAAGCGTGGGGAAAGCCGTGGAATTATAACATAAACGGTAACGTCTGGCAGCGTGCAGCGGTCAAATCGCAGATTACGCCGAATCCATTTGCGAGCGAGTGCTGTCGGTGGCTCGCCGGAAATGCACAGATAGCGAAACCGGCTCACGTCCGGTATGCTGTAACCAACCATCGTAACACGCGGTTCACTCGTAATTGTAATCCCAGCCCCAACGGGTGCGTCGTCTGCATTGTTCAACCCTCGAACGAGCAACGCAAGACGTGTTGAGTTCGGCTGAACATGCATTTGTTGATAAACTTTGAAGTTTTATTGAGTAGTCGACTGGATAATCTTAATATTAATCGGGCAGTTTTTATTCTGAAATTCCTTCATCGTTCAAAGTGGAATGCATTTACATGAGTAGGTGTTTCCAGTTTGGAAATTGTTGACTGGTTCTTCGTAAGCTTTTTGAAAATTATTGATTGGAAACGTGTGAAATTGTTTGCCTGTAAATAATTCAATCTCTTTGGATGGGTGATATGATTTATTAAGGAATGGAGTTGATAGCTGACAACGTGGTACGTATCATATAATATTTATAATAAAACTGTGAACAGGTCTTTATAAATTTTGCCTTATTTTCTCGTAAATCCTTGTTTGATTTATTTATGAAGAAATTTCGAAGCCCAGTTTAACGATAAATTAATACTACACGATACTAGATACACATATGTATTAATCTTTATTCCCTTTGTCCTTGCATGTACTTTTAATGAGAATTTTAATCACAGGTACTTTATTATATTTCATTAAAAACGTTTTTAAAACATAAACTTTCGTACCATAATCATAAAGAAATGAATTCGAATTGACATAATGCCATAAAATCGTTCGATATCGAAGGACAAGCAGTAAAGTCGTACAACAGCGAATACAGGATATTAATATGAAAATGATGATGGAGAACGAAAAACTTATTTCTCGGCTTAACCTTTTTTTTATAAACACTTCTCTGCATTCCAGTGCACGAAGTTCTGACGACCATTAACTCTCAGTTTTACCCCTTCCTGTCCCCTTTTTTTTCCTGTCCAACACACTGACGTCCGATGCATACGGCTTTTTCTATTCCGTCGGTAATTAATTGATACCGGTATTCTCTCCATCCGTGTAGCTCGCCATCCATATAAAACTGGTTTTCAATTAAAAATTTAAATGCATGCCGCGCGGATATATGTATGGCAGGGAACATGTATTGATCCTATTACAATCACAATTTTTTATATTATGTAAATGTCTAGATGGACTATTATGTAAATTCAATTTCTTAAATATTTGGTAATTCTCTTTCATTATCATTGTCATCATCAAATAATACTACTGTTTGCGTTGTATCTTTTGTACTTTTTATATAGACAGATTGTGTTTGCGATACTCGTTCAACAAACTTTGATTTTACTGAAAAACTTCGTAAGAATGAATTTTCAGTTATATTTGAATAAAGTTAATGTTTACTAAATTTTAGTTATGCATTTAGAAATTAGTATAAATGTAGCGATTTATTTGGTTTGATCATCTATTACGTTATTTAAAATGCAATTCTCGTCGCAGTTTATTCTTTTTTATCACATAAAAGCTTTCTACAGCATACTTAAAAAATTAATATACAATTTTCGAAACAGTACGCAAACTGGCACATTATTTTAATGCAGCCTTCTTATCGTCGACTTCGAACAGCTGCTACGATATTAATTACGGTATTGTTCCCAGACAATAATAACAATTTTATACGGTTAGATGGTTGGACAGTTTACACAGGTAGAGGGTGGTTCATTACATTCACAGCTGTCAACCTAGTTTCCACAGTATTCAGTAAATATATTCAAAGTTAGTCAATCCGCATACGCATCCGATGAATAAGGTATTTACAATCCTAGCTTTTAATGGAATTGTGAGGACTTGTCGGCTAGAGATGCATGCAGCTAATGCGAAAGTACTAGCGACGGTCTATTGTTTGTTTTCTTGGGAGCGAATTAAATGAATAACTGAAATTTTATTGAATTAATAGAAATTGATTTGCAAAACAATCTTTCAGATGATTTAAGTGATTTCTGATTGGAGACCTGAAGTAATTTTGGCTGAAAACCATCTGTAGTTCCATTCCCGGTTCCGATTCATTTATTATAAACAATTGTTAGCGGATGTTTTTAAATTTTATTAATTCCTATATCAGACGGTAGCTAAGAATTTAAGCTTTCATTTGAGTACCAATTTGTTATACAAATTCGTTGTTGAAGCCGAGAAAATTTTACTTCTTTGAAATTTGGAAGGTGGACGATTAGTTCCAGTGTTTCACCGCGAGATGGTTATAGTGGTTCATTGCACCATACGCCAGACTTAACTCTTCCATTACTACAAGAATCTTCTCGATGTTTCCACAAGTTTTTATTTTTCCTTTTCAGAATCTTTTAAATTACCCACCTCATTCTTTGCAAATAGTATACATACCCATATTTACTTCACTTGTTATTGACGTTTATTTAACTGCGAGCAGTTGGTCTTTAAAAAGAATGTCAAAATTATTTTTGCTTCCTTGATTTCCGTACGAAATCATTTCAGTGCCAGTACAATCAGTACGTGCCCTTTTTCACTTTCCGGTTTGACATCATTTCCGTGAGATCTGAACCGAAACGTTAATTTTTATTCGCTTGGCATGCCGGACACGTTTCGTGGATTCGGATATGCGGCGGATAATTTTAAGGACGTCGCAGGTGCTAACTGGGACGAAGAGTTTCTTTGAAGATGCCATAGAATTTACAAACACCGGGGATCAAACGAAGATCCCTGCTTAACGCAATCATCCTTATGCAAATCTTGGCGAGCTTGCATGTGATTTTAAATGTAAGCTCTAACCAGAGACGTATTAATTCGTCATATGACTTGTCATTCCAACACACTCTCATTGGACACATATTTTCGGATATAAAAGAGGAAATTGTTTGATAAACTTGTATTATTGAAAGATGAACAATTTTAAGTAATTATTGTGTATTTTAATTTGTATATGCCGCAATTTATTATGTTTTGATACATTCTTGTAATGGAATCTTATTGGGATCTTTGTAATTCTTCATGACAATTATTTCTTTCATTATACATACACGTAATAGTATATTTTAGGAATAAACAATGGATAATTTGAACTTTTGTCTAATTGGAAAATCCAAGAGTAATTAAGAGATATTATTAACGATAATTAGTAATAATCGTGTGAAATATATGTAGGACCACTATTTATTTATTGATTTTTTCCAACTACAATGATTTCGGCATCGACTCTATTAAAATTATAAAATACGTATTTGCTACCCCCTGTCATCGATAGTGTAAATGTAGTGATCAACCTTCGTCGTAGCGAAAGTGTTAATACACTCCCGAAACATCATTAATGCATTACTCCTGCATGGCATGTCGCTTTTAAGAGCCCCGGATAATCATTTCAAAGCGACCAAACTTCAGAGCGAAGCCGTAAAGTCTCCAGTGAGACCAGATTAAAGGAATCCGTTATAAAATGGCAAACTGGAACCGCGCAAGCTCGCGCATGCTGATTCAAGCAATCCAGAATATTCTTCAAAAAATAGTTCACTATATGCAGGGTGTCCCACTAAGTATTTACATATTGATTTGTACCACTAAATGTTTGAGATAAAAGTTGTCATATTTTCATGTTACTGGTTTTTTCCGCGAGTGAACGCGCGAAGGTCATGTGAATGTCAACTATGCTTTTTTAATGGTAAGTATATTTTTAATTACATAGGTCGAGTTAACTTGCCATTTTCCATAAAAAAAGTGTTAATTATTAAGTTTTCGTTATCGAAAACTGATTAGAAGATATTTAAACTTTAATTTGGTAGAACTCACCACGTGTAAAACGAAGAAAGTATGCAAGGAAGGGCTCTTCTAAAGGTGAAATATCTTTTAAACTAATCAGTCTTCGATGATGTCACATTAATACTTTTTTATGGAAAATGGCGAGTCGAATCGATCTATGCAATGAAAAATATAGCTACCATTTAAAAAAAACAAAGTTGACCTTCACATGACATCTACGCGTCCAGTCGCGGAAAAAAAACAATGTCATCAAAATATGAGCCCCTTGAAGCCATTTAACTTTATTCTGAAATGTTTTTTGATACGAGTAATGATGGTGACGGAAATTAAGATATCAATATTTAGTGGGTCACCCTGTATGTCAACAGCACCTTAACTAAACATCGCGCGCATAAGTATCTTAAAAATTTCATCTCAAAGCCTTCTTCTTTCGGATCAAATCAAGCGTTCAACGCAACTCCTGACTGCAGCTGACGTTTAGATGCGTGAAAAGTTGAAATGAATTCATTTTGCGCCCCAGTTATGCGCAGCACCGTACACAAATAAGGCCACTCATTTGCGGGTCATCATCCATATTCATTCTCTTCTGCTATCGCCGTTCGCCAAGGTACATGCATCCTTGGCCATATTGCTCCACTTAAAACATTCTCATGTGACCGGTGGACTACTCCGTGCATACAAGCCGTGATTATTTGATAAATGCTTGGCCACCGCTTCCTTGAAAATTAACGACGAGCTGCATCGCGTCATTGATTTTTTGCCGCAAGGGAAAATACTCTTGCAACTTGGTACGCTCGTTACACTGTACTTGCGAGGACATCTCTCTGGTCTGGAATACGCTTTATTCGTTAAGTTTCTTTACAGTGTTCGTTGTAGTCCATTATCGTTTCGTATTTTTTGACTAACTATTTAATAAGGCTTTTAGGAATCTATGTTTATGTAACATCATTTCTTATTTTTATTTAGAGGATGGTAAAGTTTTGTGGAATAACTGATCTCCTCGTGCGTGAAAAAATTCAATTCATGAGTATTGATAATTTGAGTAATCAATTACTGTTGAATCTAGAAATATCTCAATTTTATCGTAATATAAAGAAGTAGTAATGCAGGATTACTATTTTGACTAATACCTACTTTAGCAAGTGCTAAAACATCAGTCTTGCTCTTACGAAAGCTTCGTCTTACAATAAATTTCTATTACTGCCATTTATGGGAAAAACAATGTATCATCATGCTAACGTCGGTAACAAAAAATTAATTAGGGCAAATGTCAATGTTGGACTAAAATAAGACAAAAATCAAGACTGGTAGAATTGCATTTAAGGCTTCGTTAATAAATTATTTAGACTTTAAAAGACGGTCCAAAGGCCGCTGAATGCAGACAACTCAAAATGCACCATCGCGTCGAGTTGCCTATATTCGGGGGCGTCTGGACCGAGTCCTAAATTCTTTATAACTTATCATCGAACAGTTAGATGCAATTTTATCCCACTTGATTTTCGTATTATTTTATCCTGTAGACGCTCTGCAGGTATTTATATTCTCCTCAAGCTTGAAAAAAATTTAGTACTTTTCATTGTGTCATCAGTCGAGAAATCAATTTTTGTTGAATCTGCAAATGTCTCAATTTTATCATAATCTTAAATAATTGTGAATATTATTACTATACCATTATACTTGTTGGTCCAACGCTCTTGAAAGTCAAAAAAATTCAATATGCAAACAAGAATCTATAACGTATCTGTACTACAAACACGATAAAGATGAATCTGTTAAAGAAGAAAGAATCGTATTTGTGATTTCCCCTGTCTCACCGAGCAGCCCCGTAACTTTTACGGGGCCATTGACTTGCGCGGAGACTGTTAAATCTTAATGTCTACTGCAGGAAACACCCCTACCTACCTTTGTTTTTGCTTCTATCGAGTTTCCATTTCCACGGGAAGGATTGGTTCCTGGGCTTCTTTGTAAAATTTAATTTATACCCCTGAGGGAGGCCCCGCTCCGCCACGATCTACGACCGTTTGAAGAAGGAGGGAAAATCCCCGTTGCAACCGCGAATCCAATTCCTTTCCTTGAAACCGACTTAATGGATCCCATTCTTATGTAATATTCCTGGCTATTACCAATAACATCGACGAGACGCCACGAGGCCAATAACCAAGGTTTAATGCATCCATAGCATTACCTGCGCATTATATTGTTCTTTTCCTTCCCTTCTGTACCCCCTTTTTTTCTTTACCTTCGGCCGTGGTTGCACTCCTGATTTATCGGACCGGTTCCTCGTCAATGGTAGATGACTTTACAGCGACATCGTTGCTCCTTTGGTTTATTTTTTGTTCGCATTTCCAGGAAATGCCAGAAATTGTTGCAAACAAGCAGCCTTCTTCAGTTAAATATACAATATACACAGTGCTTATGTTAATGCTGCTCTTCTTCAAGTACATATTATCCTAGTAAGTTCCTTCTGTTGTTTAAACATTAAGTAAAATGAAAATTAAATATCAAAATAAATGTTCAGATTTTGTTTGAATTTTAGAATTAAGGTCAATATGCAAGGTTAGTATGCTTTAGATCGTTGAATTCGTCTTTTCATCAGCAACAAGATGGTATTTAAAAAAAACTTACATTGGCCTTAAAAAAAACTCAAGGTGACCTTGATATTCAGACAAAACCATAATATAAAAAATGCGATTGTATCCATCCGAAGCGTCCCCTAAAATGCTACATAATCCATTAAACATACTTTTGAAACAACTGATACGGTACTTATGTCGGGCACACTCAGAGCAATTCACCAAGCATAATGATACCATCTTAAGATTTGAATTTTAGTGCCAAGGTCAGCTCAAGGTCATTGCGTTATAGGCCAACGAATTCGTCTTTTCATCAGCAACAAAATGGCATTTAAACAAAAATATACGTCGACCTTAAAAAAAGCTTAAGGTGACCTTGATATTTAGAAAGAAACAAGATATAGAAAAATCTGATTGCATCCATCCGACGCGTGCCATAAAATGCTGCGCAATCCGTTAAAACACACTTTTGATACGACTGACAGGTAATAAATTACTTTGGATAGTAGTTCTTATTGACTCGCCCTGTATCTGTCCCCGTTATGCTGCGCAAATCGGAGTAAGCATCATTTCCATCGCAGCGCAGTTCGCGACATCGTGCGATCTATGAGAACGACAATAGTGATCCATGGAATGAAGATACAGTAGAGGGTGCAATATTCTATGCGTTCATACCCTGGTTCAATTGATACGCTCGGCATAGGATGCACAATAGGATGCTGGGCGTCTTCTCGCTGTGACATTCGCCACACGATTCCGCAGGCGGTTCATTAAACGCTTTATTGTCCACGGACATGTTCGGAAAAAGGACATATTGATAGATATTGTGCAGGTGGCTCCTGGATTCCGATTTTACGTTAGCGGAGAACCAGCAACCGGGACGTGAAGTTAATGGATAGCGACGTGTCAGAATGTCTCGGTTGTCGCTGTTTCGCGTCGAAAGCTATAGCTAAATAGCTCGATCTGTGGACGCGTTTGCTTTTCCCCAAAGGACGCATCCGGTGAACTTCGAATCTAAGATGATTGGTTAAAGATTGTTTTTAATTCCCTGAGTTACATAGATCTTGAAGAGTTACAATTGAGAGGTTTAATTACCGTTATATAAACTAGTGCCTTATTGCAAATATTATTTTTATTTCCTAAACAGAGAAGACCGCAGAGAAATTGAAAATTAAAACAGCCGAAATAGAGACGTGAGAATATTTTAACCCTCCATCTTTTCGTAGAGAAAAAGCTCTGAGTGTTGATTTAGCGTTGTCCAGCATAATTTTAAAACGATATCCATGATTTGTTTGAACTTTATGAAGGAGAACTATGAAGAGAAAATTTTGAATCATTTGAAGATTCGGATGCTATAAACGACTGGAAGTGTTCTATTATACTTGGGATAACTCAGTACGCATCAATAACTCGCTGGCGTTGAGATATTCCGTTGACTTGCGCGGAATGTGCTGGATCGACTTGAAATTGCGGAAGGCTTGTATCTCGAACAATCAGCGAACGGTAATAACAATTTTGGACGATCATGTGGTCTAGCAGTTTGCGCAGCCACTGGCTCCTGCATTATGCACTCAATCAGCAACCCAGTTTCCGGTGGTTTCGGTAAATATATCAAGGCTAATTTAATCAGTGTACGTATACGTTTGCCGTGCTACCAGAAACTTTGATCGCGGTGGTAGTAGATGCACATAAATTGTAGCGCAAGATTACTTGAGATGAAAGCCATGGAGTGGCATCGAATGTATGCTTGAAAAGTGGTCGAATCAAAAACATGATTTAAACATAGCAATTTCGGAAAAAGTGTTTTATTTCTGATACAGACACAATTGTCGCCCTCTCTTCGTATCATTACCAACATCCAGTAACATTATACTACGGTGCAAACGAAAGTCCTCAAAAAATGCAAAATTAATTGAACCATCATCCATCATTAAAACTATGTAGATTGAAAAAAGTACGATTGTCTAACGATAGGAGAAGGTTTTGCACTTCGGCCCAATTTCTATGTTACGTTTCCTAACTTTTTGTGTGACGTATAAAAACAAATAAAAAAGATGGTGATAAGTAAGGCAAACAGTATGTTATATACATATACATGTAATTAAAACATGTACTGTTATAGTAATAACAAAAAAAAATAGCAATCTGAAAGAAATAGTGAAATATGACCCAAAGTACTGACTAATAATGTGCCCCTTAGTTCACTTTTAGTTGTACCATGTGTCACTTGGAAAAAAAGGTACTAATATATATTTACTGCAACCAGTTTACTTAACATTACATCCACTGAAACTTATATCAAAACGTAAAGTGAGGAGTGCTGGACTATTCTATTTGGAGGTGAATGCTATCGTGAATAATATCGCATGATTCCGTCGAGCCGTTAACAAATTACATAAGTTTTAAAACATAAGCATAACGTACTACGAACAGAATTAAAATACTCTTTTCCCAAACATATTTGTACTTTGGATCGGTTGTACAGAATGTGGTCGTGACTCAAGGTACAACTTTTAGCATTTATTGATATTTGTTGTTCTAGAACTTCGTACAATATAAGTTTTCAGAAAATATTTACCAACTTAGAAGCACGAAAGAATGGTAAAAATTACAGTATCAGAAGAAAATCAATTACTTGTTTAGCAAATGCTAAATCGTAAACATTTCCTTACGTCGCATATGTTCGTCTCACAATGAACTTCTTTTACTGTCATTTATGGGGAAAACAATATACAATCATACCAATGTCGGTAACAAAAAATCAACCAGCATAAATGTCAATGTTAGGCTAAAATAAAACGAAATTCGTTAATAAATTATTAGGGCTTTAAAAGTCGGCCCAAAGACCGCTGAGTATAGGCAACTGAACGCGACGATGCATTTTGAGTTACCTACGTTCAGGGGCCTTTGGACCGATGTTAAAATTCCTAATAACTTAGTAACGAAGCCTTGAACGCAATTTTGTCGCTCTTGATTTTCACCTTACTTTCACCTGTAGAATCGCCGCTTTCAATATAGATTAAGCATTGGTCTCTTGGGTGTGCCAATATTTTTTTGGCTTCGAAACTTGTATATGTATTTACACACACACACACTATATGTGCATATAGGACGCTATAAAAAGAAGTAAGTTTGATTAGCGTATCATTTGTTATTATAAAGTTATGTTAAAAGAACTAAATAGGCGTGCCAATACTTTTTTCGACTCACCGCATAAGTATTTCTATGAAGCGTCTGATTATTGTTTAGTTATGCTCCTCACGGTACATCTAAATATTTGTATGTCATTTGAAAATTGCTTTTGTGTGCAAAATGTGCAAACGAAAAAGGCGAAAACCAAAAAAAAGTCTAAAATCCAGACGATTCGTTCGAGGAACACCGATGCAATCTCGATGCAGGTTCATTACAGCACTCATTGTTCGTCACAGAAACGGGAAAAAAAGGAAGATGTACTGCAAACCCGCGTAGGCGTAGTGACAAAAACGCGATTGTGTCTGGACTGTTGGTAGATATAGAACCGATGCGGCCGATATAGCAGGGCGTTGGGCTTCCATCGCTCGGAGGTCTAAAGGGAAAAGAGAAACGAATCGGCGGGTATATTGCTGATGTCGGTGCGTCCTGTATTGTCTAGCTCCTGCCCGCGAGCTCATCCTATTACGCATCTGATGTTAGGACAAAGGCATTAACGGCAAAGCGGAAACTGCATCTGCCGTGCTGAGAACCATCGGCAAACCTGTTTTCTCTGTGACCAGACATGCATTCCATTGAACATTGTCGCGCTGTTGGATTATGAAAATATTGCTGATGCTCGCGTTTGATCTCTGGTGCTTGTCGCGAATAATTATTCCGGCAAAGTCGCTGCTGATAGATAGAAATTTTAAAATGCTTAGTCATGTTTTGCAATTTCGCTCAGAATTTTCGTGTACGCTGGAGCGACAGATCGAAATTAATGGAAAGTTCATCAATCGCTATACTCTGGAAATTGTTTTCTTTGTTGGACTGAATAAATAAGCTTCTAAAAAAAACAGTAGTTGCAGTAGGCATATTTATAATTGGAGTAATGCATTCCTATGTTAAAGAAGGATCGTCTGTGCTGAAAACTGCATCTTCAATAATTATTTAAGAATAATCGTCTTTAACCCTTATACATCTCTTGTATACTCCACTTAATTTGTCCCCTGGTGTTAAATTGTCAAGAAAAGCTAAATAGTTATAATTTTAAATTCTTTCATTGAAAATAAAAGGCAATGATATTTCCACATGATCAGATGCAAGATTGACTTTTACATAAATGATATATCGATGTGTAACGCGTGCTGTTTTTTTACTTTCATCGTACGATGTGTGTAAGTGACCAACAGCTTGGGGTTAAAAATAATTATTAATGCTACAGCATATAGAACAGACGAAAAAATTACAAAATGAACAAAAACAAAACTGTAATTATTGTAAAAAGAATCTTTAGTCAATATAACCCGTACAGCAAGAAGGACTCCAAATTCTTCATCCACCTATACTTAACTGTTTCCTATTTCCAGTCGACGCTCGAAGAACTGTCTAGTAAGAAGGTGCCGCGGAGAATGCCTAGCTCTACGCTGTTCGCATACCACGCCACTGAAATTACTCTTACAGTGTAGCAATGTACGCCACGTACGGTTCTGACGAGTCTCGATCTATCATTCCGAGGACGTCCGTTCGAGTCACTCGTATGTAGTTTGCGAAGCGGAACCGTTCAAAGAATGCTGAAGAACCCAGTGAAGTTGAAACGTGTATTCTTCTATAACCGTGCACAAACGTGGCACAGTAGAACTTATTATGCGTTGTTGAGATCAAGCCCGCTGGGACGAACGTGTGTCAAGCTTCTCTAACGAAATGATTGAGGAATAGTAGATTCTCGATAAGTGACGGTGCGTCGGAACCGCGGGATCGTCAGTTATCGTATAGAAAGAGCGAAATTTAATACCATACGAGGCGAGGCTAATTGTGCTATAAAGTATATTGTAATTCTATTCATCCTAATAACTTACAAGTAGTTCGTAAAACATTTTTCTAACCTACATACTTAAATCTATGTTATAATTTCAACTTGCAAGGAATTAGAGTAGACTGTTCGAGCAGCGAACAGGTATTAAAAAATAACTAGTTCAGTTACTTTTATTGGGAATTATTGGCACAATATAACTTCAATATTTTCATTCGTAACATTTTCAACATCAGCTTAAAAACTAATTTCTAAATTGTATTACATTTATCAGCTTATTGTCACATCCCTCCTTCAGAGTACGTAGGACAAAAAGAAAAGGAAAGTCGCTTTTTAGAGTAATGTAGTCGTAGTCATAACATAGTCGTTTTATCTGCGGTTCGCCGTTCGTCAAAGCTGTGCCGTCACCCCGATGGACTCGATCCGCGCACGAAAACTACCGCTGCCAGGCTACAATTAAATCCGGTTGACAAATGAACGCCTGTCGTGTTCGCATCGATGTTCCCGCCGCGTTTTAGTACGCGTATTTCCGCCTGTATCACGTTACTGATTTGCGGTCTGCTTTAATTAACGGGCCAGGAATTTCATTATGGCGGGACTCCTGCCGGCAGAAATCGCGCGTCTGCGGTCACGGCTAAATAGCATGCGCTTTGCTTCACCCGAATTTCTTCTTTTTCTTGTCACGTGGTTGCAGCGTCGACACGGTTCGCGATTGTTGCTGCGTTTCACTCTGAGGTCGAAACATTCTCGCGCATCCAGTGTTCCTTCTTTGCTTGCTCTGCTAAGGGATAATTAAAACCACTATTCAATCTTCACTTGTTTCAGTCAAACTTTTAATTAATGGTCAGAAGCGTTTTGTTAGAAAACTTGGAATTATCGATCAGGCAGGGTATTAATAATTACATACACTATTCGCCGCCTCTCTAGCATATCGAATTGCACTGCCGCTATCGCGCAGTTTCTCTAAGCCATACGTATGACACACGAATCCCCTATCCAACTCAAAGTACGAAACTCCTTTTCGCTGGCGTGCAAACACGAAACTCAGCTCGCTCTATCTCTCTGTGCAAGATTCATCATAAAACGCTCCCTGGAATAAGAAAAATCGCACGACATCAAAGGGATAGTGGGTCACTTTTAATGTGGGAGCTAAATAAAAAGCGAGATGGGCGCGGAAATAATTTTTTCAAACCCGGGCATCTGTTCCAAAAGGATCGCTCAAACTCTCAGTAATAAATCCAAAGAAAAACCCGCCTGGCTGTCGAGACGAAAATTGACCCCGCAAGAAACGACAGCGTCCAAACGAAATAATCGTCGGGGATATTTAAAACGTTTCAACCCTCCGGCCTCGATCTCGGGGAAAAGTGTTTCGCTGCTGAATTTTTCAGCTCTTTCCCGGTGGCCATCTCTTCCAACCATCACGTCTGCGAAACGGGCGCGCACCGCTTTTTGTCGACATAGTAGATTTCCGTGTAACGCGCCATCGCTGTCCTTGCTCGCCTCCTTCTTTCTCCGGCCTCCTCCGCGACTCGCCTCATCTCCGCGGCCCTCCTCGGCGCAATGAAACCGGGACTGTAGCCGGGGCTTAACTTAAAAGGTCCACCGTATCCAAAACGAGCCCATTCGCGCAGGTGTATCCACTTAGGCGGGTGAAAAGGAGATCAGGGGCTTAACGACTACCTCGAGGTTTTCGCCATCGGTTTATCCCTCACTTGTGTACCTGTTATGTATGTACGCAAGTATATGCCTGGGTGTCTACTTGCTTCATACGAAGGCTTGCGGTCTGCTATTGTTTACATGAATTCAGTAGTGAAATGGTTTGAGTTGTTCTAGGACCACTAATGTGTTTTTTTGTTGTTGTTTAAAGTTTGAGGATGTTTCTGAAATTCAGTGGATACCATGGTGGTTGCAATCGTATTTAGTAAAGAAAAGTATTCAAATGCTTGTAGTTT
The DNA here is from genome assembly GCA_023838395.1 of Holcopasites calliopsidis. NCBI lineage: Eukaryota > Metazoa > Arthropoda > Insecta > Hymenoptera > Apidae > Holcopasites > Holcopasites calliopsidis. Next base: position 358,215 of record JALHAQ010000045.1, read on the forward strand.
GAGTGATACTACTCGTCAGGATACTTTGTATTTATTTAATAATATACAGGTAATTAGAAGCGGGCGATTGATAAATATTATTGTTAAAATGATTTGGTACTATGAGAAAATTATTGAATTAAACCCTGTCGCTGCAATGCCATCAGAATTAAAAATAGTAGCTGCAGTAGCTTAATAAGTGAGTAGAAATCGGGACCTGAAGATCCTCGGTTATAGTGTAGAAGAAGGGAACTTGATAAAAAGCTCGAGCATCAAAGTCCTGCACTTACAAACGTGTGTTCAAGGAAATCGTGGTGGGTATAACTTATCCTCACTTACGTGTAGATCGGAAATGCTCACTTACTAAAAATATTTAGCTGCTCTATTTAAATAAATAAGGTCACTTACATAAATGATTATAGTTAACAATTTTCGTTGCACAACTTCATGTTAAATTTCCCTACATAAAATAGAGAGTTCCAGATAAAACACGCAACTACCTAATGATGCACAACCTAACAAAGAATTAATACTAAAGTTTTCTACTAAATACGTCCACGCATTCTTCGCGTATCACTGTGTCCATTCACCACAGTCGTGTTCAGTTTATCCGACGAAACCACGCATGTGTCCAAGCAGGAGACCATTATTCGCACGTCCAAGTCCCTGCAGAAATACTTCCGCCTTCAGCCTCGATAACACTATTTCAACCCCTCCCAGGAAGTCTCTTCCCCCGGCAGGAAAACGGTGTCTCGTGTAAAATCTAATTCTGACGGTCCCCTTCCGCTTGCTCGTCCCTAGACCCTGCTTAAGGGAAACTTTTTAAGTGAAAAGCTCGTGCTCTTTTCTTGCAGCGCGGCCGTCCTCTCAGGCGCAGCCAAGGAGCTGCATTCCCCTTTCACGAACGGTATTTGTTCGGGATTTTTAAGAATTACCGAAACGTGCTCCGGTATTCTTACCTCGAACTACCTCGCTGAACTTACTTCGCTAATTTTTTCCCTTTCACTCTCCCCTTTTTTTCTTTTTTAGGGTTAGGGTAGATTTTAGGTTCTACTCGCGTGTTTTATAGAGAGATAATTCGGGTGTATTTGGAGGTGGTCCTTAAATGCACTCGTTTCAAAATTTGAACGCGGTTGACGTTTATTTGCGTTGAGTGGGAATTTTACGTTTTTGATATCGTTCTTCCTATCTGCTCTCCTTGGTATTAATCCATATCGATACATTTATGTACGAATAACACAATGGAGATGCGAAATCTTTGAGGGAAGTAGTATTTTTTCCAGTATTTTACTTCCAGACGAGGCAATGCACAGTGGTGTTAGTTTAATGGTGGCTTTTAAGTTTTGAGTTTGATGTTATGACAGACTGGCAGATTTATAACAGGGTTTGATGGAGCGAAGGGATGAAGGTTATACACTGGGGTTTAGCAGGGAAACAAAAAGTACCCTTTTTTTAACTTTTCGTATTATATGTATAATACTTTCATAATACGTAATAATTTCTTCAATGACAAGAGAACTTTTAAACATTATAGGTAATATAATATTATTACCGTTATCACATACATTAAAAAATGTATATGAAGGATGTATTTTATAAGACGAGGACAGAAAACTTATACAGTATGAAATTAAAAATTCCATTTTCTTTTACGAGAAAAGTATCATAAATATAAACGTTTATCTGAGCTTCATTTCCTTGTCGTTCATATTCTACACTCATTGGCATCATTTCATATAATATGTATACAGGGCAATTCACGCGACTGTAACAAGCCGTATATTTATTCTTTTTTTTTCTTGTTGAAGTTAGGGAAAGATGCTATAGGAAGTAGAGAAATAGTTTAAGGTGCATTACAGATTTACGATCATATATTTTTCGAAAGTGCGACCCATATTATACATATACGATAATGCATGTGCAATTTTATTGTTACAGTATTTTTGTAAATGAAAACATTCCTTTATTTCTATATACATATATCGAATACACCCCTTGTTCTTCGTAAAAGAGTATTAGAGTAACATCGCCGAAAAATGGTCACTTCAAGAGATGCGGTAGGAGTTCGATATGTGCGCGAAGATCGAGACCCAACTCTAACACATAGCGTACAATGGAAATGATTTTTGATTGGATATGCACGCTAACGAGGCGTGCCCACAGTTCGGTGGCATTTGTTTATTATTTCGAACGTCAAAAAGGAAAATAACAAATAGAAAGGGGTCCACGAATCGAAGGGTAGATAAGAAACTTATCGGTGAGAGAACTCTAATGCAACGTTGAAACATTTTGATTTTTACCTTTTTTGGAATGAAACTAACGTATTTGTAAGTTTTTTTCTGATTAAAATGACACCAAACACGATATATTTTGGAATACACAGTAATGCACGGGTAAGCTTCGCACGTTTAGGGCCGGAGCGCGACATTAATCCGGGCAGGCATGCGAATTTTTTTAACCTAAGTAAGAAAGGACATCAACAGTCAAAGGAGGGACGGGTCCGCGGGTCGAGCGATCATACGGAGCTCGAAAGCACATTGATGGGAATTCATTACGTCAATTCACAAGCGTGCAGAATTCGCGACATATATCCGTGCATCGCTGCCTTTGGTTTCTTGGCTCGCACCGATCTTAGATTACAAAACAACCAAATGTGGTCCAATTTATGTAATATTTGATGTTATTTTAATCAGTAAAAAACTCACAAATACGTTAGTTTCATTCCAAAAAAGTTAAAAACCAAAATGTTTCATCGCCGCATTAGTGTTCTTTCACCGATATGTTTCTTTTGACCTTGCCGATGCGTGCGTTCGGCTAGGGGAATCGAGTATGAGATAAGCGTCAGGGACGGGTCTTGAGAACCGAAGGGCAAAGAGGATAACGTGGTGGGGATGACTTCTACTCACATAGCGTACAGTTCGTTTCGCGCACATATCGAACTTTTACTGTATATTTTGAAAAATGTCTTTATGTATATGTATATCGTGAAAAGCTATTTTTATTTATACAGAAATCAGTTTTTACACTTCCTAATTAAATACATTGTAATTCACCCCTATGTTCATAATATACAGTTAATCATAACAGTATTCAGCTTTGTTAAGCATTTAGTAAATTTAATATCAAATCACATCAATAAAAAAGAAATAAATTATAATCCATTTTACCATCAATGGGAAGGATATCTTAATACGATTATGAAACGTTAGTTTTCAAAATATATTATTATGTCACACAGACAAACAATAAGTCAATGAAGATCCTCAATTTGTGTTAAGTGGCCTGATACTTCTGTGACCAACTATGTAATATTACCAATTACAATATTACATTACTACTATCATACATTACTTTTAAAAATCTCGTATCTCCTCGTACAGGTTTCATTTTAAAAATCAACCTAAAGAATTATCCAGCCTATTGTCGCCTGTTGGCATTAACATAGACACTGTGCACACAAAATGCAGGAGCTTCATCTCAGGGAAATTCCTTCAGAAACGTCTTTCACGCGATCATTCTTCTTTTTATGCAGACTCAGAAGCATATACTGGGTGGGATAAACGGGCACATCCACAAAACCGTAACACGGCATAAATCTCGCGACGAGAAATAATTGAACGCAGCCTCGGGCGCGATATCATCCGATACCACCGTCGCACGACGCCACCAGCTCATGCAATCCTGACGTTTATTCGGCTGGCAAATAAAAGCCGCAGAAATATTATTCAACGTCGCGCGACAGATGCGCTACCTGGTAGAAACGCATTACCTTTGCGGCCTTACGACTTTCCTGAATAGTTTCGCGCGACTGTCTCATAAAAGTTACCGGTGAAACGGTTGTCATACAGCGTGAAATTGGTAGAGTTTCAAAAACGTCGCGTTACCGTATCGGCCCGCTACGCGCAATTTGTCTCCCGAATCCGTCGATCAATTCGCGCGCAACGAACCGTGGGAAAAATTACGCCGCCTTATAAACGAGCGACGCGGCGCTCTGTCCGAACGCCAATAATTTCCCCGGCTGGATTTTCGCCACGCATGTTTCGATCGTTCGTTTTCTCGCGCGCTTGAAAACTAACGGGCCGAAGCAACAAACTCTCTCGTTTCGGTAATGAGTGGCTTGCTGCGGGACAATGTACGTACAGTTTCCTGTCGGAATTCAGAATGGATAGCTTAAGAGCAGAAATAGTCCTCCGACAGATTAATTAATAGTCTTGATTGACTGGGTGGCTTTCTATGTTAACTGCAGGAGACGGATTAACTCGTCATTTGGATTGTTAATGCTTTTTGAAAATTATAGTTGATTCATTTGGGAGCTTTTTATATTAAGAATGCATTTTTTGGTGAAAGCGTATTATCGGCTTTGAAAAGAATTGAAACATGATAATCCAGTTTTATTATAATTTACTATCTTCTGTTTCAAAAGAATCACCTTTTCTTTTACAAAAGAGAAAGATGATTTTATGTTACAATAATTTTGCAGTGCAATAATTAAAATGAATCAAAAGTCTTCAATATGCCTAGGGCTAATAAACGAAACATGCTATTTCTTTACGCATTAAACAATATTTGAAATCAAAATATTTTCCTTCATAGGAAAGGCTGTATCCCAATAATATTTGTGTCTCGATAAACAAAGAGGAAAAATAGTACCAATATAATCGTAAATTCGAAAGACTGTATTCGATAGTTTCATAGCTGGTTAGGAAATTATTTAACTAGCCGCGAAAATCCCGTCGACGCGACTTTTATCCGGGTAAAGTTCCGGATCCGTTAGAGAGGGATTTCGCGGTGCGCGTAGCACGCAAGTCGACAGGGCTTTACGTGTTGCCGTGATAGGGGTTGATAAGCCCGAACTGGCCATCAGACGCGGCACTTATTAAATTCACCGTCCGGATCCTTTACGAGACGTGCGCCGTATTCCGCGATCCTCGCTCGTTCCGCGCGCTCGAATGGACGCCATCGAGCAACAACCACGAAGCATTACGTGCTGGCCGCCCCAACGGGCGAATTTATAGACGTACGTGTGCCGGAAGGATTACAAGGTCGTGCTTGCTGTAATTCTACCGTCTTGCGTTGGGAAGTTTGAAATTTACGAGGAAAACATGTCCCTCGGCGATAAAGTAGAGGGACTCATAAACGAGAGATTAGGGGAGGGGGAGGCTGGTGCGTAGGCCAAGAGTGAAGGGTACGATGGGAACAGAGAGAGGGCAGCGGCGAGGGTGGAAGGGAATTTTGGGTCGCGTCGACGCGACGCTGGGAAAGTACAGGGTCGCGTTTCATGAACGGCGTAACGAAAAGGGATTGTGGGAGGTGTACAGTGACGTCCTTATGGGGATCAAGGGTTCACCTAGGTATTGAAACGCCTTTTCATAACAATGGACGATCCATGGAGTTCGCTTCACGCTCTTTCTCTCCGCCCAACCCTTTATCTCTTCTGTCTCTTTCTCTCTAATTTGGAGTACAAAAAATCCTTATGTAAAATCTACCACACAGTTATCGAGAAATTGTTAATAAAAGTTGATGTATTTATCGTGTACAGTGGAACAGTAGATTACTTCAACGTTATCACAGGAGACACATTGATGACAATCGTCTAGTATTTATCCAGTGCATACAAAACATGTGCAACTGTGATGAATTCTGCAATCTCTGCGTTTCCATTCGTCCAATTGCCATGAATAATAAATCATCATACGAAATCGGTAATAAAACTAATTAATCGATACTGCCACATCCATAATCATACATATTACCATCGCATTGAGGTAGTTCTTAGGTGAACAACAATGTAAAGGAGAAGAGGATGCTTCGGTTAAAAGAAACTTTCGAGAAAGAGGTCCATTTACAGTGGATTCTCGATAATTGAAGATTTCCGATGTACACCTAAATGAAGGTAAGTTGTCCCCACCACTGTTTCCTCTTCGCCCTTTGGACCCCATAACAAACCACCAAGCTTGAACACGCTTTTATCCATGGATAGGCTTTGATGCTCCAGGTACTTATCAAGTTCGTTTCTCCTACACGATAACTGAGTGCCTTGAGTCCTTTCTTGTACTCACTTCTCGAGAAACTACTGTAATATTATAATTAATCAATTATATAACAGTAGACTTTCGATAAGTGGGGACTTGCTATCTACACGTAAGTGAGGATAAGTTGTCCCTACCACGGTTTCCTCTTCGCCCTTTGGACCCTGTAACACACCACCACGCTTCAACACGCCTTTGTTATTGGACGGACTTCGATGTTCCAGGTATTCGTCAAGTTCGCTTCTTCTACAGAATTACTGAGTATCTTGAGTCCTTTCTTATACTCACTTCTCGAGAAACTACTGTAATATTATAATTACTCAGTTACATTATAGTACATTCTCGATAAGTGAGGATTTTTGTTCTACACGTAAGTGAGGATAAGTTATCCATACCACCGTTTTCTCTTTGCCCTTTGGAGCCTGTGTAAAGGGTTACCAAGCTTGAACACGCTTTTGCCAAATTGGCAGACTTTGATGCTCCAGGTACTTATTCAAGATCAAGTTCCCTTCTTCTATACGATAACTGAGTGTCTTGTAGTCCTGATTTTTACTCAACTCTCTAGAACTTACCATAGTACGAACTCGGTAAAAATCCTTATCGTTTATTCTCTAGTGTAATTATTACAATTTATACCAATAACCGAAGTTTGGTTATAATGAACGGATTATTTTTCACTAATGTAGAGTGTTTCGGATCTATGTGATAATTTTTTGGATAGGCAGGAGATTCAATCAGTTAGTTCAATCACTTTCGATCAGCTCGATGCTCGCGCCTGCTTTTCTTTCTCGCGCTCTGTCCTTTTCCACGTTTAGCGAAACATCAGAGGTCTCAAAACCCAGCTATTATACCTGAAGTGCCTTGAGCGCCGCTCACTAACAAAATCGTTTTCAACCTTCATGGTACGTCACGGCGACCAAGGGGCAAAGAGGTGTCCAAAATGGTCTTGGGGTAACTTTCCGTTACGTATGTGGAGATTGGAATACCGGCACTTATCGAGCATCTACAGTATATGTTTAGATACTTGAATAGCCAGCAACAATTCATTAAAATACACTAATTTCTTTAATTTAATATGTCTTATTTCTGATGTTAACGTTGTCAGATCTACTGCTTTAATTAACTATGCGTTTTAACACTCTATTTTCATATTGCAATTATTTATATTAACGTTGAACTTTTTGGAATACATACAGCTAATTTTAATTATTATTAATGTTACTAATTCCATGGTATCATACCACCTTCATATTCATCATTCAGCAAGGAACACCAATTTGACTAACATAGTTAGCTAAGAACTACAATAAGAGCTGGCTGATCTTTCGAGCATTCTGCATCGATTCAATGAATTTTAGGAAAAGCCTCTTTAGTAAAGGCCTCTTTTTCTTTGCACGCTTCTCATTTAAATCCCTTCGCCGGATCTCTATTATCCGGCCAGCTTGTGTGCACTTTGACCGAGTCTTCTTTCAGATTTTTCTTATGAATAGAGAATCGACAGATCAGCATTTACGTCCAGATCATAACTAATTAGTAATTACCGTTTTAGTTATTGGTTTCTGATACGATCAATTGATCCCAAGATATTTGCCGCGGTATGATGAGCTCTCTAAATATTCTTCTGCGAGGCATTTAATAGCTTCTTGTTTGGCATTTATTTGGTAGATAAACGTGTAATGGAGGAGAAGATTGAAAGTATGATAAAAAGATTTATTCATGGTATTTATTCCTTGCATACTGCCCCGGAGCTTGTCTTTGGAGTGATTTCTTGTAAGCATTCTTGGGAATGGAAATATTTCCCTTGGTAATATCATGCAGGCAGGCGTAATGAATTCTGAACAAATTTCCTATTATTTTTTATGTGTACTTTATGCTGTACGTGAAAACTGATCTGATCCTCAGCTATAAAATTATAAGCATTTTCTCATTTAGACTACGTAACAAAATGAAAGGATCACAAACAAGATCACAACAAGAATCCCCTCAAGATATCTTAAATTTTATACAGTCGTTTCAATTTGTGAGATTTTCCAACAGAAGGAGCAACTTTAATTTTTCACTCTATTCTGCAACGTAAAGCTGCCTACAAAAATTCAGGATCGAAATTGTTAAAGTATAGACATTACACTTGAAAATGAGCTCAAGTAGATTGTTGTAAGATTTATGTGTACGATGTTACAACAAATCAAATATTGATAATTTTTCGGTCGAGATTTTATGATCCTTTAATTTTGTTGCGTAGCGTATTAATGCACTGCCTTAAAGTTGTGCTGCTGGGAACTGAGTAAAGCTGTAATTTTTATGGATTATTTATATAGATTATTTATTATTTCATAAAGATGATATAGATTATTTAGCCATTCTAGCACAAAATTAGTTAACGATCGTTGCAATAAAAATGCCTATTAGGGTTAAATAAACTTCTGTTGCAAAATTTCACTTGTACAATGTCTCATTCGTAAGAAATCAAATATTCCGATAAATCAAACTTTTCAAACACACGCACATTGATAGTTTCGAAATTGTGATACCCTTCGTTCACTTAATTGATTAACTCTCTTAATCTTAGTTCTATAATCTAAACTCGCTTAATCCACTGCCACTAGTAATGCAAACTGTAAAAGCGGAAAATGAGTTCTACGTGTCCCAGAATAATATAATTATTAACTTGCCCATCAATTAGTCGATCAGCTAAGTCACTACCGTTAGTTATCCGTGTCGCCAGAGTTACTTTCCTCCAATTCACTGTTATTCGATAATCAAACTTCAGACGTCAGCCGAATAACTGTAATCGCGAAGTCAGCCGGACAGTTAATCGATTAAAAATTAATAGTTTAACTAGTATAGTCGATGTACATTTCATACTCCTAGCCGGGTACGATCTAGTTAAATTAACCACGTGTTACCAGCTTCACTTCTTGCCTGTAAATTTATGCTCGGATCCGTGCTAATTGCAAGGTGACACAGCAATAACTCCTCTTAACTCCTTACTTTCAGGTACAATGTTTATGGCTCGAAACGTATTTCATTGAGCTGTTTAATCATCCAGATACAAAATAATGCGCGGGGATTATATTGTGTTGTGATCGGGTCAAGATTTTTCTCGTAATCAGTTATCGTAATAATTTATTTGATGGTAAAAGTAATTTGATAATAAATAACACCCCTCAGGGTTTACAATTTCTCTATACATATAGTATAGTATATTACGAATTGCTTTACAGTTATTTCAATACGTAAGTAATCAATAAATATAAACCCGTAAGACTGTCTGGAGCTGCCTAATCTTTCGTCGTTATGTTTATTTTATTTTTGTATTTTTATAGCATTTTAGTTTGCTGCAATAATTTTCGCTTACACTATTTATATATTCTTTCTTCAGAACATTTTCCTAAAATTTATTGAAAGAAATGTGGGATTGTATTACCTATAGTTTTACTACTTACAATTATGCGATTTCATTTATGATGCCGTAAGAGAATCTCATGCTCGCTCAATAATTCTGCTCGTAATAGAACAGATTTAAATACACATGTACACTGTTCTTAATTATATAGCGACGAATCTGTTAGCGAAGTTACACGGCCAGAGAAGCAACTTTGCCAGCCATTAGACGTTTCACAGCCAAGGCGGGGAATTAATTATTTCGACACTTGACCCATTAATAGTCTGTTTCAGTGAGACATCGTTCATAATTAACCGAATAGTTAGTGTGCAGTACTAGTTCAAGTACATGCACGTCAATAAACGTGTTCAATGTCTATAATTAAAGGAGCGTTGGCATGATTGCAATATTTTTGTAAAATATAATATGTTTGATACAATGCTTGAAAGATGTCTGTTCACAATACAATAATTTATTTACAGCAATGACAAATTTACTCTTCACAAAAATTATAATTTGATGCTATAGTATCATAAATATTACTTTGAGTAAGATTCTAGTCCAGCACTGTAGAAGTTAATAGTATAACAATCTTCCCGAAGAAATATGCGAAAATTATTGCAGTTAAAATTGGTATAATTCCTCGCCTGCAATTTGCACAGAATAAAATATTTTCGTTCCACTGATAACACACGTCATTCTCACACACTAGGGAGTCTGATATTTTGAAATGTGTCCAAGATAAAATGTACCTAGTCTCGCAATAACGCAGTGTGTACCCGATAAAAGCGAACCCATTTTCAAATCGAGTGGTATTCGCTTATTATGATCACTTTGGGACTTTCAATTTTTTATAAGAATAATCGGCTGATAACATTAAATAGAGAATAAAGATATTCATTATTGGACTTACATTATTAGAAACAATTATGACATTTATACAATTGATATTTATCACAAACTGTACACTTAATACAGCGTGACATATTTATGCTCATTTTCTTAAAAAAAAAAAGGAACTGTTTTGAATACTACATAAGGGGTACGATTCGGGACAAGGTCTATTTATGTATTTCCTATTAATTCATGCCGTACACTTATGTAAAGGATAGAAGATATGCTTCGGTTAAAAGAAACTTCCGAAAAAACGGTCCATTTACAGTGGATTCTCGATAAGTGAGGATTTCCTATCTACACGTAAGTAATCTTTAATCTTTAAGTTGTCCCCACCAACGTTTCCTCTTCGCCCTTTGGGCCCCATAACACACCACCAAGCTTGAACATGGTTTTGTCAAATGGACAGACTGTCATGCTCCAGATATTTATCTAGTTCGTTTCTGCTACACAATAACTGAGGATCTTGTAGTCCTTCCTTATACTCACTTTTCGAGAAACTACTATACTATTATAATTAATCAATTATATTACAGCAGATTCTCGATAAGTGAGGATTTGCTATCTAGACGTAAGTGAGGATAAGTTGTCCCTACCACGGTTTCCTCTTCGCCCTATGGACCCTATAACACACCACCAAGCTTAAACATGCTTTCATCAATGGACAGACTTTGATGCTAAAGGTACTTGTCAAGCTCGCTCTTTCTACACGATAACCGAGGATCTTAGAGTCCTGATTTTCACTCACCTCTCTAAAACTCACCATGCTACGAACTCGCTAAAAATTCTTATCGTTTATTCTCAAGTGTAATTATCACAATTATTACCAATAACCGAAGTTTGATTACAATAAACGGATTATTTTCCACAAATTTTATATAGAGTGTTCCGAATCTATGTGATTATTTTCTGGATTGGTAGAAGTTTCGATGTATCCCAGAAAGACTCCTACGAGTTCAAAGTTGAGAATAAAATTTCATCATCGAACCTTCGTTGTTCCTTGGGCCCAGTGAATTTGCAGAACGCACGTCGAGAATTCTCCGTCATCGATGCTCGCAAACACCGCCCAAGACGTTAGTTTCGTCTGTAAACTTGGTCGTCGACGCGATATAGCTCGATTCCCCGGGACAATTTGTGTCCCAGCGTCTGCAGTCCGTGCTCCTGGCAGGTTTAGATGCCATCTTCGAACATGCAACATTGTCAACTTCGATAAAACTTCGATTGCAGATAGATACACCGTAATCGATATCGGACGAGGGCCTGTTTCCCTCGCATCTACACGGCGATCTATACTAGTGGCTAGCAATTTCGTGCAACGATGGGATTCAGCTTATTCCACGTAGTAAAGGGCTCGCAAGATATGAAACAGGTCGAATTACGGTGTCAAATTGGGTTAGTACAGTTTGACATGATGTACGGTTCCTTGAATTATTCAACCTTCCAGTGAAGTAGCCAATGACTGAATATTGAATTGATTTTGGATTAATGTGAAGGATTCCGTCTATTGAGTTCTCGGTTTTAAGTGTTCCAAAGAAGCTTTTGTAATTTGATTACTGAATGATTTGGTAAGATTATGATTAAATAGTACTTTATTATATTACACAGTGATATAATTATATGATACTGTAACATTTTTACAAGCCGTTCAAAATAACAATTAGACTGTTTAAAAAATAATATGAAGAATCAATTTGATTCACGTTGGACATACGAGACTTTAATTGAAAAAAAAAAATAATTCTTGAATCGGACATTCCTCACGTTTCGGGAACCTTGACATGAAACGCTGCTAAATCTACATACTAAATAATAATAAATCTAAATATTACACTTCTCATGTTCCAAAGAGCTGGAACTTAAAGAACAAATGAAATGAAATAAGAAATGTTAATAAAATGCTGCCAGCAAACAATTTTGTGATAATTCAATCAAGGCTTCCATCAAAGGGTCCAGTGGGACGAAAATTGGACACCGCGGCTCTTAATTTCATATATTATACGCGACTCGTTCCCATAATAGCTGCACGAAGTTCGCCTGGCCCGATAAGATACATTCTGATCTTATAGCGCCGCGCGCTATTTTCCTGGAAGAAGTTGCAGCTACCCGGCGGTCCTGCGAGAGGACATAAATCGTGGACAATGTGGCGTACGTGGAACGGTGGCCATTCTCTTCCGACAGACAATCGTCGGTTCTTCTCTATAATGCATACGATGTCAGCGCTGGAGGCTATCGATCCGGAAGGAAATAATATCGAACTCGATCTATCGTTCATCCGCGCATTTTCTTTCTTGTTCCACCGATGACCCTTCCCATTTCAATCGTGTCCCGAATGAAATTATAACTCTTTTATAACGATCGCGACGCGTTAAAAGGGGGAAGAAAAGAAGGCATTGCTTGCTGGTTGCAAAACATGACTTTTATTGTAAATAAAAAAATGAGATTCAGATCGTTACGACAGCAAATTGCAATGTGTACTGTAACTTACAATTAAATATATGCAGTTACAGTAATTGTTCCAATCGTTATTTGCTTTGCCAATTATGTAATTCTTTCATTATTTGATCAACTTTCACAATCGTACACTATAAATTATCAGCTAATAAATCCTCTAATAAGTCTTCAGTCAAAATTCCTTCGTTTCTTAACAAATATAAATAGAACTATAAAATACTTATATAAAACTACGATATCGTTAAATTTTTATACATAATTTATTGTACTAACTATATAATCCTCAACAACCATTTACAAACCTCGTTAAACCTTTCCCATTTTAATAGCCACATGAAATACTCTACTCTTCATAGTCATTCCAGATTTGAAACTCATTACAATAAATAATTTATAAAAAACTTAAGGAGCCAGAGAACTGTTCAGCATCTAGTAAATTAAAAAATAGATCAATAGGTACTGTTGTGAGCTGGAATACTGGCTGTCGGCTTTGTTTGGCTCTATCAATAGTTACTAATTAGTAGACTGCGGATTTTTATGCAAACTCATATTTTTGATAATATAGTAAAAAAAATCAGAACGTTGGTAGGATCTCATTTCACCTACTAGGGATTTTAAAAAGCACTATAACTTGAATATTTTGTATATTTATTCATATTGAATACGTTTCGTGCAATTGCGCATCATTAAATTTCCTACAAACGTATGGAAATACGCGGTCTGCTAATTAGTTAGTTACTAATAGTGCAGTGAGTCAACCTGAGTATCTAGATATTCACAAAAAGACGACGTACACGTATTTTCCGAATTGACTGAACAGATGGTCAAAAGCGGGAGCGCAAGGACTGTAACGTTCCAACTCCCAGTCGCAGATCCTTCGATCAAGCAGTACTGATATCAGTTGTCTGCCACTTTCGCAGCTGTCGGGGGTAGATAGTGCCACTTCCTCGATAAATAAATAGTCCTGAAGGCGTAGGTTAAAAGAGGGCTGCAGTTAAAGGGCAAAAAGGGGGGGGAGGCAGGGGCAACACCATGAAGAAAGAGAAAATTGACGAAGATCTAACTATCCTGTAGATTGTGTCATCGATCCGAGGTAAATCCTGTTTAAACCGAGGCCACTTTCGAGCAGCTTTCTTTCGCCTGCTGGAAAACAAGCAGGATAAAGGGCCTGCCGAGAGAAAAGGACAAAGAAAGTAATCGTGACTTTGGTAAGAGAAAGAAGGCAACGAAGTAATCTAGCGGTTGCGCCATCTAGCGGTGGTTAATCAGGCTTTAGGGATCCGCGTGGATCACGCTGTCGCAATCTTCGCGACGTTATTGAAAAGAACGGCGGGATTTTATAGCGATTGATCCGACGGTGTATTCATCTTCGGTTTAGTGGAGCGAATAGAGCTTTTTGGTATACTGACCCTAGCCCCGTTTATACGCCGAATGAACTTTCAAAGTTGACGCTACGCCGACTTTACGGCATGATCGCTCCTCGAATGATCTACGGCCGGCCGGCGCTGCTCGTAAAATTTTCATGGAACACGAAGAGTCATCCCCGAGCGAGCTACGCGGACATTGTTCGAATGCGGTGAATAACGGGGCGCAGAGTTCAGCATATTGAGATGCTTCCGCTGATTTATACGTGAACACCCAATGAAACTTGTTCTAAAATAGTTATATTTCGTACTGAATCGACCGGCTGGCGTCGGTCGTAAAATTTTTACTGTATTTTACCAATGAATAGTTTAAAAGATTCCAATGTTCATACATTCTCTGTGTAATAGTTACTTAATTCTAATGGATAGCATAACATTCGTGAAAGGACGGTAAACAGAAATTATTGGATAAATTGGATTATAAAATTGATCATAATTAATTTTACTTACACTAGCGTGCAAGATTAAAGGACCACTTGAAAAATTTGGTGATCCTTCGATTTTGCACGCCAGTGTATAATCGGACTGTGAATCAATCTCAGAATATAAAAAAGTGATGAATAACGTTAAAACGAGCTCCATTAATAATTAATCGAAGCGAATGGAACGAAATGGCTTTTGCAAGTCGAACAATCGCAAATATAACAGGAGCCAAATAATCATTACCTCTCCCGTTCTGAGGCTCTCGACACAGGGGACGCGCGAACGAAGATAAATTACTTTCTGACTGCTGAAGCTGCCTATAAGACGATATCCGCCTAATCTTGAAAAACACTTAAATCCGGGGGAAACGGATTATTCGAATTCCCGGTGCTGCCCGGGCTCTGGATGGGAAACTCATTTGAGAAGTACGAGAGCCCGCGGAGGACGGCAAGGAAACGAGAATCACCGGATGGCTAACAGCGAGCATCTCGAAATCCGTGGGGGTAGCTGAATGAAATCAGGAACCCGGGTGTAACGGCTCGATATACCCGCGCCACGTTTTTACCCCCCCCCCCCCCCCCCCCCGTGTCGCCACTTTAAGGACAGCCTATTGCAAGCTAAACACTTTTCCCGTACGCGCGGCAACGCGCGCTGGAGGTAAGCTGTCTGCAAATTGATTCCCCTGCGTGCGTGCGTATCCGAGTCAAACTGACACTGGTTTCTTGTCGCGCTACCCTCCGCGATGGATCCCTGTTGCCGGAGAAAATTTGATTGTATCGAGAAGAGAGATATCGAGTTCCAGTTTTCAATTCGGGTGTAATGAACTGGGCGAAACGCCGCGCGTTGTCTGTACCGGAACAGGTGGCTTTGGAAAGGGTGGTTTGGGTTGTATTTACAGAACAGTGAACACAGAATAAAACAAAGGTAACAGTGAAATGATAAAACTTATTTTTTCCACTGTCGTTGAATAATTAGAATAGTGTATGAACACTTGATTTATTTATCTCTATTGTTAATTACATTTTGTACTAATTTACATTATCCTGATTGACTGTTGTAGTGATTGATTAGATAAATAGTATTAAACGCATTATACAATTACATAATTATCCCTCATTAATCATCTAATTACAGTTCTTTCACCATTTACATCAATAACCAGAGTTGTAATAACTCTGTAACGCACCTCAAAGCTTGAATACATTTTTGTCGGTATGCGAAATTTGATGCTCCAGGTACTTATCAAGTTCGCTTCTTCTATACGATAATCGAGGAACTTGGAGTCCCGAATTTTCACCACTTACCGAGAATATACTGCAGTATGTAATTGAATAATTATAGATAAGTAGGTATATTGTAACACCAGAGAATTTAGTAGACTTGTTTTTAAGAAAATTTTACTTTATTGTATGCTTGAATCACAATACAGCTGTTTCAAGAGATCAACCAACTCTCTAATCTGACACTGGACACTGAGCTAAATTCAACTGAATTTGAATCTGAATCCAAATCATCTGCGTTGTAATTTGATCCGCTTATATACCCTCGATCGATGACGCCTTATTTTTGGCAGTCCTTATCACCTGGCCTTGCTGCCGAACTGTCTCTTTCCAAACTGTTCCTTCCGTTTCTCGGCCTTACCGAATTATCTTCTTCGAGACAGTTCCTTCTGTCTCGTGGCAATATACAATACTTACATTGCTGTGTGGCTACCGATTTCCCATTATGCACTTCAAACTAATACCATCCAAATCTGCCCATTGTGTCAAACACTATTGAAAACTATTTAGCTTATAGATAATTATTATTCACACAGACCGCATTTCTATAGATTACAGTTAATTTTACATTTTCCAAATCCACCGCATTATACCGCCCTGACCACGACGTGGCAATTTCAAAAAGGCATAATGCTGTCGTCGAGTCGGTGAAACACGGCTGACTAAATGCGGGTAAAACTGTCAAGCTCGGTGTCCATTGTGACATCCGGCTGCGGCAATTTCGCACGCACGGCCGAAATTGATGCGCTTTGAATCCTTGCTGTGCCGTAAAACGCGAGCAGAAAGGACTGTTAATTATCGGGCCTTCCCCTTTTTCCCCATCGAAATACGTCTCGCCGCGTTTGCCCACAACCCTGCCGCGCCGCCCGGATTTGTTAAACAGAAAAAAAAATCATTTCCGCACCCTTGTAGTTCGAATAAATTGGAAATTTTTCGAGGGATGGGAGGGAATCTCCCCTTTTTTTCATCTGCGTGGAAAGTGGTGCAGTTTGGAGCTTTCGACTGATTGGAAATATTGCAATACATGGAAAAAAAGTAATAACAGAATTTTGTTCTTTCAATTAAGTCTGTATTTTGACAACGCAGAGTATGAATTAATTCAAGTTACTTTAATGTATTATTGGTACACTCTCATATTCTCCTCGCACAAGTGAAGATTATTCTAAAAAAAATATCATTCCACTCACAACGATACTAACAATAAACAATACAGTGTGTTCTCGATAAGCGAGGATTTCCGATCTCCCTACAAGTGAATACAAGTAACACACCAGCAATCTAGCATACGCTTTTGTCAGTGGGCGCACTGATGCCCCAGAACTTATCAAGTTCTCTTATCGAGAGTCTAGTATAAGTAGTAACTAGGATAGCGCTCTAGTATAAGTATGTATTACCTTTAAATACCTCTGTCTCTTGAAATGATACTCTTCGAACATTTATTTCGCATGAAAATAGTGTGATCATGCCAAAATATATAAAAAAAAAACAAGATAACATTGCCCGGTTGGATATTACATACAACATCCGGCATAGTGAAACGGATAAAGGAAGCGCCGTTGCCAGCCAGCGGGAATAAAAGTGGAGAAAATTTCCGCGATGTTATGTCCGATAGAGGGAAGATTAATTCGCGGCCGGAATGACGAATTTGCGACCTGTCATCGACGGGCCGTGCGTCGCATTATTAACCCAGCGATTTTCAACACAGACTGTAAGGGTCATTTGTCAAAAGGCAGTAATTATTTATGAAACGTGGTAGCGGCGTAATCCCGCGTGATGCTTTCGATGATACAGTGCTAAGTTTTACCGAGACGAACGCACCGCTCATTTTTCAGGATTATTAACGTGACGTAAAGACTTCTGGGGCACGAATGATATATTACTGTCAGGCTACTCGATGGTGCTATAATTACCGTGGTTGCTTTCGAAATAAATATCTAGAAATGAAGTTAGTATTCGTAGAGTTAATTGAGAATAAATAATATAATAATTCGTTAATGACGAAATGATTCTTAATAAGCTATTGGTTAATTGAACTTTAAGAAAACAATTATCCATTGGAATTCATTGCCGGTCAAATAAAATTGCAATTGTTCCCCTTCAAAAATAACTCTATCACCAAGACTGAAAGGGGATAGGCAAATCCTATACCATCAGATCGGTGGAGATCCGGTGAAAAAATTTACCTTGACCCTAAAAATTAAGGTCACCGTTTTTTTTTTTGTTCTATTCCGTTCTTCTCATGACGGAGATAAAAAGTTTCAACGGAACCATGGGTCGCAACATGGGCGTTCTTCTGAAAAATGCTGACCTTACTTTTTAAGGTCGAGGTCAATCTTACTGAAAATTTTGCCAACAGTTTTCTGGGCAGTTCCCCATCGGTTCGTCGACGAATCATTTCATTCCAACCAGTACATATGTAGCCGCGCCTGCCATGCAGGATCCATCTCCACCCTGCGTGTCCATTTAAATTTACAGGGCATTCGCGACGCGGGGGTAACCAGACTAATTGAATTAGCCCCGTCTAGCCAGCGGGAGGGTACGTTTAAACCCGTCTTTCAGAAAATGTCGGAAGCGCAGCGGGGCCAGGAATTTTCGCAGACTCCCTTTTGCCAGACATCTATCGCTGGCCAAGACGATTCTCCGGCGTCCGTCTATGTTTTTTTTTCTATTCTCCGCGAATAAGGGTTTGGAGGGCCGAGCTGGGTTTTCTGATGGATTTGCATTTGAAAGCATGCACCCTCGGAGCGGCGGGCACAGGGATGAAAGAACGGAGGTCCCCGAGGGCAACCCTTAGCATTTACTCGCCGTAAATACCTGGTTACGAAGGGCTCGACGACTCTTATATCGATTCCAAGCTTCTAGTCAGCGAACGGGCTGCTCATTGTGCTCCTCCGCGGACCATATAGTCAGGCCGATCCTCGGAAATCGCGCTCATGTCACGAATCCTACACTTTTTTTTTGTCAGGGGGGCACGCGAGTGTAGAACTTTCAGATTTATAGCTCGATTCACGAGTCGGTCTCCAGTAGCCTTCATTGCTTTGGGGAAAGTTTGGCTCGTGCAATGCCGTTTCTTTTGCACGTTTCGCCTTCTATTGCCTCTTCCTTTTCCATACCGCTACCGCCATGTCCTATTCCTCGCCACCCTTGCGCTTCTTACGGCTGCCAAAGTTCCTTATTTCACGGGATCGGGTTCTAGGGGGAGATCGTACGATTGCTGGGTCTCGCCAACAAGATCCAGACGCGCTTTTCTTCTCGCTGCTATTCCTGCCCTTCGTCTCGACCGCGGACGGGATAATGGGAAAGTTTGGTACCAGGCTGGAAATCGCAGACGCTGAGAGATATCGATAGATGGCTAGCTGCGAGCTGTTTATTGAATGAATTGTGGAACAACTGCTACGAAGGGATTCTTCGATTACACTGATAAATTTATTGTTGAAATTGGGCAAACTTTTTGCTGTACAACACTGATTGTTCCTTTCAATTAATGGTGATTTAAAGTATTGAAGATGTGGTTTATTAATGATGGACTTATTTAATTTTGTACCACTTAAATGCCAAACATGTATTCTTGTTCCTGAATGAACCTGATTCCACAAAACAACTACTGCTCTATATCACCAAAATGAATGCTCATAATATTGTTATGTATAATTTAAGTAGTATATGTCAATAATAAGTAGTACAAGTAAATGGCCGGGCATCAGGCATAACTAAAGTAGTATGGGTCAAGATACGGCTTAATATATCTACTTAAGAAAACCATGTTAAGCTATACCTTGACCCATACTACTCTAGTTAAGTCTCATGTCTGACCATTTACTTATACTACTTATGATTGACATATACTACTTAAATTCTGCATACCATTATTATGGGCTGTTTTTTCCCTTCGTTTTGAGATGGGCAATTTTCTTAAAAAATGGACTTGCACTGCTTTCAACCTGAACGGTACAAATGTATAAGAAATATTTTATGCATTATACCCATAATCAGAACAATGGTTTCTATGCCATACTTTGCTATGAATTTATACCAAAAACATTTTCCAAGTTGAATTTGAATATAGGAAAAATAATTGAACAATGCCACGTCGATTTACTCCGAAGAATTCTGCTTCATCGTCCTGTTTTTTTCCCTCTTTAACGACATCGTCGAACTTCCTGATCGAGATACTGCTTGATATTCGCCCTCTCGCTCTTCCGACAATCCATCAAACTGTTTTTACCCGGCCCAACGCAAGGCTCGCGGTTTAGTAAAAGCTTTCACGTCTTTATCTTGTTTACCAAGTAGTTTAGCCTCTTAACTGCTTGATAAAGGCGGGAAATGTTCAAATAAATTTGTGAGACCGCCGGAAATTCCGGAGGGGTGGAATATTCAAGCGGTTGGCCCCGTGGACTCATCCCTAAAAGTACACTGAGTCTGGTCGCTGACGTCGTCGTTTCTTCTCATCATCTGACCAGCACATTTTCGCTACTCTCACAAATAAAACGAACGAAACGACCGTTCGAAAAAGCTTGCCTGATACACACGATCGTTCCCCGATTTTATCTTGTTTACGAAGTCTTTGGGCTTCTTCGAGTGGCTAATAACGGCGAGGAAACGTCGGAATAAATTCGTGGAATGGCTGCGACCCTGGATGATCGTTATGCGCTCCTAGAAGCAAATAATAGCATGCTAGGACAGCGATAACTGTTAGCTTGCTGCATAGGAAATGCCGTTTTTTGAAAGGAAACTTTCTGCACAAGTTGCGCTCTCAGGGCACTGTAAGGATTAATCGAAATAACTTTCGTATTCTAGATTTGTATGTTGAGTTCATGTGTGGTTTTATGAAAATCACTAAAATGTGGACAATTATTCATGTATTTGTATAGTCCTTTCGTTCTAAAACATTTTATTATTTGAAAAAAGATCTAGGTTTCTAAGAATTTATACAGAATTGCAAACAATTCCACGAATGTGCTGCTGGTTTATAAATGCTTTTTATTGCAAGTGAAATTTGAATCGTACTTCGTTATTTCTTTTCAAGCAATAAGTGCACCCTGTTTCGCAACTGTACAAATAGGAAAGGGAACCATGCTCTGCCTTCCTGTCAGAGCATGGTGAAAAAGGTCATTCTTTTAAGATTCATCTTTCGTTATCTAGATTTATATTTTCAATGTTGTGGATTTCTGAAAATCAGCGAAATGTGAAATATTGATTTTTTTTATAGTTCTTTTGTTCTGAAACATTTTGTCATTGGAAAGTGATCTGAGGTTTCTAAGAATTTATACAGAATAGCAAACAATTCCGCGAATGCGTTGCTAATTTATAGATATATTTTTATTGCAAGTAAAATTTGTATCGCACTTTGGTATTTCCTTTCTACCAGTAAGTGCACCCTATTTCCTAGCCGTACAATAGGAGAAGGCCGCTTTCCTGTCAGGGCGTGGAGAAAAAGGTTATTCTTTTAAGGCTGCAGTGGCTTCTCCCATAAGTTTCAGTGATTTAACAGAGCCTGGGGACAAACATCTCCCTTTGTTACAGAAATAATATAACTTACAGCAATTTATTTGCAGGGGAAAATACTACCTTATACGTATAAGTACATCGCCCTTTCCTCTAAATAGTACTTGCACTTGTATGTGTTGCTATATAATAAATACAAATTTTATTTAATTATTTTAATTATTTCCTTTTGCCAGGACAGTGCGAATTTTTTATTGAGAATAATCAACTGCAATTATTAAATGGTATTTTCTAATGCAAGTAAACATTCTGCAATATCTCCAAACCAATTTAAATAATTTCAATGACAAGCTAATACAAAAAAAAAACAGGAGCACAAATTGTAATTATAAATGTAGTTTTTAATTGAAAATATTACATACACTTTTTTCTTCACCTAATAATAATACTCACTTATTAGTTAATTCTATAATTTCTGCAATAACATAACTTACGTCTAAATTAATTTCAATTAATTTCACAATAACACAATCAATTACAAGATCGATCATGAAATCAGGGAACATGTTTCCTGCCACAGAAGCACGACTTTCTCCTATTTAGGATACCCTATTTCGTCCAACATGTAACATCTCACGTAACAAGTATTTCGTTAGTATTTATAGCATCTCGTAAAGATGCTCTAAGACTGTTATGCCTGTATTCGAAAGAGAGACAAATGCCCGTCACATATCAAGGGGGTTAACTCCCTGAGCCGAGGGATGTACAGATTACGTTCTGCGGATCGATAGACGGGGAGGCGGCACGATTATCACCATCGCGTTACCTCCGAAACCACGTTTCATTGTCACTTAATAGAATAAATGGAAGAGGATCTTAGCTGTTAATTACATACTGGATTCAAGAAAAATGCTCAAGAAGCTCTAAAATTAATTTGCCACGCTTTTTCTACTTTCGAAACTATCAAAATGCTTTGAATACTAAGGCTTCTCTAAATTTTAAAAATTCTGTGACCTCACATTCAGGCATTTACATTCCCAAAAGTAGTTTTCTTAATCCCCTGCATGTAAGAAGAAGACAGGACTTCAAATATCCCACAGTATTTTCTTCAAAAACCCTTCCTGTACTTTCTGTCATTTTTCTTGTCAATTTTCGATTTCGGAAGTTATTATAGTTTAGCTATATTATTTATTTAGTTATATAAAACATTGATACAAACAGGGTGAATTGCGAAAGTTAATTTATACTCGTAGAAGTTATTCTATAAGTTCTTCTTCATTGGCAAAAGACACGGAGAGACATGTTAGATGAAAAGTTTATTATAAAGCAGAGGCTATTTATTATTATTATTTATTTATTTAAATTTGCATCTATTCCTAAGAATTACTAGCATTACTAGCATATAGTACTATGGTAAAGGGATTACCGTAGATTCTCGATAAGTGAGGGTCAGCGCTGTTTATTTTATGGAAGATCCTTTTGAACAGAAGATTTCTTGAGAAGGATGAAGAATAGAACGAAGCATCCCTGAACATTTATTGCAACAGCAAGAAAAAAAATGAATAGGGTGGGAAATTCGTATATTTAGATGAGCCAGCAATTGTACGCAACTGCACATATGACAGAAATTTGCATTTGTGGTAAAAATTCGGTTTTGCTGTTAGTAGATCCCGGATTTTGTCAAATTATTAATTACTGTAGATTCTCGATAAGTGAGGATTTCCGATCTACACGTAAGTGAGGATAAGTTATCCCTACCACCGTTTTCTGTTCGCCCTTTGGACTCCGCAACACATCACCAAGCTTGAGCACGTTTTTGTGAGTGCACTGATTTTCATGCTCCAACTACTTATCAAGTTCGCTTCTTCTACACAATAACTGAGCATCTTGCGTCCTTCTTTGTACTCGCGTATCGAGGAACTGCTGCAATATTATAATTAATCAATTATGTTATAGTAGATTCTTGAAACGTAGGATTTCCTATCTACACGTAAGTGAGGATAAGTTATCCACACCATCGTTTACTCTTCGCCTTTTGGACCCTGTTATGCACCACCATTTTGTCAGTGGGCAGACGTTGATGCTCTAGCTACTTATCAAGTTCGCTTCTTCTATCCGATAATTGAGAATCTTGGGGTTCCGATTTTCAGTCATTTACCGAGAAATCGATAAGTATATATGATACTTACATTGCTGTGTGGCTACATTAATTCGAAAATGATCCTCTTTTAAGAATTGAAATAGGTGTTTATTAGTTATTTATTCATTATAATAAGTGTTTTATTGTTTTCTTGTCATTTACGATCGACTTGATGGTATTTGGGACGTCGTCTTGATTTCTTTCGTTTTGATATCCTCTGTCATCGTTCGTTAAGTGTTTTGAAAAGAAAGCAATGGTATCAATTATAAATTATTGTCTTCCTTGCACAAGTACGATTTAACTTCCTTCGCAATACATGAATCAAACGGGAATTGATTTAATTTATCCGTTGAACCTTACCAGCGTTTATGAATTCAAAATAATCTCCATAGTTAGGAAGTTTAAAACTACGCGCACAGTAGAATCTTTTATGTAGCCCGCACGTACTCACTTCTCGCGATATATTGCGAAACTTTTAGGAAGATATCTTTCGAAGTTACTATCTGTTTACGACAACATTTATGCGCAGCGCGAGAGATTAAATAAATGAACCATTTACGAAAGCAATGAATATTTATCGCGGAAATCATAAATATCAACGAACCTCGATTTTCCCACGAACGAAACATTATTTCGCTAAAAAACAGAAGGATATGAATTTATATTTTTGTATAATTAATTTCTTGTTGTATACAGAGAAATAACAGCGTGATTAAATATATTATTTTCAAGTTGTTTAATAATTATCAGTAACTGTGATGCACCGCGTTGCCCGCAAAATTTGATACTCCTAAGGCGAATTGTTGGTGTATGGTTTTGACAATAGTTGTTTGTTATAAAAGAATACATTTGGATGACTACGCGTTACTCTCACATTCCCTTGTTGAACGTTATCAGAAAACAACTGCCTGTAGAGCGCGCGAATTGCAGTAGTTCTAACACCTCCTCTCAAGTCGTGCGCTGAACAATTTTTGTAATATTCATCTCATTCAAACAAAAATAATGCTTATCCTTTGATAAGGGTTTGGTAAGTACATCCGCAGGCATGCTATCCGTTGACATATATAATAAACTTAATTTTTCACTTCGCAACGCATCTCTTATAAAATGGTACTTAATATCTATGTGTTTTGTCCTCGGATGTACCACTGCGTTTCTTGACAATAGTTGTGCCCCTTTGTTATCGTTATACATCACTATACTACTGAGGTTATCTAGACCTAATTCTCCCAAGAACTTAGATATATACAACGCATGTTTAACAGTTTCCGCTATTGCCACATATTCCGCTTCAG
This sequence comes from Holcopasites calliopsidis, assembly GCA_023838395.1. Classification (NCBI taxonomy): domain Eukaryota; kingdom Metazoa; phylum Arthropoda; class Insecta; order Hymenoptera; family Apidae; genus Holcopasites; species Holcopasites calliopsidis. Next base: position 382,960 of record JALHAQ010000045.1, read on the forward strand.
TTGTAGACATAGCTATTGTTCGCTGCTTTTGCGATTTCCAGCTGATGGGACCCATAGACATATCAAATACATATCCGGTGTATGATCTCCTGTCGATTTTACACCGTCCCCAGTCAGCATCCACGTATGCTGTAATCTTAGCATCCGATTTCCTAAAACTAATACCATAATTACTTGTTCTTTTAAGATATCGTAATACCCTCTTGGCTGCTTGCCAGTGAGCCTCCGTGTTACAATCGTTATATTGGGCCAGGACGCTTACTGCGTGAGCAATATCAGGTCTCGTTGCTATAGCCAAATACATTAACGACCCTACTAGTTCTCGATAAGGCCTCCTCTGATTTTGCACGCCCCCTTCTTCAAACGTTATATCCGTGTTCATTGGTGTGTATACTGGATTGCAGTCATCCATTCCAAACTTTTGTAACAAATCGTTAACATATTTCTCTTGCGTCATACTTATTCCCTTTGCATCTTGTTTAATATTAATACCTAAGCAATATCCTATTTTTCCTAAGTCCTTTATATCAAAATCTTTGGCTAAATCAGTTTTTACTTTCTTGATCCACTGAGGATCATCTGACACAATTACAAGATCATCTACATAAACTGCTATATACAATCTCGCGTTTCTTCTTTGGCTGCTATATACGCACGGATCGGAAACGGTAGGTTTAAAACCTAAACTCTTTAGTTTCTCATCCAACCTCTCGTTCCAGTTTTTCCCTGCTTGTTTTAGGCCGTACAATGCCTTATTCAAATGACAAACTGGCCGATTTCGAGACTGTATTTCCTTTAGAATATATTTTGCCTTTTTCTGTATTTCTTTCGTTTCCCTCGAATCCACTGCTATTTCAGCTAGGCTTTCCTCTAATCCATCAGGCATGTCCATATAAATATTTTCTTTTAAAATTCCATTGAGGTATGCACTAGTTACGTCTAGTTGTTCTACTGTCATGTCCAATTTAACTGCCACAGCTAACAATAATCTTATAGAGTCCAGTCTAGCGACTGGCGCGAATGTATCTTCAAAATCGATTCCAGGACGTTGTGTAAACCCTTTCGCCACTATCCTGGCTTTTCGTTTTTCTAACAATCCATCCGCCTTATATTTGTTCGTGAGGACCGTGCGGCATCCTATCACCTCTCCATTCTCCGGCATCTCTACAATATCAAAGGTGTTATTTTTAATTAGACACTTTACCTCTGTATTTATGGCTCTTTTCCACTCTTCTTGGTCATCCCCCTTCAGAGCATCTTTCACCGATACATCAGCCAAGTTAGCAGCTAACATAACCAAGCTGGTCCCTTCACTGGGGTTATTTCTATTTTCTGCAATCATCTCATCATTTTGCATGGGATCTGATGTAGAATCTTCATTTTGTGTATCTTGGTAATGATATAACTTTCTGGGACGACCCCTCATACCAGTTCTCACAATTTTCGGCCTACCAGGTGCCCTGCACAATGTAATAGGGACATTTTCTCTCTCAATACTCTCAGTCGTAGGTTGGACATCACTCGCCATGTCAGGATTCACATCACTATTATTATTTTTATCCTGAACTTGTATTATATTTTTAATCTCTTCTTGCTCCCACCCCTTGTTAGGAGTCAAATTATAATGTTCATTGTAGTTTTGTTCGACAATTCTGATATCCCTTGATACAACAAGTTTTCTTTCTTCTGGTAGCCATACTCTATATGCTTTGGCTTGTTCACAGTACCCTACAAAGACCCCTGTCTTTGTTCTTTCTTCAAATTTGTTCTTCCCCGGATCCTTATTTAAGATATATGCCTTCATCCCAAATATTCGCAAGTGCGATAAATTTGGCCGTTTTCCTGTCCATAATTCATACGGGGTTTTACCATTCAACGCCTTGGCTGGACACCTGTTTCTAATGTAATTTGCAGTTGAAACTGCTTCCGCCCAATACCCGTCCGATAGTTGTGCCTGCAATAACATGCATCGCGCACTCTCTATCAACGTACGATTCTTGCGCTCTGCCAGACCATTTTGTTGCGGCGTGTGCGGCACTGTTAACCGCCTCTGAACTCCTTCCTCTTTCAGGAATTCATCGAATTTCGAATTGCAGTACTCTCGACCATTATCTGTCTGCAGGTACTTTATTTTCCTGTCGGTCAAATTTTCGGCATAGTTTTTAAATTCCTTGAATCGTCGTAACACTTCATCTTTCGATTTTAGAAAATATACTTGGCACCACCTTGAATAATCGTCAATGAATGTTAATATGTATTTGGACCTACCTATAGATTCTGTTCTCATAGGTCCACATAAATCAGAATGCACAATTTCTAATAATCTCGTACTTCTTTTAGGTTCTTTCGGAAAAGGTGTGCAAGTCAACTTGCCTTGTATGCATTTCTCGCATGGTGTCATCCTATCTTTTTCTTGGATTTTAATACCTATTGCCTTTCTCGTTCGCGCCATATACATTAAATCTCTCAGATTCAAGTGTCCTAAACGTTCATGCCATAGTTTTAAGTTAGGGTTCCTAGTCTGACACTCCACGTTTTTGACATGCTCTGTACATTCTTGTATGTAATACAAATTTCCAACCCTATTTGCTCTTGCCTTTATTCTTCCATCGTTTCCTTTCACGACAGCTCCATTTTTGGTAAAAATTACTATATTGTCCCTCTCTGTAATCCTTGCTACAGATGCCAAATTTACTCTGAGATCAGGAACATATAAGGTATCTTGAAATTCTATATCTTTAATACTACCATCAAGGCATGTTTGGATTTGTACATTCCCTTTGGCCATGACATTTGCTGACATATGATTAGCTAAATTCAACTTTTTGTGTTCTGATTGATGCAATTGTACAAATTTACCTTTATCTTTACACAAGTGCTTAGTACAGCCACTGTCCAAGCACCAGTTACTGCGCTCTGGATCCACTGTGATTGTACATGCATTTTCGATCTCCACATGGTTAACATAAAACATCTCCTGTACCGAACTTGCACGTGGTTTATTAGTAGTAACTCTTTTAGCATAACAGTCAGATGCCTTGTGACCCAACTTACCACATTGAAAGCATTTTATTGGTAATCTTTTGTAATCTATATTTTTGCCATACCTTTGATTTTTCCCCCTTTTCTCATCTTGCTTGATAGCCATCGCTCCTGGTTCATCACCATGTTTCTGTTTTCTTGTTTCAAATTCTTCTAGAATCTTGATCTTCAATGTCTCGAGATCTGGAAGCTCGTCACGAGATTCCATTGCGCATCTAAAGTTTTCGTATGTATCGGACAAACTATTTAATAACATTGCACCTTGCAGGTCCTTATGAATTTCTATATCCATCTCGCCAAGCTTATCTACAACTTCAATAAACTCATTTATATGTTCACGCACATCCGCACCATGCGACATGCGGTGACTGGTAAGCCTTCTAAGTAAGGCAGCCTTTTTCGCCGGACCTTTTGACGCATATATAGCACGCAGCTTTTCCCATACATCGTGCGCAGTTTTACATCCCTTAATTTGCTTTAGCTCGTTAGAACTTACCGAGAGTATAATGTCGGATTTTGCTTTTTGATCGGCGATGTCCCATGCACATACCGCATCCCTCGAGTTCGCATCGGTTTCTACGGGTCTACGTTTTTGTCCACTCGCATATTCCCAGCCGTCATTTTTTATTAATAGTGCCTCTGCCTGGATGCACCACGTATCATAATTATCTTTCGATAATAACTCGATCCGAGTCGAGCTTCCAATACTTGCGGCCATCGTGCCACGTGCCGATCTAACCTCACTTTTTAATTCTTATAACTTTTTTAAATGCAATTTATATTCTCCTCTTTCTTTTTTTTTTTTTTTTTTGTTTCTTACTTTAATGCCTGGGCCCATAACCTGTTGGTGTATGGTTTTGACAATAGTTGTTTGTTATAAAAGAATACATTTGGATGACTACGCGTTACTCTCACATTCCCTTGTTGAACGTTATCAGAAAACAACTGCCTGTAGAGCGCGCGAATTGCAGTAGTTCTAACACGAATAATTTTTATTTTCTATTAAATATTACGCGGAGGCAAACGCATTTTGGAGGCGAAAATGATCGTTTTCAGGGAATATGCGGCAAACGTTAATGCGAGTAAGCTGCAGTCGCAGTACAACGAATTCATGTTTTCGTTTCTCGTTATAATTGCAAAGACCTGGCCCACCCTACCAAACTCCTATCTAACAGCAGTAATACTCTACCCAACAATATTACCATTATGCAAGTTAAAATTTCCATGTTACTCGGCAAACAATTTCAACGTTACGCCATATTTTCTATTATCTATTTACCAGCTTCCTACTTCTGGAATAATATAATCAGACCGATGAGAATTTGCAAAAATATCTTTATTACCTTTAATTACCTTTATATTATTATATTTTACCTTTTATTGCATAAAACATGTACTCCTGGTTTGTTCTCAAAGTAATTCAGAAGGATTAAAATTAATTCTAAAGTTTTTCATTTTTTGCAAACATAATAATTAATTTCAAATATAAAGGTACATATCTTTTCAACATTTATCCATCTTCAATCTGTTATTGAGAATATTTGAGACGCAGTTATTAATTTATTCAAAAAATCCAATACATCTTTTTAATGCATTTTTACATTGGTCATAAAAATGTATTATAGAATTTAGATTTGCAATAGTTAAAACACAGTAATTCGATTTAGCCATTTTTTTATTCGCTTTTATCTCTCTTTATTAAAATAACAATTGAATTGGTGATCGACTCGATCGACACACAAACTATTCCAATATACTTTGAGACTGTTAAAACGAATATATAGAAGATTAGTAACCAATCACTATGATAAAACAAACGAGGCAGATTTATCCGGGCAAGACCACTAAAGCGAGGTACTTTCATTAAACAGACGCTCGTTTATCTACCTCACTGATTACTGATTGATTACATTTATAGCTACCCCATTTCTCCATCGCGATCGCAGCAACTTTCATTCTTCTCACTCGTGTAATTAAAACGTCATTGAGATTATTTATTCCGCGAAACGTTTCTGAGGAATGCTCCCGCGTCTCGAATCCGCTGCAGAGGAGCCTGCCCGGGTCATACTTTCCACCCCCTCTGCTTATCGAACTTCCACTTCGTTCCATCCACCGTTCCTGTCGATGCTCCTTCCGCCTTCGCGGATGAAGGGAGATCTAATAACGTTAGCACACCCGTTGTTTTCCTTCTCGAATGCCTGCAATCTCGTTTTATGGAGTCGCGAATGCGTACAGATGTGATATACGTTTGTGCACAATCATACAGGGTGAGTCGCGAGAAACACAACGCCTAACAATAAGCAGTTTCCTTAATTATTTTTCTAGTTAACCATTCTGAAGTCGAAGCTACATTAGTTTAAACATTTTGCATACCAGCACGAGAAAGATCTTCCATATTATTATTTTACGAGATTTCCTCGTTGTTTTTATAAATGACACTAATTAACTCATGTATTATTCACTTAATTACATTATAAGTGATGCCAAACGAATTAGTCGACCTACTATTTTATAATCTTTAATATATTCAATGATACAAAAACATACGAAAAGTTCAATTAAAGTTAATACAAATATTCATTATGTTTCTCATTATTAGCTTTATGTATTATTTAGTATTTATATCGTTAAAATAAAAACAGCTGAAAGTAGAAAACACAAAATTTCTTTTGGCTTCAATAAATTCATGCTTGAAAAGATTAACATTGGACTTGGGAATTTTGGGTCCATCGACTCACCCTGTATAGGCGAGTTTAGAATCGTATGCTGAGTAAAACGTGTTGTACCCAGTCTCGTCTATCTGAAGAAGACACGGGGCGCATCCGCAGCTCGCGGAATATGTCGGGGTGTCAGATGTTCCGCGACTATTCATTAAATCGGCTGCATTCTGTATCGTAAATTCGAATCTTTCCTTGAACCCTTGTTTTATGCTTTCCACTTGTTACACTGTTTACTTTTATGTTTTTAATGATGGCCTATGCCTTGTATTTTTTACGTGTTGCGTGGTGTAATTGTCTTTTTGTAATTATTAATTGTGTCTCGCGTTTTAAGGAGAGGCAGCAGATTTATATGTAATCATTGATTGTATTAATTGTATCGGTTGTATCGATTGTATTAGGTGTATTGATTGTATTAGTTGTATTGGTTGTATTGATTGTATTGGTTGTATTGATTGTATTGACTGTATTGATTGTACTGATTGCATTGATTGTGTTGATTGCAATTGTTAACACGATTAATTTAAAAAGATGTGCCTCTGGAATGCAGTGCTTATCTTGTATCGCTGCTGTTTGACAAATACATGATTCTCCATCAGACGTTATTCTCCACTAAACAACCAACTGGAGGCAATAGTAGCTGCTGATCAATCAGGATCAATCAAAAGCGGTTAAGCTTCCAAGTTGTCCAAAGTTCGAAACGATCGGACTTCTCCGTAACTCTAACTTAACTCAGTTATTTGTTATACGTTCGTATAAAATTAAGGAGGATCAAATCTTACCTCCGTCATTCATCTTTGACAGAATTCTAGTTATCGTATTTTCTGACAGTGCTAAAACAGCAGCGATCATTCAAAAATTGCATCACAATAACTTCACCTTATCTAATGCCCACGTCTCCCTCTAATAGATTCTCAGTGAATATAATACCTTAGCAGTCCAGTTCTTCGCAAAAGTAAATTTATCACTTTCCGTCGATCAAAATCTTCCGGAAATGTGCCACCTCTGATCTTGTCGATAAATCATGCGTGCGCAAGGCAGACATGACGTGACTTAACGAGCGCAGAAATAAAAAAAATGAGTAAATCAAGCTAACAGAATAAACGTGTCTTATGATGGGCAAGATAACAGTCAATGATTATCGATTATCGAGTTTCCATTGTGAAAAACTAATTGTAAGTAAACCCATAGTACATGCCGTTGAATTATTCGTCAGTATTCGAGTCTCTAATACGCGTGTAATCAAATGTTTTAATTCCAACATTTTTAACTGAGCACTTTTATTGTCTATAAGATTATATTTTATTTCAGGATAATTAGTAAATGATTATTGATCACCATCTTGAGGTAGCACTTTTGAAAAGCCAATTATGAACAAACATTGTTCGAATTTCGAATACATATTTAAATAAGTGTTTTAATTCTAACATTTTTAATCGAGTATTTTTATTGTCTACAGAATTGTATTTTATTTCAAGATCATTGATAAACGATTACCGATCACCACCTTGGGGTAGCATTTTTGATAAGTTAATTGCGAATAAACTCATCGTACGTGTCGTTGAATTATTCGTCAGCGTTCGAATTTCGAGTACGTGTTTAAATAAATGTTTCAATTGTAACATTTTTAATTAAGTACTTTGATTGTCTGGAGTATTATATTTTATTTCAAGATCATTAGTAACATTACATGTACAAGTTAATACACAAAAGCCTAATACAGAACTTGTTTATTATAATTGTATAAACTTCCTTTGCAGATACTATAAATCATTCAAGGCGAATTTCAATATATCACATAATCACTTGCATTATGCTAATGATTATCGTGACGATATACCAAAAATCATTAGCGATACAAGTATTGGTATAGTATTTATGAAAACCTATTCCCATGTACATAAAATACACGTAAAACGACCCCAATTGAAAGCAGTAATAATCGTAATGTGTGCACACGTTTTAATTTTGCATTACCACGAGTATCAACAAAGTTACATATTCCACCCCACACGATTACCATCGAGAAATATATAAATACAAGAGAATTATTACCTCTATCTCCCATTCGTGCTAACTCCACACACGATCAATCAAACGTTATCCATTTCTGTCACCCACGATGCGCGCCTTTCAAATTTCCCATTCACCTTTTCGATTAATAATTCGTGAATCCCACCGGACCGAAAGTATCAAACGTTTTACTTGTCCGTGAAAGGATTAACATCCGTGCAGATAGAATCCGTGTACATTTTATGCATCGCGTCTCTTGAAACCTTTCATTGAACGGAACTGAATGCTACTTACCACTTCAAACGATCAACCTTTCGCTTCAAGCTTCAATAAATCCGCAGGATTTCTTTCCCCGCGTCGATATCGCATCCAGCGTGCGCGTTTTGAATGAAACTTTGTGCGTGCAACGCGGCCACCCTCGCGAAGTTTGCGTTTCTACGCAAATGGGTTGAACGCCGGCAACGCAGTGCGCAAACAAAAGGGCTGTGACGCAAACGCGCGTGTTTGTAAAATCGTCGTTCTCCTCTGCCGTGACTTTCAGGCAAGCACGCGTCTTTCATGTCGCGAATACCCGCGGCGGTTTAAATCGCTGTCAGCAAAATATCGGTCGCCACGCGGAGAGCCCCGACTATCAATAAAGCGGCCTTCCCGGAAGGCTCCTATATCTGCATACTTCTTGCTGCACCCGTTTTGTCTCGGAAAAAGGAAACAGTCACGGTACAAATACGGTCTGCGGTACGCGATCTCGAAATAAGTTCGATCTCTGCCCTATCCTCGATCTACGTTTGCCGCCCCCTCAAGGGAGGTACTTTTGCCTCTTGTATTTTTGCCCCGCCTTCGTGTTTATCCTTTACACGCTTCGCCCGTGAGATCGCTTTTCAATATCGTTCCGTTACGAACATACTTTCGTTCTTTATTGAAATGTTCGAATGGTGGCATGGATGACACAGTGGCTGCTTGCAAACTCTCATTCTCACGAACTTATTAATTTAAAATCAGCGAACCCCCTTTGAAAGGTGAAAGTTGCAATTTCAAAGAATACAACGCATTGCCGTTCCCATAAACTTCTTCATTTCATTTTACAACGTCCATGACAAATTTAACACAGCTTCCACTCTGTCGCAACCAAGCTGAAAACAATTCATGAACAGCGGCGGTGTACTAGAACGAGGTGCTCAATTATCAATTAGTATTCAATGGTACGTCAAAATGTTTTGAGATATTCGTAGCATTTTTTTCAGCCGCGTAACGTAGAGACACTCGTCTATCGAAAGAGCTTCCGTCCAATCAAATTCCTTTACTTTTATGAACGGAAAATTTAATTTCACCAGATAAATTGGGCACATATGTACAATAACGGAGCCAGCTCCGATTTCAATGACCATTGAATATGTTGTCACGGTTATCATTTTGAGCAACTTTATCCTGTACATATGTATAACAGGCGGGCTCTCAGTTTTCCAGATATTCGGAAATATGTGTTTACCACTGTGGTTTTTCGTTTGCTTTGATTAAGTTAATAAGCTAACTAGTGTTTCGATGAGTTAGGTTACTAACTTAATATCTCAACCTAACTTACTAATCAAATGCTGGTTAGTAACAATATTTGGTTAGTGAGGTTGGTAAGTTAGGTTGAGTTAGTAACTTAGCACACTATTCAACCAAACCTGGTTAGCTTAATAAACTAACTTAAGTTGGCTTTAAGCTAATCAGTATTTGGTTGACAAATAATTTGTTAGCTTATTAAGTTAACCAGTATTTGATTAAGTTAGGTTACTAACTTACTAACTTAACCTAATTGGATCAAATACTAATTAGCCTAATAAGCCAACTCAAGTTAGTTAAGTTAAATGAGCTTATTAGCCAGTATTTGGTTGAGTTAGGTTACAAACTTACTTACTAACTTAACCTAACTCAACCAAATGCTGGTTAGCATACTGGTTACTAGGTGGGTTATTAACGAGCATTTGGTTAGCTTAATAAACTAACCTAAGTTCGCTGAAATTAAGTTTAAGTTAGTTTACTAACCTAAGCGAATGCTGGTTAGTATACTAATGTAACCAAATGCTGGTCAATTCATCTTACTAACTCAATTAAATGCTGGTTAGCATACTGGTTACCGGTTATGTTATTAATCTGCATTTAGTTAGTTTAATAACCTAGGGAATTCTTGGTTAGTACATTAATCTAACCAAACACTGAGCAGGTCACCTTACTAACATAGCCAAATACTGATCAGCTTATGCTACTAGCCCAATCTAACCAAAGCAAAGCAAAATACACAGTAGTTAACATATTTTTGCGAATATCTAGAAAACCAAAAAAGTCCATCTATTACATTCATAGGAAAAAGTAGTTCAGAATGATGACCTTGTCAACATACTTCAAGGACATTTAGATCTTGGACGGCTCTGTCATTCTATACATAATTACCCAAAAATGTATGCAATATAAACGAAAAATTGGTACGTTCAGGCGAGCGTTTACGACCGTCTTTATAGCTGTTAGCCGCGCCGCTTCGGCCACCTACGGCCGGAAGAGGAGCTCTGATATATGTCGCGGGGGTTGAACCAGCGGTAGAACTCCGAGCAAACGCCACTCCCTCGTTCTCTGAACTTTCTTACGTAAGTACGCGGCGTAGCGTACTCGAACTATGTCCAAGTTCGAGCAACCAGAGCCGCGGCAGAAATCAAGCAGGTTTATGGAAAATAATTCGTGCTGCTCACGTGAATTACGACAACTTTTGCGCCGTCGCCTGCGCGCCATTATGGAGCGTTATTATCGAAGACGAGCGGGACTTGGCTTTATTGATAATACGGATTTTGACGATGCAGGAAAGGATATACGCTCGACAATGAAAGAAATGCTTTTTTTAACGGATCTGATCGATGTTTATGGCTCGATATTCAATTATTCGCTTTCCGTGCATCGTTGCATCTGTGTACCGTTGAGTTGTATCGGGAGATCTGCCAGTTTCATGCAAACTGATATTTTATGCGTCGTGTATTGGATTTTTTTATCGCGTTTCTAGTTTGCCGGTTTAGAGAGCCAATTCTGCTTTACGACCTCGCTGCTGGTGACGAAAAGTCTTTTATTGGGGCTTACTATAAGTCTTTCAACGTTTACCGTTCGTATCAATTAATGTAACACTCAGGAATTGAAAACACTTTTAAGCACTGCTATAGTGCACTTGAAAAATATTAAATAGAATAGATATTGCAATTAGCCGTGGAAAACAATTCGTTTGTAATTCCTTCATATTTATTCGTACTGTTGTGAATAATTATTTTTCGTTGGTATTGACTGTCTTTATTTAACATTATTGTTATGGTCGTTTGGGCTGGTCGATCTTGGCCCTTTATCCTACCACCCTGGACTAGCATCGCGAAATCCTTCGACCATTATGCCAGGATTACACGGAGGTGCGTTGGAAGTCTGCCAATATAGAGAGGGAAGCAATAGTCGTAGTATCACGACGTATAAACGCCATCAACATTCGCATACGTGCTATGCGATTGTTATAACTTCAAAATCAATACTATTGCTTAGAAAGTAATACGATTTTCTGATAAATATAGTACGATATTTGTTGGTGCTTAATCGTAACATTGTTAGTAGAGTATCTTTTATTGTATGCACAGTATTATATTTTATTTCAAGATCATTAGTAAACGATTATCGATCACCACGTTGGAGTAGCACTTTTGAAAAGTTAATTGCAAATAAACTCATCGTACATGTCATTGAATTAAATTGTTAGTGTCCGAATACGTGTTTAAATAAATGATTTAATGCTAACATTTTTAATTAAGTATTTTTATTGTCTACAGTATTATATTTGATTTCGAGATCACTAGTAACATTGCGTATGAATACACAAAAGCCTAATACAGTATTTGTTATTCTATGATTTCAAAATCAATACTATTGTTTAGAAAGTAATACGTTTTTCTGATAAATATAGTAAGACTATTGTTGACGGGACTTTGCTGGCTGCAATCTTTTTTTTTTCATTAGGCATACTTCAAAGGGAAATATTAATATTATCAATAATAACTGTTGTAGTCTAGTACAATATTAATAATAATTACAATTCTCTATTATAGTGTTAATAGTAATTATAATTATTATACTCTAATACAGTATTAATAATAATATATCATAGTTTATGTACCTTTCCAATTTTGAATGCATAATAATTATCATCAGAACTGTATGAATATCTTCGACGTTTTGTATTAACAAAAATTCTTGTTGGATAAGATATTGATTCTCGCGTAGTAACCCGCCTGTTGAACTTTACAAGACAATAAGCAAAGTTATAAAGGATTCTTACGAAGAGAGTGGCAATAAGAAGCAGCGGCGTATAAAAGGATAGATGCAAGCAGTAAAGGTCCGCCTGTAGTCAGACGCATATTGCACACAACGACAAAGTGTCATATCACTGCATAAAACTCTTTGAAATTTGGAATTGAAATTTCACCGGTATTCCGCGCATATTTTTCCGCAGCTTGTGTTACTGAATTGTGGTTTTTAAACACAAATCGTAAACATCAAGTATTAACTACAATTTGTTTTATACATATTTAAATATTTTATTATGTCCTCCGCAAAATCAGATTAGAACTAACCCACTCTCGCATTTATTTTTTATACATGTATATTATTTATTGATTAATAAACATGTACAATTAATTGCCCGTAACGTATCGCCAATAAATATTTAAACATACATCAAACGTTGCATCGTAATTTAGTTTCGCAATTGGCTGTTGCATAATTAATATTGCCTTGTATCGTGCACATTATATACTTTAACATTGTTACACAAAACGCATTGATTACAGTCATCTAGTATTCCTCCAAATCATGCAAAATACATGCAACTCTGTTGATACCTGCAATCTGTACGTTTCCATTCGACCAATTGTCATTAATAATAAATCATCACAAGATGTTTTACCTCACAGTTATTGAGAAATTGTTAATAAAACTTGATGCATTTTAACATAGTGATGCATGGCGATTTTGGACAAAAAAATGGGTTGCTGTTTTACTTTTTATTCTGGAAGAGGAAAAATATATTGAAGAACCGTATAAAAATTGGCACAAAATTATATCGAAATGTGATGAAATAAATTTATTCATTTCTGTAAAACTGACCGCATGGCTTTTTCGTAAAGGTTGATGAAAAAATAGATTTCCGTGCAAGTTTTTCAGAAGCTTCGCGGATCGGCTGATGTGGCAACGTCACATAATAGATAGGGTAGATTCTCGATACGTAACAGTAAATCGGGACTCCGAAAACGTCACTTATCGTGCAGAAGGAGCGAAATTTGGTACTCTACGAGGCGGGGCCAATTGTGTTATAAAAATGTATTGTAATCCTTTATTATTGACATCCAGAAGATTTTTAATAAGTGACGGTAAATCGGGACCGCCGAGAACGTCACTTATTGCGCAGAAGGAGCGAAATTTGATACCTACGAGGCGAGGCCAATTGTGCTATGAAGTATGTTGTAATTCCTTATTACTGAAATGCAGTAGATTCTCGATAAGTAACGGCACATCGGGACCACTGAGAACGTCATTTATCGCGCAGAAGGAACAAAATTTGATACCCTACGAGGCGAGGCCAAGGTTCCAACATCTGTTACCCTTTCGTGCTTGATTTCATTTTTATTAAAAAAAAATCTCACCAATACAATAATAATAGCCTCATTGAATAAAGTCAAAAATAATACAGTTTTGTCGTTGCATTAATCTGCCTCACCGATATATTTTTCATTTTTAATTTTCGTACCTGAAGTACCTCAAGCGACTTAAACTCACTGACAAAATCATTTTCAACCTTCATGGTACGGCACAAAGAGGTGGTGGGGTAACCTTTCGTCACTTATGTAGAGATCGGAGTACCGTCACTTATCGAGAATCTACTGTATATTCTGAACTATAACGTGTTTGGCGAAAGGGGCAAAAAGAAAACGGTAATGGGAATAAGTTTCCGTCACTTACGTGGAGATCGGGATACCGTCGCTTATCGAGAATCCACAGTATGCGTTTAAATATTTGAGTAACGAGCAACAATTCATTGAAATACACGAATTTCTGATCTTGACGTTGCCAGATCTATTGCTTCAATTAACTAGACTTTTTAATATTCTATTTTCATATTGCAATTATTTACAGTAACGTTGAACTTTTTGGAATACATACAGTTAATTTTAAAAATTATTATTGTTATTAATTTCATAGAATCATACCACCTTCATATTCATCATATTCGTCATTAAGCAACGAACCCCAATTTGACTAACATAGTTAGCTAAAAACAACCTTAAGAACTGATCTTGCGAGCATCCTGCATCGATTCAATGAATTTTGGGGAAAGCCTCTTTTTCTTTGCACGCTTCTCATTTCAATCCCTTCGTCCGAAAAGTCCCTATCATCCGGTCAGCTTGTTTGCATTTCGGTCGAGTTTCTTTCAGATTTCCCGTATTAATGGAGGATCGACAGATCCGGTTTTATTTCCACAGTGTCAGACCACCATCATATTCATCAACAAGCAACGAACTCCAATTCGTCTAACATAGCTGGCTAAGAACTACCTTAAAGCTCCCCAAGTCCCAGTAGGAAAGCGAGTAAACACATTTTTCCACATTTATCCATAGAAGGATAAACCTGTCCCTTTTTTGTACAATTCCGTGGCGCCTGCGTGCAAGTGCATCAAGGAAGGAAGCAGAAGGTATCCAGCACTCGATATGAAACCGAAGAAGGCCACTGCAGCATTTCAACGGTGAAATACCAAGAATGCCGCGCGTTCCGTTCGTATACCCAGGAGAGGGTAACCGGATCCACGAGCCAGCTTCTTCCTCCGGTGATTCTTCGACGGCTGAAAGATCAAGCAGCCGGAAGGTTGGTGGAGCATCCATCCTCTCCAGCTACTGGTCCTCTTCGCCGACCGATTATATTCCACAAAAGCGATAAAGCGATTAGGATGCTCGGTTGTGTACGCGGCCAGTCTAAGGAGAGAAACGAGGATCGCGGCCAGAAGCGTATATCAATAGATTACCCCACGGAGCCCTGCTGAAAGAGACTCTCTCCGCTCCTCTCCTTATAATACGCGAAATGCCTTTAAATAAGGAATGCCAGCTCATCGATTATTCCAAATATGCCGCTAATACGCATTCTACTCGCCCCCACGATGCACGCTTTCGATTTTATGATTATGCTTGCCATTGTGCGGCCACGCAGTCGACCTTTCACCAGTTTTGATATCAAAGCCTACTTTTCGTGAACAAAAGTTGAGGATTAATAAAAATGTATTATGTTTCAGCCTTGGTAAATTCAGATTCAGTAGCTTAATTTCTTTTTATGGAAAAATGTAGAGCTTTGTTGGGAATATGGCGAATGTTTGTTCAAAATAATTATTGCGGCCATATATTGTTGATTTTTGGAATTGCCAAGATTGATCGTTTGAAAGAAACTATTATTAATATTTACAAAGTAGAGCAAATATCATTTACTGTTTTATGAACTTCAAGAATTAAAAAAAAAATCATCTTTCCATAATATCATTATATCAGTGTATCATTGTTTACTAATAATTATTGCAGATATTAGTAATGGATTAATAAAAAAAAATCAATGAAATTGAACCCAGGAGGATTTAGTGCTTAAGTTATTATAAATTATTCAACTTGAAACAAACATTGTTTCATATTGAATTAAAAAAACACGATTTATTGAAACCTTTTCACACTCTTGGCTTTCTTGTTCAATTGCATAATACAATTTATTGTAAAAACTATTACGATAAAGATACTATTTGGCCCCCTTCTCTTAAATTCTCTATTTTCATGCAAATCCCGAGCGACCGGTTGAAAAATAGAAAGCGAGATCGTACAACGCTATTACGAAACTTTCGGGTCTCTCTTTTCCCCCGACAATCAAGCTCGTAAAAGAAATCGATTTCGATTTCTTCCCGAGTTCAGACGCCAGTGGAATCGCTTTTATTAGAATCTTTCAATCCCCATCGCCCCGCGCTATCCTCGTCATTTTACAAAGCCTCGCGGAAATGCGATAGAAATGAGGATATCAAAGGGTGGAAACTTAGCGGAAGGGATTTGGGAAGGGAAAAAGAAAGAAGGGTGCACGAAGATAAAGCAAGGGCTCGTCAAATAACGAATCGGTTTACCCTTCGTCAAATCTTGCCTTTACTATCCTAATTTCATCTCGTTCTTTTTTCTTTGATTCTTTTTTATTAACGCTGTTTGGTAGCCCGTCCGTAATCTCTTATTCGATTTGCCTTCGTCTGTCTTTGTCTTTCGTAATTCTATTTTCTCCCCCTACGAGTCCCTGTTCCATTTACTCTCTACACAATATTCTACTGTATTATACTCTTCATACACTAGACAGCAGACTAAATTAAAAGAAATTTTTTCATCGGACTAAATTCTTATAGTTTATGGTGCTTAATTTATCGTGTTTACACAATTTTTATTATTAATAGAAACTAAAAGATAAGGGGTGTAACAATCGTGCGGAGATAAGAGTAATGTTTCCAATGAAAGTGTCGTAAATACTATTGCAATAAATATGGTAAGTGTACATTAGAAAATTGATATTGCTCTGAATAAATAGAAGTTAGAGATAATTAAGGAGCTTATTATATTAGAACATTTGAAGCTTAATGGTATTGAATGATATTACGCTGGCAAAAAATGAATTGCGGCTTTTAATCGTGGTACCTAAAACACTTGATACAATTTTTCCCAAATTTGATTAATTCAGGAGCTTTAATATTGATATCTAAATAGATGGAAATTTTTTTCATGCCTTTCAGAGTAGTCCTGTAAATATTTGTACATGTAAATATTTTGTAGTTTTCTTTTTTCTTAAGATTGATCTTATATTTCACAATAATTATTTTCTCCTTGATCGAAGTATGTCTCAGTAGCGAAAATTTCTATTCATCCAAGAACTACCCTACTGTACTGTGCTTGTAAGATTAAGAGACACAAGGAAAGATAAGAAGCTCGTGAATCGTTTATATCGTTTATTTTAATGCGTTGCTCTGACTACTTCGGACCTGATTTATGACACTTCTACTGCATAGAATAATATCACGTTGCATATCATTTTTCTTGTCTCGGCAAGCGCTGTCATATTATGAACAGAGAAATACAGGGTTCCATTTGATGTAAATAATTTGGGTTTGATATCTGCTTCACCGTTACGCCCACAACAAAATTAGGAATATCGCATAACGTCTCTCTAGATACCAAGCAACTTTTGTAAGAACATCTTTTTTCTAACTTCAAGCCCATGTGAGATATTACATCGTTTCCAGTTAAACGAAACACCCTGTACATGCATATTACACTATAGCAGATGTACATATAGTAACCATAACAAGAATGAAAGTAACAAAAGATACGCTGCATTTGTATTAAAAGAATGCAGTATCAAGAAACTCTTTAGTGAAACTTATGTAAATCAGCAAAAGCTACGTGTTTGAGTCTTCTTGAAATTCGACTTTGTCCTCGGTAATCAAAAGGGAGAGCAATTCCCTTCTCAGAATTTCAACGACGACGTAATAGTCAGTGTTATAACGCGAAGAGACGTGACACCTTTCGCATACCTTTCGTTTTGTATTCTATTTCCTCCAGGACTTTATCTTGTTGCATAATAAATAAGGTTCGCTCTCGCGGTACCTTTAGCAGAGCACAGATTTCTTTTTTTTTTTGTTTACTGGAGAAAAAAGTATAATCGAGAACCTTTTACGTGGGGAACGACCTTCGCTAAAAATGAAACCCTTAATCAGCCTCGTGCGGAGCGTCGAATAACTTCGGACCTCGGGGCGTCTGCACAAATAATTGGAGAGTGAATTACGAAGGGCGGCTGCATACGAACGTGCTCTGATAACAAAGCTTTTTTAAAGATCTTATCCTTTGAACAGGGATAACCTTAAACTTTGACTATAAAAAATAATTGGACAGCTGTCATTACTATTCACCAGAACGGGAATGTTTCTAGATTAGAGCGATAAAGAAGGTTTATTTTTTTATAATGATTGTTGAACATTATGGCATATTGAGGTTTTCTAATGAAAATGTGTTTTATTAAAATATGATTCGTTGTTACACTTTTAAAGAGGAACTTCTAAATATATACTCATTAAAAAAATTCAAATACAGATGGTCTAACTTAATTTAAATAAAATTAAACTCCATTCAATGTTGATTTACTTGAAACTGAATTTTCAGATGCAGTTATGAATTACACAAGAAATTACCAAATTCGATTGACTCTATTATGAATATTTACCGTTTTATGTAAATTAAAATCTTATCCTTTGAACAGGAATAGTTTAGAAACTTGACTATAAAAAATAATTGAACAGCTGTCATTATTATTCTCTGGAATGAAAATGTTTTTAAATTAAAGTAATAAAGTAGGTTTATTTTTCATAATAATTATTTAACATTGTGGCAAATTGAGGAAATACGTTTTATTTGAATAATGATTGCTGTTGTACTTTTAAAAAGGAA
Organism: Holcopasites calliopsidis; assembly: GCA_023838395.1. Classification (NCBI taxonomy): domain Eukaryota; kingdom Metazoa; phylum Arthropoda; class Insecta; order Hymenoptera; family Apidae; genus Holcopasites; species Holcopasites calliopsidis. The sequence continues at coordinate 401,285 of JALHAQ010000045.1, forward strand.
TCTTTGAATATGATTATTCAAAAGGAATTCGAATATGGATTAATTTAATTGGAATAAAATTAAACTGCATTCAATATTGATTTACTTGAAACTGTATTTTGAAATGCATTTATGAATTACACAAGAAATTACCAAATTCAGTTGGTTTTATTATGAAAATTTAGCATTTCGTGTAAATTAAAATTTTATCCTTTGAGCAGGGATAGTCTTAAAATTTGACTATAAGAAATAATTGGACAACTGTCATTATTCTCGAAAACGAAAATATTCCTAAATTGCACTAATAAAGTAGATTCATTTTTCCATAATAATTATTGAACCTTGTAGCAATGAGTTTTATTCACAAATTATTCGTTGGTGTACTTTTAAAACGGAACTTTTAAATATGATTATTAAAAAGCAATTCGAATATAGATTAATTTAGTTTAAATAAAATTAATCTACCTTCAATGTTTATTGATTTGCAACTCGATTTTTAGATACAGTTACGAACTACACAACAAATTACCAAATGTAATTGGTGTTTTAATATGAAAGTTCAGCATTTCATGGAAATTTGATGCAGCAAAATTAATTTCATATTTAATATCTCCAGCGATCAAAGCTGCCCCATAATTTTTATCCCACCCAGTGCATGTACAAACGCAGCGCAACCGCTGCCAACCGTGGCTCGCGATCGCGGAAGCTACCTATTAATTAAGAACGGCGCTGGCAAACTGATAACCATCCCCGCGAATCCTTTCAGTAGCCAAGCTTCATTAATATTTCTCGCGCTTCGCTTCTTCTAAAGAGCACCGGGGCGGCGTATCCCTCGATCTATCAACCCTTTACACCGCCACCCTTCGACGCTATATCGAATTTCCGCGATATTGCTTTTCATTAAACTCCGTTCAGACGCACGCACCGGTAATTACTACTTTTCACCCCCACCCCCGCCCTGTGACTATAACCGATCACACCCTCATTAAAAGCTCATTACCGCACTCGAGTGCGTGAACTATTTCGAACGTTCAATAACGATAAAGGAATGCTCCGCCGGCACTTTTCGAGACACGCTTTTATTAAAGCTCGATCACCCCGCGGTGTCCACTCCCGAGGGTGGCTACGGGAATTCTCAAAATTCCCAGGGACTTCCCTGCGTCATCATTGGCGCACACGGAGCACGTTTGCGGTTTCTCGATTTGGTACAATCCTCTGCCCTTCCGGTCCTCTTATTTTTCTTCTCCCTGCACGCCTTTCCTTTCAGCTCTACGGGGGTAAACGTGCAAGAATTTCATCTTCCGAACCGATCGAATTTGTCGAATCGCTCTGGGACTGTAACTTTGACTTATTGTTAATTCGACGAAGGTATTTGTAGCATTTACGATCCCTGCGCTCTTTTGTAATTTTCCTTCTCGACGGTGGTTTCTTTTCAGTTCCAAGCGTGCTGTTCGATAAACTGATATTTCTGTTGCACTAGAAACTCGTGTTGTTGATACAGTCAATCGAAATTAATTTTTACTCAATCACATAAATTCCATCAATGTGTAATAATTATAATAAACCAAACGTGCTTTTGCATATGTATATCAATAGCTGTCGAATATTTTTAAACACTAAAAAAATTCCATAATTCATCATATTTCATTTAAATACAGAGAAGATATAATATTTGTTTATGCGATATTTATATAGATTTCATCAAATGCAAACTTTTCATCTATTAATTACTAACCTATTTTTAACGCATCGACAATGTAATACCTCTTCCATTAACTCGTTTTATTATAAAAAATACATTTCCATGAACGATCAAATTTCACTTCTTTCGAATTGCCATACCTTTAAAATAAAAACGAAAAATTATTCTGTCGGGTCGATGCGTCAGCTCTAATTAATTGAAGGCTAATTAAAATTGTATTGCTCTCGCCTACCCAGTCCTGAAAGAACGAACGCTTCGGTACGGCTAAAAGGCGTTCCAGTTCCAGCGAGGAAATTTTTCTCGCGGACGTTTGATGTAATTTTACCATCGGGTATAAGCGACAGTTCCGCGGGTCAGCAGGTAAAAAAAAAAACCGTGCCCCGATAAATTTCACGCTCGTCCAACGCCACGTCAGAACTCGTTTATTAATCATCCATTATGCAACGAACGCTGGCAGGGATTGCAGCTGGGGGAACGATGGCCCGTCATGCCGGCTTTATAACTAATACAGTTTAAATACCTTTCCGCGTTTCTGCTTCTCAGGTGGAGTTCAAAATAATACAGTTTATGATTCATTCATGATTTCTATTAGGTCAGTAATACCGCCCCCGTGTTTGGAACTTTCAGGCTTAACATTTGAATATTGCGAATTGCGACTTATTTTAAATATTTTTACTGTTTTATGTTTAATTGTTCCAAAATGTTATCTATAAATAGTTACAATTACCGGCATTTTCGAATGTATGTATTTTATTCAAGAATTTATTATTTAATAGTGAATAATTCCACGGTGTATCCAATATTTTATGAATTTTTCGTGCTCAAGGTCACGTGAAGGTCATAATATCATACATCGTTTGAGTCGCCTTAATCTTGCCTATCATATCCCCTTATCGAAAATATGTAGTTTCATTTAAAAAAACTTCGATGGTTTTGAAATCTCGAAAAAAATGACCTTGAGTGACCTTTGACATTTTTCCCTATCATGAAAAAGAAGCGAAATATTTGGGATGTTGTAACCTAACCTAACTCGTAGGTAGGACACTCTGTATAATATTGGAAAATATCACTATGTAAAAAATATAAAATTATACAGTTGCAAAACACGGTTCGATAAGTGAACGAAACAATCTGCACGATTAGCGGGCAGAAATTGTCCCCACCACTGTCTGCCCTTCCATTTGTGGGATAGTTTTATGAATGTACGTTGGTAGCTTGGAAAAGGAAGGAAGGATGAGAGAGAGAGAGAGAAGCTAATTGAAAAAGTTATATTCAGCGACAATAGTTTCACACCATGCAATTGGTTGAATAGGCAGTTTCACATTATACTATAGTTAAATATAATATGGATATAATAAATAAATACACTTTTTATATTTAAACCATAACTATATTTATTGGTTCTTCCTCATCCCATCACACCATTGTTTCCACTGTCTCGATTCCTATGGCGCGCCACGTAACGCGTGCGTGTCCAATCAAAAATCACTTCCAATACACAATTAACGATGCACTTAGATCGCTATCGACCGGATTTTCGACCGCTTATCGAGCTTTTACTGCATTTGGTTCACGACGGAAATGTCGGACGAGGAAAGCGACCGCATCCTGTCCGACAATTCATTGACATTGCGTTGAAAATGCCTTCAAAATCGTTCCTCCGCACGCAATAAGAGATGCAAATTAATGCGCTCGCTCTGGAAACCGCTTACACGCGATTTTCCTAAGCTGCTGGTCATAAGATTCCGCGCGAGAGTCCTAGGTATCTGGGAGCGTCCTGCAATATTTAGAAGGCCAGGACAAAATTCTAGGTTGAACGACATCGGCCAAGCTTGGCACACGATCTCCGTTGCAATCATTTATTTACATCGCGATCGTAGAAACATGGCTGTGTAGCGCTCCGTGCAGTCTGCCACGGCGCAAACAACGGGGCAAATGCAGGGAAATAAGAAGGGAGGAAAATAGGCGAAATGAATAGGGAATGAGAAAGGGGACAGGCATAAGTTAAACAAGCTGACAAAACATGCAGCTATCTGCTGAAGCTACGTTGTACTTTACACAATGCTGTCAGGTTTGTTATTCATTATTAATAGACCCTGCTTGAGGATAACGAACAAATGAATGCTCCATCCGCATAAGAGAAGGAATTGTATTAATAAATATTTTTATGACCAAATCTCAAACAATAATGGGTTTGTCAATAAATTATTACTAGTTTTTGAAAAGATATGTTGATATTGTAGTTTAATCAAAAAGCGTTGTATTTTATGCAACTCTATCAGGTTTGTTATTAATTACACTGCCCAACAAATTTCAACTTTTTTTCTGTTTTGCAATATCCACTAGGTGATCCTTGCAGAATTTCTCGTCCTGAATGCGAATCCGAAAGCAGAATTGCTCTATCGCCCTCAGATTTCGCAAAACATGAGTTTTTGTAAAAACATGCAATTTTGGGCAAAAAGGAGGAATTACGTGAAAACTAAAAGCTATAGAAAGTTAATTTGGTCTTAAAAGATAGAGGAGAATATCCCGAATACAATTATATATAATTGTGTAATATTTTGTGGTTTTGAATGCTTGTCAATAGCGATCAAGGTTCAAAAAAGAGATGATGCGCATACTTTCCACTCACTATTTTTTGAATTTGTAGCAAAAATTATGTCTCTGGCATGAAATCGCTTCACGATATCGGATTCTGTATGCATTTCTGAAGAAGAAACAGTTCAGAGAAACTGTTGAAACGGTTTTTAATTCGAACAGATCGAGAAAATGTGCATCGGCAGCGCGTTGATGATACTTTGCCACCATGCAGCCATCGCTCGCGGGCCGGCAGGGCCGTAACCACGCGTGATCGACATCAAGTGGATCCCCTACATAGCACCTGCTTTCTAACAATGTACGTTTCATTTCGTTCATGTATTCGTGGACCATAATTCCGAAATTACAACAAAGTCTTACGAATCACACTCAGTTTTCAGTATTTCTGCACAAACACGTATGATTTGTTAATACGATGTTAATTGAAGCAAACAACATTGTTTAACTTACAAAATTTTCATTGTTATGATTGTATGCAATTTGAAATACTGTCCCAAATATATTAATGTTCGAAATTTATCAAATAGTATTTGAAGCCAACGCGAAACCCATTTAGGTATCATTTGTACATCCTTTTTAAACAGATCCGTTACAATTCTTCTGAAATATAGCTGAAAGCGGAAAAGTAATATAATTCTGTGAGGTTTCATGAAGACGGGTATATAAGAGTCTTATCACAGGACATTGTCGAAATATAAATGTCACTTAGGCTGTCATAGGATTAAAAGGCTTCGTATTAACGAATCATATATACTTATGCAGAAATACTGAAAACTGAGTGTGATTCCTACGACTTTGTTGCACTTCCGGAACTATTGTCCAAAAAAGAAAACAGTTATTATTGTTAAAAAACGGGCGCTATGTAAGGAGATCCACTCGCTGTTCCTTCACGCGTGGCTACAGCCCTGCCGGCCCGACATACGCGAGCGATGGCCGCATGGCGGCAAAGCGTCGTCAACGCGCTGCCGATACATATTTTCTCGTCCTTTCCGAATTAAAAACCGTTCCAGCAGTTTCCCTGAACTGTTTCTTCTTCAGAAATGCATACAGAATCCGATACCGTAAAGCGATTTCATGCCAGAGACCTAACTTTTCATATAAATGCAAAAATAGTGAGTTGAAAGTACGTGCATCGACTCATTTTTTTAACTTTGATCGCCATTGACAAGCATTTAAAACCACAAAATATTACAAAATTATATATCATTGTATTTGGGAGACTCTCCCCTATCTTTTAAGACCAAGATAAACTTTCTATTATTTTTAGCTTTCACGCAATTCCTCCTTTGTGCCCAAAATCGGATATTTTTACGGAAACTCATGTTTTTCGAAATCTGAGGGTAATAGGGCAATTCTGCTTTCGGATTCGTATTCAGGACGAGAAACTCTATAAGAGTCACCTAGTGGTTATTACAAAACGAAATTCGTGTTGAACAGTATTATTAATAGACCCTGTTTGAGGATAAGGAACAAATGAATGCTTCATCCGCGTAAGAGAAGGAATTGCATGAATAATATTTAAACCGCATTGCATTTATTTTTGACACCAAATCCCAAACAATAATGTGCTTACCAATAAATTTTCACTAATTTTTGAAAAAGCATGTTGATGTTACCGTTTAGTCAAAAAACGTTTGGCAGCCACATTTGTATGTGTTTGTGCAGAATGTTTTTGTAACCTATAATTTTTGTTTGTACAAAATCATCATCCCTTATTTTATGGATCTACCAAAACATCCCGCTGACACTAAATGAACCCGTTTCTACCCGTTCGATCTTCGCTATTTCAATCGCCAAGCGAGCACAATCGAGGCATGCACACGTGTCTTGTTACTCACGACACAAGCCTTTTTACTAATTCGAAACTGAACGAAGTACGCAGGCGGTCGGTCGAGAGCAATTCAGGAAACGGGTATCGTACATCGCATCGTAAACCGAGCCTGTTGGGCACAGGCATTACCGGCGATCGTTCGGAATTGCTGTGACAACGTTTCGTGGTCGCGTAGCAATTCCGGCCCAGTGGAAAGTTCGGTCAGCAATAGCAACTCGTTTTGACGATCCGTCCGCGGGAAGATAAAACCTCCGGTTACGTTTCGATCGTTAGGATCGTTTGGCCACTACAAATGCTTTCATTGCATGCCTCTGTTGATCCTGATGCCGATTATGGAAATGTTCGAATTGCGCAAAAGCTGTCATTGCGATAGCGTTTTGGATTGAGAGATCGAAGTAACTGGATATTGTATTGGATATTATTTGCATATTATTGAGTATCATTTGCATATTGCGTTGGACCGATCATTTTCAAAAGCGTACTTGAAAACGAAGTACATACTGAGTTTCGACGGTGCGCTATTTTTTTAACAGTTTTTATCATTGCATTTTTATTTTTCTGTTAGGTATTATTACGTATGCGAATAATTCGTAGATTCATAATAAATGTATATACCCCTTAATTCCTACAAGTGTAAATATATAACTTATAATAAGTGTGAGACGTTTAAAAAGCAATTTTTTGCTGCTGATACATTATTAACATTTTATTACGTGTTGCATGCTGTTCGAATTTCATTTCTTCCAAAAACTTTTTGAACCTCTGGTCAAATGCAGTACGTTGCATGCGTGACACGATCACATACCCAGCATATCGCACTGTGCGGTTTTCTGTGCAATTCAGTTCGGTTTGGAGTCACGGCTCTGGTATTTCGATCTGGTTTTCATGTGCCATCTGCAAATATACCGTTTCTACGTACTATTATGAAATTTCCCTCGCTCTAGCAATTCATTGTCCGAAACCTACAGTTATTACATGCAATTACGTGTCGATGGAAATTGTTGGGAAATAAGGTGGAAGACGTATTCGTTATAAATTGTAACAATGATACTAACAATGATACTAATTTTATTAAAATGGTTTATTCAAACTGTACCTTCAGTACACTTAATTAATAGCAAAAAAAAATGTGCCTTAGTAAATAGTATTTTACAATTACAGTACTTCCAGATGATTACTGTATTTGTCTCAAAATTGGCAGACTTGAAACGACATCACTTTCCCGTGTCGGTGAAAATTGCGGGGGAATAAAGTGGAAGATGTTTTGTGGATATGTTAAATTCGTTATAAATGTTATTAACAATGATAACAAGTTTGTTAAAATGGTTTATTAAAACTGTATATTTAATTAATAGTAAAAACTTGTGCCTTATTATACAGTATTTACAGATAATTACAATATTTATCTTAAAATTGGCGGACTTGAAACGACGTTAATTTTTCTTGTCGGTGGAAATTGTTGGGAAATAGAATGGAGAATATGTTTTAGAGGTGCGTGATAATAAACCTTTTCTATAAATTCATTAACAATGGTAACAGGTTTGTTAAAATTATTTATCAAAATTATTTCTCCAGTGTATTTAATTAATAGCAAAAAATTGTGCCATATTAAACAGTATTATACAATTACAGTATTTACAAATAATTAAAATGTTTTCCCAAAATTATACACACTTCAGACAACATTGTTCTCAAGTCTGGCAATTTATAAAAATAATTCTACCGACCAATCACTGGGAGTAGTTGTACCAATGAATAAACCAACGCGTTTCACACCAACAAAACCGTCGTCCCATTTGCTTTTTCGTTGCACGTTTGAGCATGTAGTTGATCCCGGCTTGTGGGTCTTTGTTGCGAATCGTCATTGTTCCATCAGCATCTGGTGTATGCACACGTACACGAAGCAGAGAGGTTTCGGAACAGGTCGAGAGTAACTGAAGCATGGGATGGGACGGAATGGACCATCGCGGTCTGCGGAATAAATGACCCGGTTTGTCAGTCGCCGCGTACTGCTCCGCGTGTTCGGCTCAATAGAGCATTTAAATGAATTAGAGCCACGTAATATCGGGATTCAATGCGGTCTCGATCATTTAGTCCTATCAGATTCTCTGAATTTTGGTTTCTTTCTTTTTTTCCCCCACACACCTTTTTTGGTTTTCTTATTTCCAGAGCTGCTGTTTTTTATAGGAATATTGGATTCTGATTGCGCTTCTGTTAGCCTCGATTTCAATGGAATCAATTTACTGCCCTATTTAATGTTAATTCCCCGGACACAGCAAATTATTGGTTGTAATAATTAGAATAACCAAATGGCTAATTTACTAGCTTCTTAGTAAGACAAACTTTATTAATTGAATGGGAAAAATTGTATACTATATTTTAAACAGAGTGTGATATTTTAGAATACTTCAATTGGACTTTGATTAGCTATCCAATGCAATTATGTTTAATACTTTACATATTCAATTATGTAGATTTTAAATAAAAGAATTTCTACTAACATCAAACGTGCTATCTGCACGCAATAAATTTAGGAAATTTCTGAACGGAACTATTGAAAATTTAAGGACGTTTCGTGCATGTCTAAACATTAAAAATTTCCCACCAATTCATCTCTAATACAAAATTACTCAGTACTAAATAATAAACGAAGAACGAGCTAAATAACTTCAATCGACAATTTCCACTTTCATTTTCTCGTTTACGATATCATGTATCTACTTTTACCCAGCAATAAGGGAAACCTTTAAAATAGTACAATGTCCACCAAACTTAAATAAAAAAAGAAAACAGTATCTCTCCACGTGTGTCAGTTTAAAACAAACATCTTTCATCGATCAAACGGAGATGTTCTTGCCATCCATCTGTATTATATCAACACCGACCAACATTTATCATTTACATAATTGCATTACCAAAACGGTAATCTTTAATCCGAGACGGTGCATCGGCAGTTTTCCGAACGCAGGGGAGATTTTCCATCGTTTTCACGAGAGGGTGACGACCATTAGTGTAAAACGTTCGTGCGTGTAGAGAAGGGCACGGTTCCTTGTCCGTGCACAATGTACCCACGTATAAAACGTGAATCGGGAAACTTGAGCCAAGCCGAGTCAGCAAGGGCCATTGTTAGGGAGAGAGGACTAACATGATTTATCGTGCGCGGATGTTTTGCAGAACTTTGTCCATGATCAGGGTCGGCGATTTTTATGGTACACGGGAAGAAAAGGGGAACGAAAGAGAAAAAAGAAAGGAGAAAATGATGGTCGGGGGAGAAAGGTCGATCGCGTAATTCAACATCCTGCTTCGAATTCTACAACGAATTTACGAGACTGATAAATTTTTGCTGATAAAGTTTTTGTTGGTATAAAGGAGCACCCTCAGTGCCGAATGATACACGCCTTAACGTTTTCCTTTTTCCTACTTCACTGTCGCTTGTAACTTTTGCTATCTCACACGTGCGTACCGTTGTAGTACGTCTTATCCTACACGTTTATAAATAAATATTGTGCTGATTCTGACGATTGTTCCAGCTTTAATCTCCTACAGCTTTAATGTAATCCAAACTGTCGCGATGGGCTTCCTGTTTGAATGACATTGACACGTGGTGGCTGAATCGAGTAAAGCTACGCTCAGACTGCGGTCACGTCACGTGTCAACGCATGTTTCCACATTAGGCAGCATTACACATGACATAGCGGGCGGTGTTCACATTTGCATCACGTTCCGAAACAGCAGTATGTACATATATGCACTCTATGAACTCTTTTCTGTCATCCCTGGCACTAGCTGAGCCACGGTAACTTAGCCCATGGGTGATGAGAGGGTCCCCATATAAATACGTCTCGACCCCTTTAATTAATAAGAGTTTGTAACGAACGGGAAGACGCAGGTTTTCATCATATTTTGGGGAAAGATAGTTCTGAGAAAAATATAAAACCCATATTTTTTATGCGCAAGCGTACATATTGAAGGAATCAAAATAATTCTCGTTAAGGATACAAACTGTATTTGTTTAAATATCTCGGAAAGTATTAAACACATATAAAAATAATTGCGGAAAGCTCCATTTATTTAAACGATGTATTAAATAATATGATGTTATTATTAATTTCTCGTGCTAAAGGTTCATTAATATTTCAAAAATTTATATTGCACAGAACGTAATATTGAAATGATTATACCTCAGTGGGTGTTATACTTTGAATTCGAACAAAATTTAATTCCAAGGTCCTATTTTAAATATTGTCGGAATAAAATTGTATTCCAACAATTTATTTCAAATGTTGTATGAATAAAGTTTTATTACCATAATGTAAAACTCTGTAGCCAATGCATTATTTCGACCACAGCATAGTGCGAATCCTTCAAGTGGATGGTTTCGTCTGTGTGATACACGTACCATTGGGAAACCGTGGCAGGCCGATGAAATCGTGAAACTGCTTTGACGAGTTGCGATGCATGAAATCCGTGAATGTATGACGTGACGGCAGTGTGTCGCCAACAGATTTAAACAAAAGATGGAAATATGCCGGCTCACACTTCTACAATGACACGTGAAAACGCGTAACAACATGTCACGTGACGGAGGTCTGAACTTAACTTCAAGCTAAGTTTTTAGCTTTAAGCTGAGTCTTGTACAAACTGCTGTTGCGGAACGTGATACAAACGTGAACACCACCCGTTATGTCACGTATAGCGCTTTTTAACGTGAAATCATGCGTTTACACGTGACGTGACCAAGGTCTGATCGTAGCTTAGTAGGAATCTCTAATTGTGTACTGAGAAGATGTATACGCGAACAAGGTTCATTAATTGCAGCAGATTATCTGGAGATTTTCATAAAGTACGGCTTATTTTGGTGTCGATGTTTATATTGGGAACGGAATCTATGATTAGCCAGCACTTTTATTAACATCTTGTTGTAAAATTGATTCTACGTCTAATATTGCATATTTTGTATACGTTTAGAGAGCTTAGTAATACAGATTATTCAATTGTATGAAAATTTACAATTGTATCAAGATTACGTGTACAAAAAGCTGTTAACATAGCAAGGATGAGAAAAGACACATAATTCAAGCACGAAGTTTATTGCAGAACAAGGAAATTTATATATTGTGTTAGATTTAAACGATCCGCGTATGGCGTGCGTGCCGTTACTCCGTATTCTTCTGTTCTTTCGTTCAATAGTAAAGGCACGATTATATTTGCGCTGTTACACTTGCGTTAGTAACTCCTGCCAACATATTGTGTAACTTATACCATTTTCATAACCAGTAGCACAATTTGATTTATTCAGAAGTTGTTTTTTATTTTTATAACGCAATATTATATTCATCATAAAAATACGTTATCGAGTTTAAATTTATAAAGACTATGACACGATAATTTTGTTTTTGTTTTTCATTCTTAATATCCTTCCACGAAGATTCACCTGGCTAAGAGATTCGTGTACATCAATATACATGCAGAGTCGGTAAATGGTTAAAATGCATTCTCATAATATTACAATTTACTTCCGCTTCTCAGAATTTAACATTCCGCTAAATACCTTATTAATTAATTTTATTCTAATACAGCGCATTGTGAAACAATTTCGCGATGTCGATGTCGAAATCCATAAATAAATTATTATCGAAACCAGTAATTATAACTGGGGCTAATTTAATAGTTCGCAAGCAATACAATTATCATTTATTTAGCAACTTCTGTCGCATACAATAAATGATAATTTATAAATTCGAGACGTGTAATTTTCATTAATTTTAGTGTACCTATTTACTGAAAAATGGAAGATCATGTTGTTTTATGAAATACTGATTGCAGACACGAAATATATGAAACATGATAGCCATGCTAGTTAAATTGAGTGTATAAATTCCATCAATATATCGTGAATGTTAAATTGGAGAGCAATGCGTTCGCCCCCTGAATACACATGTCAAACGTTTAAATTTTAAAATATACACTCATCTACCAATGTTTGTTATGCAGTCGCATATCAGTGGTGAAAGAAATATGAATTTTTAGTGAATTGCACGCAAATATTCCAATTCTAAAGTTACTGGTATAACATGGGTATGGTATATTGAATCAAACAAAAAATAATGTATCATATCAAATAGAGCTTGCATATGTATATGCTAGAGTATAGTGCAATTTAATAATCGAAACATCATTCATGCTTCGCGTTGAATAAACAAAATGTTTTTTATATTCAAAACCAAACTTTCTGCTTGCTTCACAGACACTCAGTCGTTATTTTCATGGTATGTTCAATTGGTATGCATGTTAAAAACGTGTTAAAAAGTTACTTTTGGTAGGTCTTATTTTGCGAGGCACATTTTATGTATTCATTGATGTTGTTACGAGCCAGGGCTTGGCGAGTTTGGCCGGGAAAAAGGTTCAAGGGTTATGGTTACACCTGATAACCGGGTAGTGGGTTAACAGGTCAAACTTGAATGACTGACCTGGGAAGAGGTCCGTGTTCTCCCAGGACTGGCCGACGGTTGTGAAGCGTCGGATAGCCGAGAGTCACGGCAAAGGGAAAGAGTGCGCTTCTCTGGACAGCTGACGTCGTCAGGTAGCCGATAGGCGCGGATGGAAGGATTCCGGATCTCCGGACTATTTGGCGGGTGTGAAGCGCCACGTAGCCGGCTCACCAGAATCAAGGAAGGTGTGTGTTTCCGGACAGCCGACGTACACGCCGGGTAGCCGTATAAACACGGATGGTCAGGTTGGGTTCAGGTAAAGGAACTCGTAACGTGCGTACACCACGAGCGACTATGATGTACTTTGTGGGTCCCGTTCAAATCGAGGATTTCCTATGTATTGGAAGAAGGTGCAATGGAACAACAACCTACGAGAAAACTATGACTGGTATATTCAAGATGATATGGAAGTTACAAAGATTGAGTGTGTACAATGAATCCACGGGTTTTACGTATAATAATTACACGGGGGCTCACCGAAGATTGAGATATGGAAGCCAAGCAGTAACTACGTACTGAAAGGAGATATCTGCTCGAAGGGGATTAACCCGATCTTGCAATGTCTGTGTCAACGAACGAAACTAACGCAACGAACGCGTGACCAGGACTAGCCCGATTTGATTGAATTTCGTGGTCCTTATATACTCGAAAATTAGGCTCGTAATTGTGGAAGGGGTAACTGCAGTTGCTCCAGTTTCGTGGGAACGCTGCGAGGGTGGTCTTCTGTTTTCCCGGATTCTGTTTATTCCTTGTAGGGCTGGCGCCTCCCAGGGTCTGAGTTTCTTTTAGGAGGGGTCCTAAGTGTGCAGGTGCGGGCTTGGTCGCGTACGCGTCTTATGATTATAAACATTTGTAAAAATTCCAACCGTCGTCCTGGGTGACACGTTCCCGAGCGAATCAAAATTATGAAATAATTTCACCTTGCGTAACAATGTCATTCCAAGTTTATTTCAGACTTTTCCACTCATTGTTCTCGACTTCTACAAACTATTTTTTAATGCCTAATTTAATAATAATAGAATCCTGAAATGGAAATCAAAGCAAATTCATTTGTTATTTAACTGAATTTTTCTCAGCTCCTGCAGACTATTTTTTAATGTCTGATGGGTCAAATAAAAGCGCAAGATCCCAACTTTAATTTGCAAGTGGTTTCAAATAAATCCCAGTTATAGAAATGTTATTAACAATAATAGAATCGTGACACAGAAACTTAAAGCAAAGTCTATTATTTAACTTCATCATCGCCTTACCCATTCTTCTATTAACCTAATAATTCGTGCATCTAATAAAATAGAAAAATCTGCAGCTAACTATAGTTGTCTTCAAGAGCACCCGATGTTTTGCATTGCAACGTTACGTATACATATTATCGTTACACTGGCAGCGTTAATTTCATCTATAATTCCGCGCAATCGAGGCGGAAATTTCGCAGAAATATCAGATGCTCAGGGATGCTTGGCGCCGATACGCAGCGGTAATCATATGCACAAACTTGCACGTCATTCACGTGCATGCACATCCGATCGTGCATGCGAATGCGCGCCAGCAGACGCGTTCGCTGAAACAATCTCGCACTTGACGCTCGTGTGGCAGGACACTTTATATCGCTTTATCCGTTCGTTATATCGTCTATGAATCCTTCAATTCTCGTCAATTCTTGATAATTTTCTGTCTGTTGTAGAAAATTATCAATCAGACAAATGCGGCTCCAGCAGAGCCTAGTTCTAACTGCAATTCAATTGAGATTCGAGGTGCTGGCGAATGTAGTGTATCGATGTGTATACATAGTTAGTTGAATTTAAAGCACATAATTGGATAATTTTGTTTTTTATAATTTAGTTGTCATTAGCTATTAGCTATCACAAGAATATAATACAGTAAAAATGTTATTAACAATATGAACGTAGGTAATATATTTATATTGGTTAAATTATTGTAAATTGTACATTAAACAAATTTGATTTAATAAGACAAATAGTAATCCTGAATTAGTGAATTTTTATCAGCGCTTTTTATGTTTATAATTATGTAGTTTTTGTACTGAATGTAATAAAGTGACAAAATTCCAGATTCTCTCGAATCATTTTTCGGTTTCTGATCTGTGCATGAATTATTGCATATTCTAAGCATTAGTATTATATTATTCTAACAGCATGCTTTTAATAAAAAAGAAACCTTCGAAAGGATAAATATAGTATACTTACGATATTAATCGGAGAATTTCACCACAATTCGCAGAGAAAATAAATGCATGCACTTCATCCGATAAATGCAAATCTACCAGTACGAAAACGAAAAACAGTTTCTCCGCAGTATTGATTATGTGTGGAAAAATTCATATCGCCCGACTCTGTGCATGCAGGTTAATCAATGTAAATAGTCGCGTATTATTCCCTCATTGTTCGTGAATCTGCGGTTGCCCGGGCAAAAACTGATCACTCGTAGCTACATGAATAAGCCAGGCAAAGTTCGGTGAATGTTCATGCAAAATCTGAATCAATAGAAGTAAAAAGTCGATTCACCAATTATTTCACTTCTCCTCGATCAACGATGTTTTCCTTCACGAGACTTTACAAAGGGAAAAGTGTACTAAATTCAGCCAAATTCAGCGGACAAAGTTACCGGAAGAAAGGACAATCACCGCCTTACTCTATCGTAAACAAAATGTATTAAACTAATTCTTAGTCAACTATGTTAGTTAAATTGGAGTTGGTCACTAAATGATGAATATGAAGACTAAATTGGATATTAAATGGCCTAGTTCATTGAAGCAGTAGATCTGGCAACGTCAACATCAGAAATAAAGCAAATTAAAATCACAGAAATTAATGTACTTCAATGAACTGTCGCTGACTATTTAAATATCTAAGCATATATTGTAAACTCTCGATAAGTGACGGTATATTCCAATTTACACGTAAATAACAAATGTCGCAACCTTCGCAAAGCCTCCTGGATTCTATCAATGAAATTTCGCTTCTTCCACGCGATATGTGACGTTCTAAGTTCCTAATTTACCGTCTCTTATAGAGAATCTACTGTACTTTAAATTTCTTTGTTACCTGTCAAAAGAGCATCAAATTTCCTACAAAACCACAGTATTCAAGTTTATGCAGTAGGTCCTCAATAAGCGACGGTATTTCGATCTACGCATAAGTGACAGAAAGTTATCCCCACCACACTTTCACCGCTGTCGTCGAAACAAATTTCGCAACCTTGTCCACACGTTGTAGATTCTATCAATGAAACTTCGCTTTCTCTACATGATAAGTGATGTTCTCATGCTCCCGATTTACCGTCACCTATAGAGAATCTACTGTATTTGGATATGCAAACATACAGGGTGTTCAGCTACATGTGGACAAAAATGAAAGGGATGATACTATGGGCTAAAATGAGACGAAAAAGTAGAATACATTTTTTTCGTTTGAGGTTTGGTTTTTGAGAAAATTGAGATTGAAAATTCTGACTGATGAAAAATAATAGCAAAGCTACAACCTGGTACAAACGGAAATTACGGTAAAAGATGAAAGAAGATGGTTTTTCATGTCAAAATGCGCAATAAACAATTTTTTCATACGACGCTTCATTTTCAAGAAAATTTAGTTTGAAGTAAGTCAGTTGTTGGGTGAACTAAAAATATGTCGGCCACTCGTGCGCTTAACGAATATTCAAACTCAATTTCCGCGAAAACGAATCGTTCGTTTTCAAGAAAATTGGATTTCAAAATTTGTTAAGTATGCGCGTAGCCGCAATCTGCTAAAACTGGCTTCTTTCGAAGTCAATTTTCTTGAGAACGAAGCGTCGTACGAAAACATCTTATTATTGTAACTCCATAATTACACCCGACAAATTTTCTGGAATTTTTCCATTTTCTCAAAAACGGAGCGTGGTAAGAAAAAACATTATTCTTTATTCTTGAGGCATTTTGACATGAAGAATCATCCTCTTGTCAGTTTCGCCGCAATTTTCGGTTGTATCAAGTTGTAGCTTCTTTAATACACCTCCAATGGATGAATTTGAAACACAATTTTCTCGGAAACCAAGCGTAATCAACGAGTAAAATTTATTTTATCTTTTCGTCTTATTTTAGCTCATAGATTTGCCCTTTACATTTTCGTAAAAAATTTACAAGTGATAAAAGAAGAAATATGTTTCATTTATTTTACACAGAACTTTCAGAGCTTCACGGTATGCGCGTAAAATATTTTACTTCCTTGGAAGATACAAATAAGAGAAATATTTTAGACGGTGAAGTTTCTCAGCGTTAGAATTCATCAAAAATGAAGAAGTGATCGCTGGGAGAACATTACCGTGAAACGTTGTGTCTTCGAAAGTTTCGTACTGAATCTGCTGTTTATCTTTAGACCGAAGCAACTTTGCCAATGAATTTTTAGGAATAAATGGTTGTGCTATAGAAACTTCGCAACACATATGGATAACGGTAATTCTTCATTGTATAATACACCAGTGATAAATACGCAAATGGGATATGGAGTGTTTTCTGTAGAAACTTACAATTAAATAAAATTATGCAATAATTGTATTTTTGTCTTGGAAAGAAATGCTTTTTTGTATTTACGAACGGGAATTTATTTGAATAGTTTTCTTGTTCTTCAATCTATTGCTTTTATAATAGCAGAGTATTCTTATTCTTAGCAAAATTGAATACGTTCACAAAATCTCTCCATTCTTGCAATATGTTTCGTTAGGAAATTAATTATTTCAACCATTTTATTTATTACGTATTCGTTACAATTGAGCAATAATCTGTAAATAATATACAAAATCTTAGCAGCAGAGATCGAGATAAAAATTAACAAATAAAAAATGCACAATCATTAAAGAAGTTCATTAATCATTAATTTTATTATAAATAGTTAAATACGTGAATAGCAAAATACATTTATCCACCCATTTTTAGGTGTTTTCTGAAATAAAATTTGTAACATTTGTTCCTTTATATGTCTGACGTATTTTATTGTCTATCACAGAAGAATAGACACGAAAATATTATGTGATTAGTAACTTGCAATACAACTTTCAACTGAAACTTAAATTTAATAAACTTTCAAATGAACTGTTTAATTGAATGTCGTTTTTCGTTTACATCGTTTGTCAAACTATCTTTGACGACGAATTAAAGAAATAAGTGCGTAATAGAACAAACAAAAAACGTGGCTAATCACCAGTGAATTTGAGTTTCGAGAATGACAGGGAAAACAAGCTCCTCTGAGTAGATTGCTAAATCGGAATTTGAATCCGGGTCGTTCGTGTATTGAACTATACTGTTCCACCCGTTGGATTATTGAGGCCACTGCGTTTATTTCGTTAATCCTAGCATTTGAAAATAATTGCTGTCTGCAGCACAATATACATGTACAGAAAAAGTTTGTATAGTTTATACAAGCTTGTATATTTGTTCATGCAAACGTGGAATAAAAACTGTTTCGAAACAGAACACTTTGCATATAATAAAAACTTTCTCATTATTTATTCTACTGTCTAATACGATTGAAAAAATTTTATACAGAATTGTAAACACAATTATATGATAGTAAAGAACTGTTATTAAAATTTTACTGAAAGTACTACATTTCCTTAAACGTAAAATTCGGATTATGGATATCGTAATTTAAAATCCATTTCTCCCTCAGCAGTTAATTTTATAGCAAAATCTTAATTCATAAATTCATTGATAATTATTGATAAATGGGGATTGAAGGATCAATCCCGTAAGAGCATATCGAACGTCGAAAGATCTAAAATCGCTATTTTGCATCGCTCTCGTTAAAAAACCTTTAGAGAAGCATGCCAATAAATTTTTATTGCTACTTTGCGATGATTACGTCGCACGGGTACCAGCGAGCCGATCCGTTTTCGTATAATGGCATCGTAAATCTCATTGGCCGATAACTGTGCCGCATTATCGCGGCCGGTTCGGTGCGACAGAATTTTTCATTGATGGATTTTTCCGAGTAGCATTTGATAATATTTCATCCAGATAAGATGGAATCGTGCAGTGCGATTTTTGTTAATTTTCTCCAGAAGAAAAGATAGACAAGGAGTTTGTAAGCACAAGTAGTAAAAAGTTGCTTACTGCTTCCAGCATAAGTTCGATGAGTATTAAATCCTTAGATAAAAAAAAGTTCTGAATCTCTTATATACTTATATGTATATGGAACATCTATCAAAATAAATGACCGAAAAATCAAAGCAGACTGTTTAGAAAGTTAATCCGCAGTTCGATCCCGCTGCCAATTATCTATCCATTCCGCCTTCGTTTTCGACCAGTTCCCAACGTAATTAGCAGCCACGGGTCACAATCCCCGCGGGAGGATTTTCCATGGCTGCTCTTGAAGAGCAAACCATGGGCAGCGCTCGTGAGGCCAAAGGGGATACCTGTTAAATTCGAATGTAAAACTTGTAATTAACGGGTGGAATTAGTCGAAGCTCCGAAGGATCAAACTTCGCTGGATTTAGTTGACTGTGCAGGCTGGGAAAATCAGCTTCCTGTTTCCTCTATGAATTACATAACCCGTTACTGACAAAACGAACGCCGCACAACCCTCTGTACATGCAAATTTCTAGCTTCACTTGGCCAATCGTACTTTTATGTATTCCTGTGTGCATTTTCCTCTGAGATACGAAGTTCGAAACGAAGCCTGTCGGGTACTTTCTGAATATCGATGCGACAGCACTGCTTCAATTATTTATAATTACACAAAGGCCACGCGTGCTACGGAATAATAAAGAAATAGTAATTGTTTTAAGGTAGTTCTCAGCATTATTATATGAGATGCATTGCTTACAATCATCCAGTACTCTTTCAAACCATGAATAACAAATGCAACCTTGTCGTATTCTGCAACCTCTTTATTTCCATTCGACCAATCGCCGTTCATAATAAATCTTCACAAGAAATCGCTAATTAAACTAATTAATCGATGCTGCCACGTTCAAAAACATATATATATATATATATATATATATATATATATATATATATATATATATATATATATACACATACGTATGTGTATATATTACACATACATTATGGTGGTTCTTAAGAAAACAGCAAAGTTCAAGACTAGCTTAAAATTTTTAGTAAGACTGGTTTGAAGTACAGAAAGCCCTCCGAAAACGTCACTCATAGCGCAGAAGGAGCGAAATTAGATACCCTACGAGTCGGAGCCAATTGTGCTACAAAATGTGCTGTAATTCCTTATTATTGAAATACACCAGATTCTCTATAAGTGTCGATAAATCGCGACCCTGAGGATGTCACTAATCATGTAGAGGGAGAGAGATTTCGTTGATGGAATCTACGAGGCATGGCCAAGGTGGCGACATTTATTATTGTATGATGGCAATAACTATCCGTCACTTACGTGTAGATCGGAATACCGTCACTTATTGAGAATCCACCGTAGAAACTTCAATATTATGGTTTTGTAGAAAATCTGATGCTCTTGTGATAGGTAACACAGAAATTTAAAGTACAGTAGAGTCTCTTTACATGGCGGTAAATCGGAAACCCCGAGGACGTCACTTATCGCGCAGAAGGAGCGCAATTTGATACCCTGCGGGTCGCGGCCCATTGTCCTATAAAATGTATTGTAATTCCTTATTACTGAAATACAGTAGATTCTCGATAAGTGACAGTAAATCGGGACCCTGATACCGTCACTTATCGTGTAGAAGGAGCAAAATTTTATTGATAGAATCCAGGTGGCGCTGCTAAGTTGGTGGCATTTGTTACTGTTTCGACGACAGCGGTCAAAGTGTCATGGGGATAACTTTCTGCCACTTACGTGTAGATCGGAATACCGTCACCTATTGAGAATCTACTTATACATATTTTGCAGTTTACTGTCCTCTTTCTTTCTTTATTTCTTACTGTGCCATTTTTAAATACACTTCGTTACAGTATGACCCCGAGTGATCCGCAATAAAAGGTTTAAGTTTTAAACAATTAACGCGCTATCAAATTTTTTACGCTTTCTTGCTTAAATTTAATTATAGTAACATTCTTATTGGAAACAATAACTGGCTTCTTGTAATTACGTTTAATTACGTATCTCCTTTTCACTAATTATGTATATCGCGCGAACGTATCGTGAAATAATTTCAGTTTCAATTATATCGCACGAGTATCCATAAATATTGCATTGCAGATATTCGCTAAAGATAAAACTACATTTATTCATTTCCACATTACAAAATAATACGAAGAATCCTATATTGCACGGTAATTATAATAACTAGACTGCGGATTCTTATGCAAATTTATATTTTTCACAATATAGTAAAAGCAGTAGAACTTCAGTAGAGAATTATTTTACGTACCAGGTATTCCAAAAATCCCTATTACTTGGATATTTTGTATATTTTTTCATATTATGTGCACTTCGTACAATTTAGCATCTTCAAATTTCCTATAAATGCATAAAAATCCAGAGTCTAATAACAACTTAGCTCCGTTACATCACAGATAAACAAAATTTCAAATATTTAAGTAAAAATATATTGTTTCACCACAAATAAATTTAAAACGATTCTGCCCGAAGCAGATAGAAGGGGCCACAGTTTCGTAAACGATAACGAAATTCGTAAAGCCATTTACCTATTGTCCGTAGAATGTCGGTAGCTCGATATGGCTGCCCGACGCGTCGGCTCCTCGCGGATCAATCGCGACAATTAATAGCGATTCGTTCGAGTCGGAATCGTCGGAGACGGAATTCAAACTGACGCGGCCGAAAATCACGGCCCATTGCATTTCCAGCGCACTTAATGTTTCATTAGTCGTGTACGTTGTTTGACAGTCGAAGTCTCCGATAATTAAATGCATACACCGCCCCCTAAATACCGTGCGCGAAACGTTCATTACCTTATTGAGTAAACAGTTGATCGATTCATTCGTCGAACGCTCTCCGTCTACCGTTCTGTCTCGCGCATTTTTTTATTTTCTGTTTCGGGACATTGCCGCGGCAGGATATTGACAACCGAACGCGGAACCATTTGGAAAAATTCGTTGGGGCATTCGATCGTGCTATGCATATTCATGTGTCGCAAGTAAATTATTTAAAATCGTTTAGTTGTCGAAATAGCTGTTTCCGAATCGATCTTTTCTCTGGCACGATGGTTTTTCATCGATGCATTCAATTGAAATCGTTTGATGAATTTTATCGATAAATATTTTCATCGGTAATTACGTTTATTAATTATTAATTGATTTATAATTAATTTGGGTTCAATTTATATTTAAACAATTTTCATGTATTTCATTCGTTAAGGTTTAGAAGGTTTCCCGGTTAAAACATAAATAAATAAATTATGGAAGGAACAGTGCGACGAGAATTTGAATGGCAAGTCCGACGAGAAGAAGCTGAAGTTTATAAGAGGAATTAAAAGACAGTCTTCTGATCCAAAGTCGATTAATTGAAGCATATCCGCTATTCAGTTCATTGAAAATTTGTCCAGGCACACGGCTTTAATACCGCAGTCGTTTCGCTCACTTTAGGATACAATGGAATCTTAAAAGTTCCTGTTATAAAGATCCTTGGCCGTGTTTCCTGTTTGGCACGTTTCGCGGTTAACGAGAGTTTAAAGACCGCGCGAACGAAACTTTTCAACCGCTTCCTTTTAATTTAAATGTTCATCTCGACTTCCGTCTTTGTCGAGAGAAAATAAATCTCGCAGCCAAATGTATACGTTCAATTGTTCGATGAAAAATGCATTGATTCCTTAGGATAAAAATTGGCATAATAACGTATGGGTAATAGTTTGCAGTAGATAGCCTTGCAAATTTAAGAAATGTCTAAATCCAACTGAATGATGTAACTTAGTGGGGTACATTTAATTATGGCTAATTATTACGTATGTCTGTGAAATTTATTTTTAAAGAACATGCAGGATATTTGTTCTGTTAAATGGCATTAGAAAAATTGTGTCTAAAATTGGAATACGCTATTCTTAATAGTTTGAACTGATTTCCAAAATTGCATTTAAATATTATAAATTATAATTTCCACTGCGTATTTTGTAATAAGTATATTTAATAGTATAATAGTTTTTCATTTATTGTTTCATTTTTTTAATACTGTAATGCACTAATGACAGAATGATTTTGATTAAGATATGCTATCGTGAATTTTCTGTTGAAACTCATGTTTTTTTTAAATTTATTTACACTGGATTTCATTTACTTTGACTTTTTTATATATTGAAATTAATAATATAACTATACATACAACGCATTTTGCTTGTTTATTGTGTCACCCTTTTACATACTGAATTAATATTTCTCACTAAATCGCTCTATAAAATTATTATGAAAAAGCATATCGCTCTTCCTTTTTGCTTTCCGTAGCCCAGATAAAAAGTGTCGAGTAAAGATTTATAGAAGTGCTCTAGAAACGAATTTAAACGTCGAAGATTCGCCTTTGTCAGCGGTAAAAATGGCCAATTTCTGAATCCTTGAAATCCGTACGTTTTATCCAAGTTCCACTTGAGAACGTCTATCTTGCTGATCTATGATGGCGTTCTAAGTAGTCTTATCCATCAGCCATTTACCGACACCGTAAACCTCGCTTGTGAGCCGAACTCCAGGCGATGCGATCGAATCGCCTGTTATTTGTTCTCGCCGCAGGATCAGACATGGGTCATTCACGACCCACATCCTATTTTCACCGCTATCCCGGCTAATGTCCGAACTAGAAAAGCTCCTGCTCACTTAACCGCGAGAAAAAAAAATGTAGCTTTCAACTTGCGATTCACTTGTTCCATTCGATTATAAGTTTGTTCATTTATATCCAATTATACGTATAGCCACTAAATATTGACATCTTGATTTACGTCACTATTATTGTCTGTATAAAAAAATGTCTCAGATGAAGGTTGAATATAAAGGTAATGTGAAGGTCAACTTTGTTTTGTCTTTTTAATGGAGTCACACATTTTTAGTTGCGCGCATCGACTCGGACCGCCCGTTTTCCACGAATTTTCCACGAATTAAGGTGGCATGATCGAAAGCTTATCGGTTTAAAGGATATCTCAACTTTAATCTAGTAGTACTTACCGTGTGTAAGACACAACAGAAGAATACTTATTGCCTTAAGTCCCTCTGTCTTATACGTGGCAAGTTACCTTAATACTTTGTTATGGAAAATGGCGAGCCGGGTCGGTCTATGTAATTAAAAATGTATGATTCCATTAAAAAACAACAGAGTTAACCTTCACGTGACCTTTACGTGCCCAACTCCGAAGAAAACAATAATATCAAAATATGACCCCCTTGAAGTTATTCAAATTTTATCTGAAACATTTTTTTAATACGGATAATAATAATGTTGTAAATCAAGCTGTCAATATGTTAGATTTAAACGATCCGCGTATGGCGTGCGTGTCGTCATTCTGTATTCTTCTGTTTTTTCGTTCGTCGTTGTCACCTCCTTGCATTATATTCGTTAAGTCCTTTTTGTATTTCATTCGAATAATAATAAAGACACGATTATATTTGCGCTGTTGCACTTGCGTTAGTAACTCCTGCCAACACAATATTTAGTGGGCCGCCTTGTATAAATCGTTATCATAACTACAAATTCATTAAAAAATTGATATAATAGATGGGTAATAGGCGTTTTAATATTTCGTAGGCATTTTTTATAGGTTTTTAGTATGGGTACACGTTAAGTATTATGTTGATACATTTATTATGATATGTAAACGAAATTTATAATTTAATTTATAGGACTGAAGTGTCTATTATTTGTAGTTAATTCGAATAAGTTTATCAATAATCAGCTATATCTTAATTAGACCAGAGTATTTGTATAATACTTTTATTTTACAAAATGGAGGCTGATGTCATAATAAATATAGATATACATATAACAATTTAAAAAGAAAAATATTAATGTTAGCTCAGATCCTTCATAAAATTTATAATTCTTCCACGAAGGACTCGTTTGAATTTTTGAAAGTCAGACAAATAATTCCATGTAGTAGGCACAAGTATAATAAAATATTTCAAATTAACAAACCTTACCATTATTTAAACTATTTTTACGATGTCGGATTTCGTTAAAATGATCCTCCTACCTTTTCCACGATCAACTACTCATACATACATATGATTTCACGAAGCCATTCGGTAATCCCATGCTCTATATATAACGAATGCTCATATCGAGCACAGCCAGCACAAAATCCCGGTACGTAATATGAAATTAGGTTTGAAATTACGCTTTTTAGATTTCCTGGAAAATTTAGGATTACATTCTCCAGTCCCAGAGGGTATCACTACCAATATTAGATATTATATCAGTAAATTTGGTGAATGTTAAATTATTCCAATGGAGTTTCAAGGCTATTCGAAGTGGTCGATTCCTTTTTCCAATAATAATCAATATTGTCTACGAAGTAATTGTTTAAGAAGTGATCAGGTATTTCCTGGTTCATTGTTCCACTTAGTTAATTAGAAAAAAATGTATAAATAGAGAAACGTATTTTTTTAATAACAAAAAATTTTATAACAAATATGAAGAAATAAATTGTTACTAGAATTCATTAAAAAATAAATAGATATAATAATGCAAAATAGTTGAATATCTATAAATGAATGAAATGCAATGTAAAAAAGGAATGTAAAAAATAAACATTTTATGAACATTTTTAAATATACTTCACTCTATCTGGTCTAATGAACCAAAACCACGCTGCAGATATTTATTAGCAGCTTCGATACCAATTACGTCACGTCCGCGCATGCGGACATCAACGCACGCCTTCATTTATTGTCGATAAACCGAGTAAATGTGCGAGATATTACAGCCATTCATTAATTCATTGAAGCAATTGGCAAATTATCAGTCGACCCCGGCCGATTCTACAGGTGTCGAGTCACTGCGGCGATTAATTAATAAACGTACTCCGCCCGCGCTGGCGGTGATCTAACCGCGGAGAATAATCAGTCGCGAAATGAGATTCGTTCCTCTCCGCCTTGCGTTCACGTACCCACTTTGTTTCGTTTTTTTTATTTGCTTTATATCGGAAAGATGGTCTCGTTGCATTTATTATATGAATCCCCTGGGACTCGCGAATGACTGTTCAATCGCCGAAGCGCTTTAACTTCATAGGAGCTCGTTACAACTATCGTTCCGAGGGGAATCGACGTTGTAATAAGTCGATGGTATTAAAGCGTAATGCGAGCTCGTTCGAAGTACCATCCTTCCATGAATGAACGTTTTACTTTGGGATAGTTATTAGGTTTAAAATGCAGTCAGACGAATGGCATGTAGGATAAAGTGTGTATGTTAAAGGCACAGGAGAAATGCATTTAATATTTGGAAGTATTTAAATTTCTATGTTTCACATTTTTATAATTCAACAATGCTGAAAATACCAATTAAACGAAACACAGATTTTGCAAGAAGTGCAAGTATTGGAATGCTAATTTTAATGGTAAAAGTAATTAAATTTATATGAATAGTATGAGAAATAATTTTATTCGTAAGGACTAAAGTATTATATTATAAAAGTATTATCTTATGCAGTAGGATGTTTCATTCCTTAAATAATGCAATGAAATAATGAATTAATGCAAGCGTCTTCCGTGTTTTGTTCGATATCGACTCGAAAACAAATATAATATCTATTATTAAAAAATACGTGATACATACAATTTTATATATTTTATGTTTCATTTATTACATCTACGAAATATCTACAAAACAAATAAAAATAAATAAGCCATGGGTAGTTTGTTTCGCTGATGTGCAGACACAAATCAGTAAAAAATGAATGGAAATTGTACACAGTACTAAATCGATTGTACTTTCTTTAATAAAGTCGATAATTATGCTTTCTTCAACAAATCCATGTTTAGTTCTTTTTAAATTTTACCTTGAGCCAACATCAAGGGTGAGATTAAAGACGTGCAGATTTCCCTACACACCTGCACGTCCAAAAGGAAAATGAAAGCATTTCGAGGCTAGAAATACGCACAGGTGCACAGATCCCAGCGGAAAAATCGGGAACGCGCGTCGTTTTCCGATCTCTGTACATCCTCGAGACGCCGACGAAGCGTCTTATCGTATTTCACGGGGAAACGAAGGACGAGCTACCCTTCCGCGTCTCTGTTTCCCTCCCATTTCCGAACTGCGCCGTAAAGGATCCAGTTACCGCGTGGAAACGATTTCATTTTTCCTGCCGGATCAGTACCAATCGCGTGTCCTTTTAGCAGGCAATCCAACGGGATTACACCTATGTATAGCAGCAGCGCGAGTCTATCCGTTTCAAACCGGCTACGTTGAATTTGGTAAATTGCACAACTGCCAGGTTCACGGCTGAACTTGGTAACTTGGAGAACGAGACGCGTTGCCACGGCGGCTAACTATTCAATTGTTACCCGGGAATTTCATTCGAATTAATTGGCTGCGGCCTCCGTTTTACGCCTAGGCTGTTATTCGAAATTTAACTCGCGACATAGGACTACAGGCGAAAGTTATATGTACAATGCGATACTGAATAGAGCTATTCGTATTTTGGGAATTCGAGATTTTTTGTTTGACACTTCTGTTATTAGATCGTTGAATTGTTAATACTTTAACAATTTAATTATAATATTTAATTTATTGCAGTA
The DNA here is from genome assembly GCA_023838395.1 of Holcopasites calliopsidis. Classification (NCBI taxonomy): domain Eukaryota; kingdom Metazoa; phylum Arthropoda; class Insecta; order Hymenoptera; family Apidae; genus Holcopasites; species Holcopasites calliopsidis. The sequence goes on from JALHAQ010000045.1 coordinate 428,533, forward strand.
CTATTATTATTATTAAATTTGTAATTGATTAATTATAATATTACGGTAGCTTCTCGGTGAGTGAGTAAAAGTCAGCATTCTCAGATCCTCAGTTATCGTGTACAAGAAGCGAACTTGATAAGTACCTGGGGCATCAAAGTCTGCCCACTGAGAACAGCGTGTTCAAACTTGATGATGCGTTACGGAGTTCAATGGGTGAAGATGAGACGGTGATAGGTGTAACTTATCCTCACTTACGTATAGATTGGAAATCCTTACTTATCGAAAATCTACTGTAATCAATAATTTATCGAAATGCAGGAATCTGCTAACAGCAAAACTGATTTTTACCACAAATCCAAATTTCTTTCGAATTTTTATTTGAATGTAATTAGCATTGCTCTCTTATTTAAAGATACCAACTTCCTGCCTTATCTATTTTTTGTTACTGTAACAATCCTGCTTTTACAAAAACCCACGTCTTTCCAACTTTCATGATGCTTCGTTCTATTCTTTACCATTCTCAAGGAGCCTTCTGTTCAAAAGAATCTTCTATAAAATAAACAACGCTGATCCTCGCTTATCGAGAATCTACTGTAATCCGTTTAGCATAGTATTGCATATTGACATTTATGCAGTGCAATAATTGTAGCTGCTAGTAAGTAACTCCTAGGCGTGGGAGCGACGTGGCGAGATAACTTATCCTCACACACGTGTAGATCAGAAATCCTCACTTATCGAGAATCTGCTGTAATTAATAATTTAACAAAATTCAGAAATCTACTAACAGCAAAGCTGAAGTTTCACCGTAAAACCAAATTTCTTTCGTATTTGCATTTGCATATACAAAATTTGTACTTAAAAATTGTACTTATTCTCTCCTCTAATTAGACCAACTTCCGCTCTTATCTATTTTTTGTTGCTGTAACAATCCTTTACAAAAGTCCACTTCCTTTCAACTTTCAAAGGCGCTTCATTCTATTCTTCACCCTCTTCAAGAAATCTGTTCAAAAGAATCCTGTATAAAATAAACAACGCTGATTCTCGCCATCTCTTTAGCCTATTTTCAAGAACAGGACTTATATTCCACTTTTACAATATACTGAATGAATTCAAAGTAAGGATAAGTACAAAGCGGCTTAGTTCGCACAGTAAATGTGAGCTGTCCTCAAATCTGAATTGCTTTTTTGTTTTCTTCTCCCTGAGTAGAAAGGATTTATTTCGTAAAGCTTGTAACACGCTTAGGACGTCCACTACAGGGGTAATTAATTCTTCAATTTAAGCTCCCGTGATTTATATTAACCCGTCTTGGCTGTCTTGTACGCGTTTCCTCTCCGCTTAAATCGCAGCTTCATCTTAACCGGTAACAGACATTTCCGGACGAATGGATGGCTTGGCCGGAAGCGCCAGATTTTGGGCTGAACACTTACATTTATTATCGTGCATGTAAATGTCGTAGGTCATTTTACGTAAACATTTAGAAAAATGCTCTACATTGCATTTTTTTCTTTTTTTTTTTACAAACGCCGATCTTCCACAGAAAGAAACGATTTGAATAATTTGGGGTAGTTTAAGCTGACATCCAATAAAGTAGCATCTCAATAATCGCAAGTCTTCTGTCTGCACGATTGGACGAACAAAAAGTAATAAGTTGCAAACGGTGTAGGTAATTGCTGCTAAAAATAATCAGGTGTATTTATGTTACTATTCAATTAACGTTATTGTGAATAATTCATGAAGTTTGATTATTCGTCTTAACAACGTATAAATAATAAAAGGTAAGAAATATGTTGACTTTGAATAAAATTGATTTCACCTCGATTATTTAAATTTATTCTTTAAAAAATCAGTTGAATGCATTTCTTTCTTGTAAATGATTGTTGATGCAAATTATGCGGTTCATTATTACTCGTTTATATTATAATTATAATTACATCGCAATACAAGCAATACTCGTGGAGATTGTCCATACCGGATGACAGATGTTTCCCATGCTTGTCTCTGGTGAGCTTGCAAGCACGCTTAAGCATCGAATCTGCCCTCATGTCGCGGCCACTTGAAGATCTGTGCTGTCAATTAGTAACTGTTCGAAACTACGAGGAGACGGCTAATCTTGATCTGTGCGTTTCCAGAACGCCGTTCATGAACGGGGTTCAGCGAAGCTGTGATTGACAGTCGCATCGACGAATTCAACAAATATTCAATTCAGACTGTTGGCTAATCAATGCGACTCGTCGGAAATTACAGAAGTATTAATGATAGATGCGTGATGAGATGAGGAATATTGATGAAATTCATCCTGATTAATTCTTGTAAAAGGCACGAATTAAAAAAGAACTTAAAAATTCATTTGAATAATTATAATTTGTTTAAATTAAAATTCAGTTTAGATTAAAATTTAACTAGACTCGTCTCTTTAAAATCTCAACTAAATCCATTCGTTTTTTTTAAAGAACTATTTTATTAATAAGCATTTCTAATTCCTCCTCCCAAAGAGCCAGTACTGGAAAGAGAGCTCCTTTGAATAATCTTAGTATCTTCAATCCTTATAAAAAATATTCAATTAAAATACAATTAATTTCTTTAAAATATCAGCAAAATGCATTCGTTTTCTTAGGAGCCATTAGTAAAAATTTTCAGTTCAACCATCCAAAGAGCAGAAAATTGGAGAGGAAAAAAAAATTCCTTTAATAATTCCAAACTTTTAAAATTTCGTCGAAAATATTCAATTAAAGCTCAATTTTAATTTATTCCTTTAAAATATCAGTTAAATCTATTCGTTTTCTTGGTAACTATTAATGATAATATCCAATTCATCCTTTCAAAAACCAGAAACTGGAAAGAAATCAACAACTGCTTTGAACATTTCCAGTCTGTTAAAGTCTTATCGAAAATATTCAATTAAAATTCAATTTTTATTCATTTCTTAAAAATTGTCAGCTAAAGCCATTTTTTTCTTAAGAAATATTCGCGAAAATTTCTAACTCGTCCTTACAAATACAAAATCATAAAATAGAACCTAAAAGATTTGTAGCGACCTCCAATTCCTTCCACTAGAGGGATTTGGCGCGAGCTGCCACTTTCTCTCGAAAGTGCTTGCCCCGACATCAAGGTCCTATATAAACATCCTGCGACTATCCCTTACTATCCCGACGTTTAAGGCAAGGGTCTGCTAGGTAGCCTTACTGACGAGTCCTCTAGCAGGCCCAGGATGGAAACGCTCTCCTAATCCCTACTCCATAATTTTCCGCTCAGTCCTTCCACTACACCTTAACCGCTACAGATTCTTTGAATTTCTATATTTTAAAATCTCGTTGCGATTGTTCAAATAATATACAATTTGAGTTCATTGCCTTAAAATATCTGCTAAATTCATTGGTTTTCTTGGGAACTATTAATAAAAATTACTGATTCGCCCTTCCAAAAGTAAAAACTGGAAAAAAACTGGAAGAAACCAAAAACTGCTTTCAATAATTCCAGTCTCTTAAAACCTCATCGAAAATATTTAATTAAAACTCAATTTGAATTCGGTCGTTTAAAATATCAGCTAAACGCATTTGGTTTTTTGAAAAAAATTAATAAAAAGTTCTAATTCATCCTTCTCTAGAAAACAAAAATTATAAAACAAACTAAACATCCTTTTGCATAATTCCAATCTTTTAAAATACCACTGCAACAATTATATTTCATATTATCAAGCTGATCATCGATTTTCCCAAAAAATTAAAACAGCCTTTCGTGCGTTCCAAACACTGAAGAAGCAAAAATAATCATCGCGAAACTAAACCTGTCCATTTACCGTCTGCCGAAAAAAAAACGCTTATTCAAGTGTATATCCCACCGCGGTTGCGTCGCGTCGCGTTGTCAAGAGTGGCTCGTGGAACCTCATATAAACAGTCATAAATCACGAGGAAGCGGTAAATAGCAACGTTCGCGCGAAATTCCGGCAAACATGGGCGACATTTCGATAAAGGGCAGAGGGGCGGCGAAGGTTGGAGCTCGGTGGAAAAAAGCTCTGGTCGTCGTGCGCGATATTCAAAAGCACCGGGCTCGGCGAAACGCGTTCGGGGGCAACCGTAGTGGCGAGCATTAGCGAATGGAAAGTGGTGAGACTTTTTGATTTCAAACGCGTATCCGGGTCGACTGTGTAAAAGAATAGTAAGTCCAGCACAATGCTACGTTCCGAAACAGGTCGGTGAAATTGTCAGTGGAATACTCGTCATTTAAATCAACTGCCTGAAACTCTATGGAACTGGGTCGAAGATTAAAAAAGTAAAGCCGGACAATGGTGGACGGGGTACTATTAGGCACACTGGGTGAAAGGGTGCCTGTAAGCATTTAGCGGAGGGAATGATTAAAAGGAGGGAAATTCGTGGGAAGAATATTAAAAACGCACGAGGGAGTTTCACAGGGAGCTGGGATTGAAAAAGTAGGAATAAACAGTATGGTTGTTGGCCAGTTGTTGGTAATGATTGTTTTAAAAAAACACATGAATATTAAATTACTTATCCTTTTTTAAATAAATAATAATAATATTTTCGTGCTTCTAATGCAGTTAATATTTCTTCTCTTTGGGTTATTGTAATACAGAAATAGAATTGTTTTTCTCTTAGTTATCAAGGTTGTCGATGTTTTTTGACACATAAGTACATGTCTTTTTATTACACCGTGTAGCAGGTCGAAAAATACATTTCACATATGTACAACAACATGTCCTTGAAATGACCTTGATCTCCAACAACTGCATGCTTGATTTGACTAATAATTAAATATGTTCCGCTCATAAGAAATATGTTTTCTGTAAAATTTTATGAATTCTTGATCGCCTCCTATTCAATTTTATTTATACTTAAATTAATGGAGTGTTTCAATTATTTATACTGTTTTTTTCCATTCAATTTAAGAAATATCCGATTTATAATTGAATTCTTATGACCAATCACCACCAGGTGATACCAACAACTGTACTATTTTTTATACGAGATTTTTGTTAATAAAAGTGGGAGTCAAAAAATTGTCAGCCGCGTACTCCACGGATACGACTTCAGAGAAGAACTTGCTGTACAAGATCTTGCTCGGGGATATTGCTTACTATGTTCTGAAGGTGTTGCGAAGTAGAGTATAACTGTACGGTACCAACTGGTGCGGAAAGCAAGAATGAATACATCGCGGCAGCTGTAGCAAAGTATTCGATCCACGGAAATTTATGTCAATAGTGTAATTTCTTTACCTTTTATAATATCATATGATTTGTGCATTATATTTATGGTAACTAGTTTTTGGATTGTTCTTTCCAAGAAGATTGTGGACTACGCAATATTTATCATTAATGTTTTCGTACATTGTAGACTTCGAAGTTAGAGAGTTTAATATAAAGTTTTTTATATTTGAATAAAGCACTTTTCAATAGTAGGATGCTTTTATTAAGTATATTTGCGAGTACATCGATGTTTATTTACAAGAAATTTTCAAGGAAGGGAAGTCCGCTCAAAAAACAATCGACTGCGTTCAGTGCAGCGATTTTGATATTTAATATGAAACTAAACTGCAGTCAGTTTGTTCTGAGGATTTAGTATGTTGAACATGCAAAGTGTATGCAAAATATACTCATACTATATTTACGGATTAAGCAGAAAACATGTCTCGTCATTCTATTTTCACTTATTGAAATTTAAATTGCAATATGTCTTAATGTTTTTTCAGATTCTCACGTAAACTTAATTTTTACATATCAAAAAAGGACAGTTATGTGCATACAGTGTACGTACATAATGTGCAGAGAAAATTTATGTCTGGATTTCGCTTGTTGTGTACGCAGAAGCAGTGATAACAGTATAACATATGTAGAGGAAATTTTTGTCAGATTTTACCAAAATAATATACTTCGTGTTACCTTGAATTTCATTTAATGTTTTATTTGGTGTAAAGAAAAATAAAATTTGCGGTTGACCCTATGGTTTTAATGAAACTTGTGTAACAATTGGTTTTGATATTGATTTGCTTGCACTTAACTGTCTATAAAATGAATTTAAAAAACGGCTTGCATTGAATTGTTACAATTTCAATATCAATAACGAATTTCCTTGAACTACCACTTATATTAATTTCATTTTTTAAGGAATAATAATAAATTCGCTATTATATTTCGATTAAAAGAACCACGTCACGTAGTACCGAAAACTCATACAACACTTAATCCTGCAATTATAACCATTTAACTGCGCATCGTAAAATCCCAAAACAGAAAAAAAGGGCAAACTGAATGAAAGCAAAAGAGAAAATAAAGTAAGTCAGGAAACATCACTCAGGTAAATTCCTTTAAACTTCCATCACTTGAAAACCACCGTGCCAAAAATATTCTCCGCCCGTTCCACAGTGGAATATCGAGAAATCTTTCATTAACACGGAGTTGAGGGAAACGAAGCGTGCGCGATAATAAGGAAGGAAGATAGGGCTGCGCAGCACCGTGTCGGCGGATATATTGTTAGTTAAGCCAGAGAGATAGCCGTGATTTAGAATTCGGACACAGGGGCAGTTCCAGGGGGAAGGGGCTACACGCTGTGGCGCAAATGGCAGAACGAAAGGGGTAAACGCGCGTCGCCCCTGCCAGGAACAATGCCGAGAGTGGTGTGTATATCTACGAGCAGACACGCAGCCGACCCTTCGGCGAAGCGAACGATGTCCAAGTTGCCAAGCGGCGATGGCAACGGGCCACGAGGATGGCTCGTAATTGCCGGCCGGTCCTCAAGTGGCAACGACGGCGGTCAATTACATCTCCCACTTCTCTGCATCCCCCCCCCCCCCCCCCCCCCCCCCCGGCCGGAACTGCGACGCCACGGAGTCCCCTTTCACGGAGCAGCAGGATTTGCCGGGGATTATGCCGGACACTGGACCCTCGCGCCTGTAATTTACTAGTCCTCGATTGAGCGATCGAGGAAACGCAAGATCCCACGATTTCCACGCTGCGATCTTTCGCGGTTCGGTGGAATCCGCTTGTTCCGATCACTTTGGGACTTTCGATTTTTTTTTATAAGAATAATCGGCTGATAACATTAAACAGAGAATAAGAAGAGTGTAATGTGTTTCGGGACCAACTGACTACGATAACAGTAATCGATTGATTTTACATTATCCGCAGATAGAACTGTATACATATTCCTTTGGATTAGTATGAATCCAAATATTGTAAATTGCTTATAAGTTGCTTCCAATATACACAGACGTGTAAAATTAAAGGATTGCGAAATTTCCGGATGGATAAGTGTGTCTTCACTTTTTCTGTTTGAAACTTTTACATGCGATCAACAATAATTACAATACGTGATTATACATATTTTATAATACACAGAGTGTTTCGCTGCGTTATGCAAATATTTTAAGGGATGATTGCTGAGACGATTCTAAACAACCTTTTTGTCTACCTTTTCCTTTTCCAAAAAGTTGGTTAAAGCTTTGTTTATTAATTGTTCACGAAACACTGACCAATCAGAGCGCGCGCTCAGGCGAGGGATGATTCTAATACGCCCAACCGCGGCTTTGAACATTCTCGCGGCTGAGCCGGCGCCCTGATTGGTCAGTGTTTTTTATTAATAATTAAAAAACGAAGCCTTGACAAACATTTTGGCAAAGGAAAATGTTGTTCGACATTACCTCAGCAATCGCTTCTTAAAACATTTGCACGAGATGGTGGAACACCTTGTATACATATAATAATATATGTATACATAATTAAAACATGCGCAGGTAAAGTACAATACTTTCGGTACAAATCGAGTTTGACGTTAAAAAGAGTCGCACGAGCTAATTGGAGAATTCAATTAATATGATAGACTGGTTAAACGTGATAAGAAATCTGTTTGGCAAGGTTTGTATACTTTCCATTCGAAGATTAGGAGACACCGGCCGTTCGTGTTTTATGGGGATTCCGGATTTAAGAGAGCTCAGGTGGTAGTCAATTTCTACCTTAAGACCCCCGATTTTGATAACCCTATTAATGGTTTTTGGAGAACGAATGGCCCGGGATGTTATCAGGCTCGATGGATTTAAGAAGGGAAGTTAAGAAAGTAAAGAAGGTTTTACGGGCAGACAAGAATTGATTATAAAATAAGTAGATAAATAAACTTCTTCTTATACTTGTACAGACTATAAATATTGGATATTGAGTACTATAGATTATAAATAATAAGTAACTGAGTATAATAATAATAATAATTAAATAATTGAGTACTATAGATATTGCAAACAAATATTTAGTGTTTTGTGAACTTATAAATTTTAAATAAGTAAGAGTTAAACAAATGACTGCTTGAACAAATATCATTTCCTTAATAATAAATCAAAGTGTATATTATTTGTTGCCATTACAAGTAATATTAATTAAAGAGCACACTGCGTTGCACTCCACCGCGAGAATTTTCATTCTGCCTGATAGCATTGGATGAAATTCCAATTTAGACGAGAATTTGCCTCTAATACCAATATGATCATAGCTTGCTCCCCGCCACAATGATCAAAGGGTTCAGGCGAGATTGAACACCATGCTTCCAGAACACTGAATTGATAGAGACAGTTTTGCATCTTGTGAAGAGAAAGTTCGAAGAATCGTATATATGTACGTCAACGAATTTTTTCTCGATTGAAATGTATTAAAAACAACAGTTTGTCTCTAGTGCTTTTCAACCTCCTTTTAACATTTTTTACTATAGCCACTACATACAATTAAAAATGTTTACTTGAATGAAAAAAAGCTATAATCTGTCACTCTGTAAGTTTACATAACTTCTTTGTAACATCAATAAAATTTAAAGCGAGAGCTAAACATCTTCTGCGTTTTCAACATCTTTTATTACGTTTTGGGTTTCTTGTCAATACAAGTGTATCAAAAACAGCATTTTGCCTCTAGTGCTTTTCACCTTTCTCTTAGCATTTCTTGCTGCAGCTGCTACATGCAATCCAAAATGTTGTTTTTGGTGAAGAAATTATGATATTAGTCTGACACTCTGCAGGTTTGGATAACTTCATTGCAATATCAATAAAATATAAAGAAAAGGGTTAATCATCTTCTGTGTTTTCAACACCTTTTACATTTTGCATTTTTTCGTAATAAAAATGTATTAAAAAAAAAACATTTTGCCTTTAGTACTTTCTAACCTTTTTTTAACATTTTTTACTACAGCCACAACATACAATCCAAAATGTTGGTTTTGGTGAAGAAATTAGAATCGGACACTATAAATTTAGATAACTTCTTTACAATATTATTTCTTATTAAGAAGTGAAGTAAAAATAAATAATAAAAGCAAATAAAGCGAAACAAAAGTGTTCTGCAAAATCTTGCACATAATATTTACTAATCTCTATCTAATCCTTTTCTTTATATTTTTATTTCAAAAATGTTATACTTCGTTACAACATGTCTTTCTCAACAAAACCAGCATTTTTATTGTCTTTATAAAGAAGATGAACAGATAAAAATTGGTGAATATTATGTTCGAGATCTTGCAAAACACTTTTGGACAAAGTTCAACTGACAAATAATCTAATTAATAAAGTAATTGTTGAACATTAAATTGTGATACGGTTAAACACTTGAGCATAATTCAGTAACATCGTTAACTGGAAATTGTGCAAATATTTACGCGGGTAATTCGCAAACGAGGAGTACTACAATAAATATTAAATTCCCCTGTTCGTCTGTCACTATACAAAGCACTGTGCAATACATGAATCCCATTTCAGAGAATAATTCAACGCTCCGAGGCAACAAGCTAGACTTATGTATGCACGCGTTTCCTTTCAATCGGATTTCCTTTTGTTAATTTAACAAGAAGATAATAGAACTAATTCTCGTTTCGTGTTTGTATCCAGTTAAACGTTGCTGCTTTAATAACAGTTATAATTTCTGCCAACGTGGATAATACTTGCTCGTTTATAAAGTTTCATTCACACATTGTTTTACTTTACTTCTTTTAATCCTGATTTTTCTCACACTGCAGCAAGTTTCCTATTTTCTTAAACATCCAAAATTAAACATAAAGGACATTTTCGTGTCTTTTGTAAAACAGAAGCCTTGGAATGACTAAACATTAATCGTTTCAAATAAGAATAAGTACGATTAGACCCATATTAAAATTAGCAATAAATTGATAAATGTGTGAAAACGGATTATTCACAGATCAATCGCAGTTTACTCAACATTTTTGCCTAATAAAACCCACAAGAGAAAAAGACGGATCTCCGGAATGCAAAATGTAGGATCCCAGATCGCGAAGATTTCGTTGAATATCTACGCTTACAAAACGAGGATAGCAAGATGGAACATATTTACGGATTACCACATTTGTTTCTCGTAAAAATTCTAGTCGCTATTCAAGATAGACGCCTTCTACGAGCGTCATGTATAACGCCGCATGGATTTGCGACGGATTACCCTACGACACCAAGAGATCTATTCTCTATGGTGTCCGTCGAATCGATCGGACCAACAACTGGAGACTAGCCACTTCCAGCGGCGCTCCAAGGAACCGGATCAGGCGTTCAAAGTTCAAGGACAGGGCAGCTTGGTCCTTTAAATCTTGATTGATGACGGAATTTTTAACGTAGTGCTATCACGAAAACAATGTCGATCTTTGTGACCGAGAGGATCCCAATAGTGTCGTCTTATCGCATGAAATGCCTAAATTTCTGCCTCGCTTTTCGTTACAAATGGAGGCAATTTCTGTCACCAGCCTCACTGCATTGAACAGCATCTGTAGTCGCACATCCAGGTAGAAAAGACGTGCCATTCGTCCACATTAAACTGTGATTTTTAAGGAAACTGATTCAGTTCAAATTTTTGAGAGTAAAATTATTAGCGGCGAATAATTGTTGGAATATTTACGTGTAAACTAACTAAGTGGTACAGCCTGTTGCATAAATAATACATCTTTTCGTATTTTCAACTGATTTGCTGAAATAAACAGAAAAAGAATGGTGAAAAAAGTTCGAGAATGTTCAGAGTTAAGTCCGGGTGGATGTGAAGTAGAACATCCATATTTCTGTCTGGAGCAGTCGTGTACAACCTCTCCCACAAGCAGGAAAATGAAACACTTCGACCCCTTCAGTTTTGGTAAAAATATACATTTTTCTAATAACGAGAAGAAACTAAATAAACCAATAGTACGCATAGGTGTAAGTTAATCCTGAAATTACAATTTCTTTCAAACGCGTAATACAATAGCAAAACGCAGTTAGATGTACAGCCTGTGGTCATGGAAGTAGGGATCATCAGCATCTTCTGTGTTTTCGATGTCATTTACGTTTTCAACATTTATTGTGTTTCCCACATCTTTTGGGGCTTCTCCATCTTTTACGTTTTTAACATTTTTTGTGCTTTCCGCATCTATTGTGTTTCCCGTATCTTTTATGTTTGCGACAACTTCTGTGTTTTCCACATCTTTTTGAGCTTCACCATCTTTTGTGGTTTCGACACTTTTTGTGCTTTCTACATTATTGCGTTTCCAAAATTGTTTTATATTCTCCACATTTTTTGTGTTTGTGACATCTTTTGTGTTTTCAACATCTTTTGTGTTTTTTCCACATCTTTCCTGTTTTCGGCATCCAGAATTAAAGACGCAATATATTTTCGCGCCTTCTATAAAATAGAAACCTTGGAATGATTAAACATCAATCATTTCACATAAAATCTTTTGTGTTTTCTACATCCTTTGTGTTTTCGATATCCAAAATTGAACGTGCAAAATATGGTCGTGCCTTCTATATAATAGAAGTCTTGCAATGATAAAATATCAATTATTGCAAATAACATCTCGTGTTTTCAACATTTTTTATGTTTTTCACATTTTTTGTAGTTTCGACATCCAACTTTGCACATACAAAATAGTTGTGTTTTGTGTGTTTTCAACAATTTCTCGGTTTCGATATCTCCTGTGTCTGCGACATTCTTTGTGTTTATGACATCCCTAGTATTTTTAATAATATCCAAAGTCCCGAACGAAATTTAATTACAAATGCTATTAACTATTAGGATACTATACACATACAAAAGAGTAAGCATTTAAAATCCTAATTCGATATTCAAGGGGTTGTAACCCCATATGTGTCTTATCTGAAAAAGATATGCAAACCTCGCAAAGTGCAAGTCGCAACAATATCACTCGACCATTAATTATTTGCCGGCGCGTGGAACAAGAGGATCGGATAGCCGGTCCCACGTGAACAGATGTTGGTCGTTATCATTTGTCACGCACGTCTCCTGTCCGCGCTACCGCGTTCAAAAGTGTCATGCCCAACTTTTGATTCGCCCACGATGCCCGGCCAACCTCGGCCAACGACGGCCTGCTATTTCTCGTTTTTCTCCGAGGGCAGTCTCGCGATAAATAGCTGTTGGCAAACGTTTCGAGGACCAGCGAGGGAAAAACGTACGCCGGGATGGAAGTCGACGAGGGCAAAGAGAGTAGAGGGAATTTTATACACCGAACTGGAAACTTCCCTCTACTCGAATATCGTGCTTCTCTGCGCACGATGGAGGCGCCGTCCTCCTCTCTTTCTCATTGATTTTTTCTCACAAATTTTATCGACCTTTCCTTTTTACTTCCTCCGAGATTCTTTTATTTTGGAAGTGCGGGCATATTGTATTACTAAATGCAGAAATCAATTCTTGTCAACTTTTGTATGTAATCAAAGTTTTATTTAAAAAGGATGAAGGCAAGGATGAAGACCGATCGTTGAAATATTTTCCATCGTCGTTTATGATTTTTTCAATCTTGTATGGCTATTTGAATGGGTGCACTAATTATGTGAATCCAGTCTTTAAAAAAGAACAACTTTTGCTTTTTGAATTTTGAATGACTGTGCCAATTATGTCAACCCAGACTTAAAAATCAGTTATTTCACTTAACAATTTGAACGTTTTCTCAATCATTTTAAATATTATCCTCGTACCGCGTCTTAGAGCCCACAATATTGCACATTTTCTGTAATTGCCCGTTTCCCAACGACCACAAGAGTCACTCGAAGCAAATGTCCATACGTCCTGCAAAGTCCTCTTCCACTACTTCCATACATCAGAAGGCACCCTCGCCTCGGAACGAAGAGACGTTCGCCTTTGGAGGAGGAAGTAAAAAAAAAAGCGAGGCTTGCCAAACTTTTACCTCTTTATTATACCGTTTGGAATCGGTCTGAAGTTCATTTCGCACGATAATGGGGACGTTTTATGTCACTAAAGCGATATTATCGGGGCAACCCCGTCGTCCTCTTCCCTCTGGAACAGCTCCAAGAGCAGGCAGGACGAGTGTCGCCCGACGGAATTGCCTTCGTAACGTGAAGTACGGGCGCCGAAAAATAATCGCGACTTGGTCGACTCGATTTTCGCATGGGCAAGTGATACGAATGCAGTTATAGCGGTATTAATTCCTCTGGGGATCGAAAGTTTTGCCAGGAGAATTTTCTGCCGACATCAGTGGAAAAAAGCGGGTTAATTCCTGCCCTTTTTTTTATCTGGAACAATTGTGGCAATTAGTCACAATGTGCAAATATGTGTGAGTGTTGCTATTTAAAACAATATAGAATTATCTCACAGTGCATTGTTAAAAAAACATCATTTATTTGACATTCTATTTTCCTTTCTGTTTGTCTTTTTTAGTAATATATCTGTTTATTGACATTTTATATGTTTAACCCTTTCTCTGCAATATACATATACTCTTAAACATTCAGAAAACCATTGCTAAAAACGTATAGAAGCATTCTCAGAAACAGAATATCATTATCGTAATTATTTACATAAACTATGCCTTAGACAATTAAATAAATTACTACATATTCATTTCATATCTCTTGCTTGTTAATAAAAATAATACCGTTTTGTGAACTGAGTGGTAACAGAAGGGTTAATGTGCCTGACATTTTAATATACAAGAGGAAATTTTGGGATTTGTACTGAAAACCGTTTTAAAGATACTTGCGTATAAGAAAAGATAGTTAATGGTAAATGATAGTTATGACATTTTGTATGTTCTTTGTTTAATAGTATTATAATTATTCCCTTCTTATTAGACACGTCAATATACATATATTCAAATTGCCTGGCTACTTAATCATCAACTTCTTAGAAAAATTAGATAAAAATAATTTCTGCAATAACAAGTGTTACACAACTGTATCTAATATGACGAGGATAATCTTTTTTTTTTTGATAGATTTTTATTCAATAAATGTATAAACTATTATAGGGTTATATAAAGAATAATACATTTCAGTAGGTCGTGTCGACATACTGCGCGTAACTGAGCTTAAGCAAAGAAAAACGTATGAACGTATTCTCCTATTGCGCGCTTATGCGCACGCATAAGACAAAACAGTATCTGAACATAGCGCGCCTAAATACAACTCCGGATGCAATGATCCATCTAACATTTTTAAAGAAGGTCGACTGCCTATTGCTTGTTATAGGCAGCGAATAGAAATACAAGTGCTTCACGCATATTTTCCCAATAAATGCAATTCTTATGGTCGACCATAACTCACTTTATGTGGTAATAACAATAACCAAGATTTGTTAGTCTGTATGAAAAGTACAGGGAGAGTATTTAATTCCACTGTTTTCCTTCCTGTTTCCTTTTAACTGTCTGCGTGCACATGGTTGATATTTCGAACAAGTCCATTTCACGCGTGCAGCATAGCAGAAATTATTCAAGGGGAAACCTGTGTGCCCATAACTTATATTATTACTCCCAATCTGTGTATCGGCGATCAGTTTAACGGTTCTATTAAAATTCGAAACGCGGATAAAATGATTCGATCGAGGATTTCAATATCTTCATTCTACGAAAAATGCATGTGGTTTGTTCGTGGAAAATCTAATTTTACTGCAGGGGAAAAAACAGTAGCAATTGAATTGCTGGCGTTTGATACAGGAACGCGAACGCTTTCAGATATTTTGAGAAAGGAATTTCGTATTATATCATTTTTCTGAAATCTGAATAAAAGTGTAATAAAAAGATATATGTATGACTGAAATTATACATTCATTATTATAAATTTCATTATAAACCGAATTAAAGATTAGTAAATTCAATTTATCAGTAAAACAAAAATCACAGTAATACTCTAAAGCATCTACAAAAATTATATACTTACTGATACATTACTCAGTAACATATGAGCCGTTTATTTTAAAAGTGGTGTAAGTCCATTTAAAAAAAAGAAAATTTATAAAAGGACAAATTCTCATATATTTTAATGTGAACTTTTATTTATGTCCTTTTCTCAATTTTTCTAAAAAATGGATTTACACCACTTTCAAAATAAATGATCCATGGTATTTAGCATTTAGTATCATATTATGATACTAAAGTATTAATTATTAAGAAATATAGGCATCATAATAATTGGATTAAAGCATCAAAACTAATTAAGCAAAATTAATTAAATTTAAAAGTAGTTTAAATATGAAAAAATGGAATAAGCTAAATGGAAAGAAATAATGTAAATAATAAATGTAAAAGGAAGTAAATGAGGAAAATCAAATAATATAAAAATGATGTGAATAAAGTAATATAAAGGAAGTTATTATACAGGGTGTTTCGTTTAACTGGAAACGGTGGAATATCTCAAGAGGTTGTAAAGCAATATCAAAAAGGTTCTTACAAAAGTTGTTTGGTATCGAGGGAGACGTTACGTGATATAAATAATTTTAATGTGGGTGTAGCGGTGGGGAGATATCAGAACCAAAACAATTTCTTTAAACGAAAACCTGTATTTTTTTTATTCATGGTATGATAGTGCTTGTTGAGACAGATGCAACGATATGCAACATCATACCATTCTGTACAACAGAATTGTCATAAAACAGGTCGGAAATAGTCAGAGCGATACATTAAAATAAACAATATAAACAATGTACGAGCTTCTTATCTTCCCATGTTTCTCATAATCTAACAGGTGCCTCTAGTTTTTGATAAAATGTCCCTTCTATGGAAATGTCAATGTTGTAATAAATAATACATAATTGGATTTTAATAAAAAATAGAAATTCATTGCTTTTATATGGTTGGATAACACAGTTGTGTAACAACTAGAAGTACTTGCAGGATTAAGAGACATTGGGGAAGATAAGAAGCTCGAGAATTGATTATATTGTTTATTCTAATGCGTTGCTGTGACTACTTCGGACCTGATTTATGACGATTCTACTGTATGGAAAGATATCATGTCGCACATCATTGTATTTCTCTTAAAAAGGCCTGTCATATTATGAATAAAAAAATATAGAGTCCCATTTAAAAAATTAACTTGTTCCTTATATCTTCCCCACCATTAGACCCTAGAGCAAAATTATTTATATCAGGTAATGCCCCCCTCGATGTTAAACAACTTTTGCAAGAACAACTTTTTTGTAACTACAAGTCCACGTCAGACATTTCACCGTTTCTAGTTAGAGAAAACACCCTGTATAATCTAAACAAATTAAGAGACAATAAATAAATGGCTTAATAAAACCGTGCACTAATTACAAAAATTGCATCAGCCCATGCAGCCTGTCATCCTAAAATTAATAACAATATCCACGCTCGCGTTACGTACCATGACCACAGACGGTTTCATTAAAACGAATAAATATCCAGCCGAATTCGCTACGTCTCCTAACGCAACACGCGAAGATGTACACGCGAATCGTCGACGATTTAACGCAACGTTTATTGACAAGAGCCCAATTACGCGATTCCAGCTGCACGCAGTATTGCGGGCTCGCACTGAACATCCTCGTAAATCCTTAGCTAATAGAGAAAAATGATGGGAATGCCCGCAGTTAATCTGCGGCGGTGTTGGTGGCCACTGGTTGGCCGTTAATATCGCAGTAAACACGTCGAAAAGTCGTAAAGAGGGAATACGTAGGACAAACGACAACATCTCTCATTATCCAACCCCTGAGAAGGCAATAGTGCAAAGGGTTCTTTGCCAGTCCTCGCTGCGTCATTCTTTCAATCCGATTTCTAAAAATTACTAATTGATTTTATTTAATCATTTAACTGTCATAAGTGATATTTATGTGTTAATCTCAAAGAGTGATATAATTTATATGATGATGGCATTTAATTGATATGTGGGCCAGAGATTTTGAGTTTTTAATTATGTTCCTATCGTGCAAAATGTGGATTAAAAAAAGGGAACGTGAGCTTTTTTAATGACGTCAATTTTGCAAGTTTTCTAAATTTTGTCGTCGAGACCTTTGTTAATTTAAAATGTGATCTTGGACAAATCATTAGACAGAAATAGTTTGCAAATGTATGTTAAAAAGAACGCAATCAGAAGAGCAATAGAAAAGTGGCCTTTTACAATTCTTTTTCAATTTCATATATGTACAATATTTCATACATTTATTTTAATTTCACATTTCATATTATACACTCACGTATTTAATTATGAAGGAAATGGTTTATGCATGGAATGCTTCTGCATATGGCACAGCTAATAATTTTTCTATTGAGAATCTTTTTAATAATGGCTGTTGAATTCTGTAGAACGAACGCTTTTGAAATTGAAGTATGTGCTATGCAAAATTTCTAATGAAATGGTATGAGTACAAAGACCGCATTGACTGTGGCTTTTTCTCATTTACATTTTATGATTAATATTACGTACGTGCACCTTCATTCTTTATTTTGTTTTTTTTTATTATTAAATAATTCAACTTTATGTTTCACAAAAAGACACAAATCGTAAGCAATGGATAATTTATGCTATATTATATTCACGAAGAAAAATTCGGTCATTTTGCGGAAAGCATTGACCCGTTACAAAATTTGTTGATAAAAACTCGATTTACGATAAAAAAGAGTCCAAAACCACTTGTCACACATCGAATGATTCAAATTGCTCGCCACTCAGTTTTCCCGAACAATTGAGCTCGCGCGGCTGTCACGTTCAATTCGAGTTTCTATTCGCAGAGTCGTTTTTCCCTAATTTTCCACGCGCTCGTGCTTCGCAACAGTAGCCCGCTAATGGGCGAAACCACCGTGGAGATCGCAAATATCACGCGTAACATCGCCCCTTTCAGAAATTGCGGAGCGACGTTTTAATTTCAGATAAAAATGAAATAACTCCCTGCGGACAGATAAAATTTCCTGCGTTCACGTGACAACCTGTAACTTCGGAGCAGTTGCCTCACGTGTGACGCTTGGCAGTATGTACAGGGTGTAAAGAAATTACATGTAAAGACCATCACTGCGTGATTCTATGCCTTCGGATCGGTGAACATTTGTGAAAAAAGAGGCCCGTGGAAAATTGTACTTGACCTTGAGAATTAAGGTCAACATTTTTTTACGCTATCATTATGGGGGTAAAAAGTGTCAAAGGAGCAATGGGTCGCAACTCGACCTTTTTCTTAAAACATAATGCTAAGGGTACCGTTAGACAGCACGGGTTAGAGCGAGAGAGGGGGGGGGGGGTTAAAAATGTCTAATCGATATACGTAGATCCCAAAATCAACCCTTTCCTGATTAAATAAATTTTTATATCTTATGAGCATCCGATATTTCGTAAGCGAGTCCCTTCGCAACACATTGAATTAAAAGAGAAAGATCATTTTATAGATACAGTCGCAGTAGGTTACAAATTTCCATCGATAAAAAATAACTTTAACCAGTGATTTCACAATGAAAGGGTTGATTTTAGGACCGATGATGCTACGGACGCTTATTTTTCCGCATTCTGCATAAATTTAGAAACATTTGAAATAGTCGAATATTTTGCTACTGTAATAATTAGTTTGGAATATTATTATTCATGCCATGCTGTGGTTTCTGTGTCCGTCACATCAATTGTCTTTATTTTTAATTATTGCGACTAATTGCAGTTTGGTCATCAGGTAGTTGGCCAAATGGAATCCAACAGTTAAAACGTCACAACTCAGATGTACTTGTATGCATAGTGGTGCAAGGATTTTTTTTAATATATTTCATTTAAAATAATGTTCATAATTACGAAACAGTCAGTAACAATACATTACATATGCACCAATGCGAAACCCCATCGGGCTCGGACAAACCTCTAATGGCCTCTTTTTTGTCTGTATTTATAATTGGAATCTACAATATTGTAACTAAATAGATATATCGCACTGGTGCATTCAAATTTGTTATTAATAACGTTGAGAAAATTCTTGACCAAGTTCCCAAAGTGAAAAATGCAACATTACGAACTACACAACGGTATAGAAATTTTAACTGTCTCAGAAATTGAAAACCAAGCGTACCATTTGATACACTGCTTTATAGATTCTATGAATATGTAGTATATTGTCGTAGAAATACAAAGCAGGAAAACGGAGGCCGACGGAAATGAATATTTTATTTTAACTACGTTAAACGTACAAAAAATTAACTTTATTTTGAATGCTTTATTATGATATAAACTTAATCTTAATCAATTTGCATTTAGGAAATCACTCAGTTATAATTGTTCAACAAATAAAATATGAATAGTCTCACATGTTCAATTTTATATCACTTTTAACAAACCAATACGCAACCTTGTGACTCAAAAAATGACATACTCGCTACGTCTGAAAATCCTATGAATGATATAATAACTCTCGCCAGCCTTTAAAATATATAGAAACTTTTTCTTCTTTGACTTTTAACGTCTGCCCAACAATAAATTATCCAAAGTTTGTATGCAATCTGGTGCAATCCCAGTTTACATTGAAATTGCCCGACCGATTGAACAATAAATGACTACGCAACATGAGCACTGTTAATAAATGGCGACTCGGTCGGTGTTTCGCGAACGATGGGGTTACGCGTATGGGTTTCAGGGGTGGTCAGTCTGCTGAAAGCTAGCCAGACGGATCAATATCGCATTACTGTAAATAATTAATAGGCAGATCCGTTTCAATGCGTGCTGTTTCCTAACTATTCTAGTCGCCTGCACAGTTTGTGCATCCAAATGGACAAGGTGATATACCGCGGTAATAATAATTGCTCGTTGATCTGGAGAGAAACTAGTGTACCATCGTTGTTGGCTATAGAAAATGTTACATACCGACTTTGGGGAATGATGTTAACGTTTCTGCGTGTTTTGGGCTGTTAATGATTCAACTGTTTAGTTATCGATATATCAAAATTTCATTTTGAAATTCGATTGTGAACAATGTAGTAAATGAATTAATTAAATGATTAGACTGCATTGGGATAATGAAAAATCATCTTGCGAACGATTCATTAGTGCTTTAGGTAATTAGCTAGATAAGTCGCAATTAAATACTTTCGACATTAAAGTATGACCCAGATAAATAATGTTGCAGTGGTAAGAAAAAAACACTGAAACCAAATGAAATCCAACAGTTAAAACGTCACAACTCAGATCTGCTTGTATGGAGAGTGGTGCAAGAATTTTTTACTGGAAAATTCGTGTAGGTTTTATTAACAAAAAAGTTTCAGAAACAATCCCATTCGATTTACAGTTACCCAGTTCAAATGTCTCGTATGCCTTGGGACAAGCTATATTTCAACCTCCCTGGGTCAAACTATGAAATCCTCTGTAATACTATTTTTTTCGGATACGCGTTTTTATTCTGCTCATCACATTTCTAATTTAACTTCCCATATTTTTTTCTACAGACTGTATAAAATATCACTACGAGCACAATGTCCTCAGCCCATATGCGAAATGAGTCATGCAATTGGAACGAGCCATACTTCTGTATGAGTGACAATTTTCCAGAAAAAAATCAGTGATTGCTTCATTAATACTTTAGTTTTCATTTTGCCCTTAATGTTGGAGAGGTCGTGGCAAACGGGCCGGACATACGGAAAGAATAGCTGTTTATTAATACGTAAACTGAATACTCCATTAAGCCGACCGTACACGATGAGACTTGTCCTGAGACACGCCCGACGGACAGTTCCAAGGGACCTAGGCTGGTCTCTCGAGACCTATCCCCTCCGTACCTATTTGACTCTGCTGTCTTTGTGCTGTCCTTGTGATGAAAAAGGAAAGAAGAGCGAACTGCATGATAGTGGGAGAACGAATAGACTCTTGGTAGGGACCGTGCGACCCGCGCCGAAAAAGCTATTTTGATGGAGTAAATGTTAGCAGCCATTTTGTTACGACGAAGGCCTGGGATTGGTTTGATATATCAGGGTAAAGACTGATGATATAAACAGAACGGTCTCGCAGATCTCCGTCGGAGTCGGAGAACCAGAGCTGATCCTGAGACGAGATAAAATCTCGCCTACGACCCTTGTATATGAACGGACTCAATTTATGTTACGATAAAAATGCATAGAAATCAAAAGGTTAAAAAAAAATCAGACAGTAATCGTGCTTTTCAAGGATATTGTATTATAGTTTATAGAAATTTTCTAGATTCTTGACTATTACTTACTGTAATAATTCGCGTAATTTATTTTTATATTAGTATATTATTTGCATAATACCGTGTCAGCGTGATTAACATGTTTATGGGCTATTTAAAGCTTTTATTTGGACAGGGAGTATAATAAATTAAAGAACGTCTGAAGAAAGAGGAGTATTTAAAATCGGAATTTGTGGAATTATTAACATTATTATTAAAATTCTTTGGTAAAAAGGTCACAGGTGGTGCCCACGCAAACAGGTTAAACGCGCGCAGAAATTAAAGAGTGAAAGAGAGACGCAGCTAGAAAGAGTCAGCGAGGAAGAACGGTGCTCGATGACAAAATTGTAGTTTTTTGTTGTAAGTTGTAACCTGGGAGGGGTGTCACCAGTGACCAGTGAAAGGTGTGACCGGTGATCAGTGACAGGTGTGCCCGGTGACCACGTATAAAAATTATCAAAAATGATCAAAGCCGTAATACTGTTTCACGTTAAACAACAATTCCCCCTTTCCAATTTTAATTCCTACCTCCTTCAACGCAGAAGCTTGTCCATTTTCGTTACTGTAGTTTAACGATCGCAAAAGTCACGCGTAGTCATCGGTTCTGTATGGAATGCAAAACAGAACGGCCCGTTTAACGTATAATTAGGCTAGGGAAATATAGGCGCGGCAGTGTAACGTGACTAAGTACTAACTAGTATGAGGGATTTTCAAAGGATGAACTGCGAAATCCCTGATCAACACGTATCAGATCCCGTGTACGATACTACCGATAATACCTTTCGGATGCGCACGCTAATTACTGCGTTAGGCACCGAGAACCGCGAACTATGTGGCAATAACGTCACAATCGATCGCGGTACCCGAAATTCGCCACCGCTAAGAACGATCGTTCCTTTGCAAGCCAATGAAATCGATATTATGATGTATCCTGTTCACCATGAAAGTACTTATTAATTGTATCCAGATTTCGCGAAGTGTTACGTGCTCGTGAAACACTTTTGATACATCTATCGAAATATGGTGATTGAATTTTATAAGCTGTAACAAGCTGTAATAAATTAATTACTTTTAATAGAATTTATTTTACTTTAAATCTTATGAATACAGTACAGAACAAAGCAATAGAGTAAATACAATACAATAAATAATGCCAAAAATATATACATCAATTATTGACATTAATTAAGTAATGTTAAACAGATTCAATTTAGAAAGATACTTCATTATACTTTTGAAATGAATCTTATTAGTTATGCATTCTTTAATAATCCTTGGTCCTTGACAAAATTATTCTGTTAATAGGAGACATGGGTATTTAAACCATAATTCGATGTAAAAACAGTCCACGATATTGCAAACAAATCTCTTTCCAAAGATTCGAACTACATTAAATGAAAAAGAAAATTATACAGTAAGGTAACATAAACAAGGCGGTTTTTCAAATAAAAGCATCCTACTATCGTGGCTTCTATAAAACGACCACCTGATCCTCCGTCCAGCCTTCGAAGCTGAACTTTTCCTCGATACCGGATCGTTTCTTAACAAAGCCAATCCGCTGCAGAAGCGAACAACTTGCGATCCATCGTAAGAGGAATGGTGCAATAGCGTATCGCAGCGCTGCTGCCCGGCAAACGAGGCGAAATAACAGAAAGAGCTGGTCGGGTGGAGTGAAGAAGAGAAAGGTGGCGCAGTTTGATATACACAGGGGACACGTAGCCCGGAAGCATGTTTGCGATCTCGTTGGCCATTCCTCCGGACCAGGAATTGTTCGGAGTACGTCGTCGCGTATCCCGGGACTGCGGAAAGCAAGCATCGCCTGGGTAGGGGGACAATAAAACTGCAACCTAAACAACACGGCAGAGTAGAGGAGCCCGACGGGAGGAAACATGGGGCGAACGATGCCGCGGGACAGGGGGGGGGGGGGGGGGCGAAGTTGCATCGTTACGGAAAAAGGTTAGGTCAGGTGGTCGGTGTGGCAATGGCGGTAGTTGCACCCCGCTGATAGTTATAGTAATCGTTCCGAGCGAGCTCTGTGGGAACAGCGACCCTGGCGATGATAACTGTATCGGCGATTGTCCCTAGAGTGCCATCACGATGGTCCCGGCAATCATAACTACTATCACAGATGTTTTTGATAATGTTATAAACTGTACCCGTACAGCCTGCCGAGATCGCAGATTAAATCCCGATACGCATCGACGATCAACTGAGCTAAACGCGTGATCCAAACTATGCTCCCATCTAACATACATAATGATATGGGATCAACGTGTATTAGAAGTAGCTTCGAACTCAGCTGTACAGTTTCGAGGACTTCATAAGACTCTTCCTAATGGTGAAAATTATTTCATCGTAAGGCGTTTGATTCTTAAAATAGTAGTGCGAAGGTGATGTTAAGTCCATATCCGGGACCGGGACTTGTAAATTGATATATTTTCAAATTCTAGAAGCACACCCTTCAACTTAATTCAATCAAATCCCATGAAGCTTTCGTACTATAACCGTGTCATCAATTCCTAACTACATATTGATCTTGATCCTGTCGTTGTTCCCATAGTCCTCGGGCTAATAAAGTCACCGCCAGCAACAACTGTAGCGATAGCTCGATAATGACGTCGTTAGTAGAAGCTCCGGGCATAGCGGTGACATTAGCGACATTAGTCTTATTGTTAGCTCCGGATAATGGTATCCCCTAGCTTGCAGTGGCGTGGGTAATCCTGACTGCACCCAGCCTTGCGGGCGACAACTGCGCTAGCGATAGCGAGACGCCTGTGGAAGTACCGCATCTGGTGTCGGCGGAAAGGAATGGGGATCCTACCCCGTGGGACGTGCTCGCGTTGACAACTAGCCAGGCGAAAGGGGGACGTTTCGAACGATCCAGTTTGAATAAGTAGTTACCTGCCTAATAGCAGTGCCGGACCGTGATGGCTGTTGAATACAGAATTTTCGGCTCGCCGCGGAACGAGCAGATTGGCCGGAACGAGGGGCGAGTCCCTGCGGGAGGGCGAACGCTCCCCTCTCGAGTTGGACTCGCGGCGTCAAACGACCATAAACACCTTAGATCCCTGGACAGTTTCCCTTTTTATCTCGTATGCGGCCGCGGGACGTTAAACGTTTCCGCCCCCTTCACTGGTCGTCACTATTTGATCTATCAGTAGCTGCGGGGCGTCAGAGAGTGGAAGGTTCGACAGCGTTACTCTAGGCGGCTCGAGTGGAGAACATCTTCAGCGACGTGTCGTAAAGAATCGGTCGTTGTTCTGTGAAATCGCATTTACAGCTCGTATAAACTATTATTAACATTAATGTTAAATAAGCGGATTGTCCCACTTGAGTATACTAAATATCTTGGTTCTAATCAAATATTTGGTCCAAAGGGGCAAACTTCATGAAATAAAAAAAGTCTTTAATGAAGTATTCTTCAATGGCACCGCATATTTTTGTCATTGCGCTATGATAGCCAAAACTAAGACGAATCCAATCACCTTTTCCTGACCTTGATTACTAAAAATCGCAAAAATTCAATAAGTGATGCAAATAGTGAAATAAGAAATAAGCCAGATAGTTAGGATGCTCAATTTAGATGGGCACCCTGTATAACGAAAATCGTTATATTGTACCGTGATGACAAAAATATGTATAAATGACAATAATAATTCAGCTCATGTAATAACGAGACTCAATTTAGATGGGCACCCTGTATAACGATATTCGTTCTTTATAATACAATAATGATAACAATAACGATATTCGTTATACAGAGTGTCCATCTAAATTGAGTCTCGTTATTACATGAGCTGAATTATTATTGTCATTTGCACATATTTTTGTCATCACGGTACAATAGTCAAGGTCAAAGTGAATCCAGTGACCCATAACACTATGATCCTCGATAATTAATGCAAATTCGACAATTAATGCAAATAGGAAAATAAAAAAGACGCTGGATATTTAGGTTGCTCAAGTTACTTAATTATTGTCGTTTACCTAACAGTCTAAACATTCCTTCCCATGCTATCAAACAAGTTCGTATTAAGTTTGCATTAAATGACAAATTTCTGTATGAAATTTTTCTAAACAGACCGCGAAGTGGAGCAAGAGCTTTCCATGCAACGCATTTGAATACAAGCATGCTCGATGCGCGGTAATGAAGCGTTATTAGCTTTAACTGAACTCCGAACTGGGTCGAACTGGCCGTAGTAGCTGTTCGGTGTTTGATGAAATTAGCAGCCGATGTATAAGTTATCTCTGGTCGATGAACAATGGGGCGCAAGTTGACTTTCAGTAGCTATTTTATTGGGCAACGTACTGCTTCCTATAGTGCCGCGTTTTGTTAAATTATTAACTATTGATGCATCGCGGTTTTGCAGTTGGACGGAGAAACGCAAACTCGGTCCTCTTTTGCAAATTAAAACAAGGTTTTAATTGACCGCAAAACAGATAAAGGGTCGAGCACGCTGGAACACGATGCGAACAAATTATTTTTTACTTGCAATGAGTTGTACTCGAAGCAGTCGGTAGATAAATGTCACTTTGAAGAAATTGTGTTGCATGCATGTCTGATTTATGACGGACTACGCTACTAGACCACGCAAATGTACCGTATGGTTAAGTACTCAGGTATATATTTTATTCCGTTTTCTTTAAACAACTAAAACTATACAGAGTGTTTTAAAAAAAGGACCCATAATTTAAAATTATAGTACTCACTAAGCGGAGTAAAATATGTCTAACCAATAATGATCCTGAAATCAACCCTTTCATAGCAAAATGTTCAGACTTAAATTTTCAAAGGTTTCATCATAAATATCAATATACAAAACATTTTATACACAATTGTAAAAATTCCAAAGATCAATATAAGTTCAAATTCTCGACATAAGCAGTTATTCTTGGTTACTATACTCATCTTGGCTATGAGTAAAATAAAATGTAAAACATAATTTACTTCGTGCCTCCGAAAGAAAAACATTGACATCGTGTTCGGTCAGGCACGCCTTCCTTTCATAGCACAAGCAATTTTTAAAATCAATTTTTATCAAAGATGACAATTTGTACTAAGATTGCGTCTATAAAATTATCTTTTTTAATATTGGTAATAATCATCTGTCAATAACTTTGGACTAACGCGGTTCTAAATATGTTCCTTTGTATACAATCAATATGTTGCGAAGGGTCTCGCTTACGATATTAAATACTCATAAAATACAAAAATTAATTTTACAAAGAAAGGGTTGATTTTAGGACCTTTTTTAATTAGACATTTTTTGCTTCTCCTAGTGAGTACTATAGGCTGCTTAAGCTACGGATCCTTTTTTAAAAAATACTCTGTATATTTCTAAACGTTTATACAATATTCCCAAATTTATTATCACGAAATTATTGAAGTTACAACCAATCGATTTTGCAATTTTAATACATTTGTACATACTCCACCACGACACTATTCCTTGCGTAAAAAATATCTAATCAACATTTGTCCTAAAATCAACCCTTTCATTGTAAAATCAATGTTTAAAATTAATTTTTATCAAAAATGAAAATTTGTCTTACGATTGAGTCTATAAAATTATCTATTTTTTTAAATTCGTAAGAATTCTTCTTTGGACTAACGCGGTTCTAAATAAATTCCTTTGTATACGACCTCATTGTGCTGCGAAGGGTCTCACGATATCAAACGCTCGTACAATACAAAAATTGATTTTACAACGAAAGAGTTGATTTTAGGACCTATATTGATTAGACACTTTTTGCTCTTCTTGTTTTCAACGCCCTGTATACTAAGTGTAAAGAAATAAATGAACGAAACTGATTTAATATAGACAACAAAATTGTATGTCTGACTTATCGTAGATTGAACTACTATATCGTAAAAGTATGAAGTATACATTCCATTTATTTTTCTTCTTCTCATTAACCACCGATTCCCCACGAAAGCCATAGAATCAGCGCATCACGTGCGATCGATTGCACAGCCAGACCCTTCAATTATCTCGAAAGATGTTAAGGGTCATCGTTTTTCCATCCAATCGATTTCAAGCAGAAAACCCTCTCTGCTCCTCGGACACGATTCCCAATGGTTGATGATGTAATGGTCCAGGCTAAAGATTTTATTCGTTTCACTTATCAAGCGTATATCGGACCGCGGATAACAATGGCCGGGACAGAGGAGAACGTGACTTGCGGGTAACCGGTATCGGAACGGTTATTCTTTCTGAAAATCGTCGGCTGACCCGCATGAGAAAATCCGCGAGTCCGCACTTCCGGCCAACCTTTTTCAAACGCGTCCATTACCGAAAACGACGGCCGTCGAATAATCGATTCGGCCCCCGTATTAACCGAGAATAGCTTTCGTTGAAAACTCGATAACGACATTCTCTTCTGCTCTGGCGATCAAGCGACTACCAGAGGGGGTGGGCTGGATAAGATCAGTCGCCTCTTTAATCCAGTTCCTGTGCCTTCCAGGAAATCGCGTGGGGGGATACCAAACGACTCGCCTAGCTTTTCGCTAAATATCAATATAAGAGGAACTCGTCGAAGAGTTTAAGAAATCAAGATTCTGATTTATGAGAGAGAACGAAAATTGTTAGATTAAATCTTAATCATAATTTTGTTTCATCAGTACGTAGATTAATAATTCATTTCATGTAAATTATTTAACATTCAAAATATAATTAAAATTAACTTGTATTTCTAATTTAAAATTAAATGAAGTTACAGTCAA
The DNA here is from genome assembly GCA_023838395.1 of Holcopasites calliopsidis. Lineage (NCBI taxonomy): Eukaryota > Metazoa > Arthropoda > Insecta > Hymenoptera > Apidae > Holcopasites > Holcopasites calliopsidis. The sequence continues at coordinate 456,594 of JALHAQ010000045.1, forward strand.
TTAAAAATTATTTCAAAAACAAAAATATTTTATACACGATTGTTAAAATTCCAAAGATCAATATAAGTTCATATTGTCGAGATAAGCAATTATTCTTGGTTACTATACTTACCTTGGCTATGAGTAAAATATAATGTGAAACATAATTTACTTCGTGTCTCCAAAAGAGAAGCATTGACATCGTGTTCGGTCAGACACGCCTTCCTGGAGCACGCTGCATGGATCCACTGCCTTCGTTCAGGAGGAAGGATGGGAGAAAGTTTCTTTTCTCGTTATACGTAGAAAGTTTCAACAAACGGTAGAATATAATCCCGGCGCAATAATAAAATCACGAGATTGTTATTCAGCAGGTCGACTATAAAAGTTACTCGTATAACCCATTTAGCTGTCAGATTGCCAGCCATATCAAATTGCAAAAGCTCGAGCACGACTTATAGGGTTAGTATTTACTGCTTTTAAATTCCCAACTTCGCTCCGGTGCAGCGCGGTTAAATTCGCGGCACTTTACGAACTTTGCCTTTCAATTTCGTGGTCCGGCTTTCTTTACAGCTTTCCGCTCGCATGAAAATCTCTTCCGATGATACGTTATAATCATTTCAGTGTCTTGTTCAACAAGAATCTGCGTGTAAAGGGGGAAAACAGATTACACAATGTCACGTTTACAAAGCATGAAATAGTTACATATGAATAACATGGAATAAGAAGTTTTTAGTTGATGTTAGTTGGTTTGTAACTATTTGTAAAATTTTCTTGGCATACAGTTCTAACTATAATCTTACAGTTATTGTCATCGGCAAAGGGTAAACCAGATTCAAACTTCAATAAACTCTTCCTATATAAAGATAATACCTGTATGAAAAATTAAGAGAAACAATAAAATGATTAATATCAATTAAACAGCAAGCAATTAATTTTTAATGAAACTTTTCACAGCAACGTGGTTACCCCTTTGCAGCAGATTCTCCATAAATGAGCAAAAAGCAGGACTCCAACATCCTCAGTTATCGTGTACAAGAAACGAACTTGATGAGTACTTGGAGCATTAAAGTTCGCCCACTGACAAAACCACTTAATCAATGATTACCACTTAATCAATTTAAATACGAACAACAAGAAGCAACAAGTTTTTCATTAATGTTAATTAGTTTAAATCAAATTATGTTTTAATTTAATTGTAACATTTTCTTGGCACGATGAAAAGTTTGTAAATAATAAAAATTAAAAGTATCCTTTTAGGTTAGTCCACAGAACGTAGCATGGAAAAAGCATCGACTCCCCGTTTAAATTCAAAAGCCGACAGACGGCGAACATCAAAGCCTTTTTTATCCGGAGTTCTCGCGCCGCGATTCACGGACAAATAGAATAAGTACACGAACGTCATCTTGCTGGCTGTAGCTTTGTGGCGCGTATCAAATTGCGCTGGAGAGAGCGAGGCTTCTTTTCTTCGTCGCGACGACCCCAGAAACATCCCCCTTTCAAGGACCCTCTGCGCGTTAATTACGTTAATAAGCTGGTTAACTGTAGCTACCCAGAAACCACGTTACCGTTATAATAACGAGGATAAGTTCTCCTCGACGGAGGGTGGCACGCGTTTCGTGGTTCCTTCGAGGAAACGGACCACACTAGCCTCTCTAACAACGGTGTATAATCCTTTGAAGCACGGGAGCTGGCCGGAGAAGACACCCTATTCGATTCTATTTCAGTCTCGACTCTTTTCGCTGAGTACTGGTAGTTCCTAATAGATATAGCGAGGTATTAAGGTGGGGAGATACTTTCGAGAGCAATCGATATAGGCGCAAGGGTGTTATGAGTATAGGACCGGGTTTCTTAACCCTTTCGCGATAACAATACTTTTGTCATTTATTTATTATACACAGCATTTGTAATAATTGGTGCTAAATTGAAATGTATTTTCCTTCTTATGCTACTTTTCGTGCTTTCTGAAAAATCTTGTGGCTGTCGTTGTCCTCGGCAAAGGCCAGATTCAAACTTTAATAAACACCTTCTATAAAATAATACCTGTATAAAAAATCGAAGAGTACAGCGCAACGATTAATATTAATTAAACAGCAAGCAATTAATGTCGAATGAAATTTTTCACAGCATCGCGGCTGAACCTTTACAGCAAATTCTCGATAAGTGTGTAAAGTCGCGATCCCTAGATCCTCAATTATCATGTAGAAGAAGCAAACTTGATAAATACTGAAACATTAAAGTTCGCCCACTTACAAAAGCGTGTTCAAGCTTGGGGATAACTTATCTTCACTTACGTGTACATCGGAAAACTTCACTTATCCAGAGTCTACTGTATCTTCAGTTATCTACGTATAACACTTAATCATCCACGGTATTTCCTGCAAGCATTTCCATTGCACGCGTGGCAAAAGCAGGCACTCGGTGCCGTGCAAATTATTTCGGGAATTGCCTTTTTTAAATGCAATACATGGTGTGAATAAAAAAGAGAGCTGCCTTTCTACTTGCGTACACTGACGGTTATTATCTCCTCGCAAATTACGTCGGGCCGCAACGGTAGAGTTTTCGTCTCGGCTACGATAAATCGAGTTACCCTTCGTTCCACCGTTCCTATCCGTCTCTCGTCCATCTCCTGTCCGCCTATTTGTCCCCCATCCCTGAGCCTCTTATTTTCAAGTGTGGAACTTTGGATAGAACCCTATTTAGTTGGCCATCGAGTACGTTAGACAACACTTATTAACCCCCCCCCCCCCTCTCCCGACTAACGCAATCGCATAATGCAGTAGCCTCGTGTTCGCGCTTGTGATACTCTTTAGCTAATTTAACGTTTCGGGGATCGAGATCGTGAGCGTAACGAGATATCGGTATCAAGTGCGCACTGAACGCCGAGAATGCTAATTTGACTTGTTGTCTATAGAATATTATACAGGGTGTCTTGGTAATAAAATTGTGGAATAGAATATTAGTGGAGATTATAACATGAATTTCTTTTCTTGTAAAGATTCCTTTTTTTAGGTTCAACAGATTAAAAGATTGGGAAATAGATTTTTGTAATGACCTATGTTATTTGAGCTGTTTATTAGGGAAATGGAGTAATTTCATTTTGGGAGGAAATTGAATGCGGATTTGATTTTGAACAATTTATTGTGGGCTTTTCGTTTGTCAACAATTTACATCCTGAAAATGAAGATCTGAAAATAATTATTACTATGTATCGTATATAGTCGTATTATAATTATAATTTAATTTAGTTGTATTAACTCTACTTGACCCTACTTGACTCGACTTGGCTCGACTTGACTCGGCTTGACTCGGCTCGACTTATAATTAAAACAATGTAGCTCGATTCAAAGTGAAATTTCAATACCTTACTGTTTACAATGTTTATTTCACTGACTTTTACTCAATGTTTTTTTTTACTATTTAAAATATTTCAATTTTAATTTACTATCTTTATCCAATACCCATCCGAAAGAAAATAATGCAACATAAATAATTTCCCATCATTATCGCAACACTCGTAACACAACAATTTCCATTTCTCCAATTTTCCTACGCATATAAAGCATAATAAAATGAAACCAAAGGAAGCTATATATCCGAAAGCAAGCACGTAAATCAGTCAAACGTTGAAACACTGTCACCACTGGCGTGTTAAAAGGCGACACTCTAATCGCGTGTAAACGGCCTTTGTATAGCCGAGACACCTGTACAGGGATATACATACACATTCGTGTACACCTGTGCACACGCAGATGCACAATTACTCTGCGCGATGCTATAGAATTGCAGGGTCGATCGATAAGCCTGTAACGAGACATAACTTGAGTTATCGGGAGACTTTGGCCATGCACCGTTGGTAATCGTTGATCCGAGAGAACCTACGTAACATGTACGTAAGTGGTTAATCTATCAGATGAGCACGGCTTTGGTAACATGATACTGCCAGCGTTCTACTAAGCCGCACCCTCCCCTATACGAATTCGATATAATGTGGATTTTAGAATGGTGATTTGCAGATACTTCTCGTACCTTGAACTTTAATTCTGTTTAGTACGTCGGTTACACAGTTGAAAGTTCTAAAAGGGAGAACAGAATTTTTTTTAGTTGACGTCCATTTCGAAGAATAAGATTTATTACTAAATGTGTGCTTGAAGTTTAGAATATAAATTTCAATGTAAACTTCTTGATGAAAACTGTAATTATTTGATGAAGTTTCTTGGAAAGTTTATTTTATAGTCTTTTGGTATTCACGATATTGTTATATTTAATATAATGAAATGGAAATTGGTTGGGGTGACTTCGTAGTCACTTCTGACACAGGCCCATAGTCAAGCTCAAGGGGGTTACTTGAAAAATCACACAAACCATCATACTGTATACGGTGTAAAGCGGCCCTTTATGTGCACATAGAATGTATTATGCGCATATGCCTGCATTATTTCTAATATCTCAAAGAGCCTTCCGTCAACATCGTCGAACAAGTTCAGTTTCCGAACTTTTGTCTGAATATTCAATCCTTAGATAGAGTTTGCAGCCCTTACAATTCCCCTATCTATGAATTTCATTATAACTCTCCTGCGAGTAACAGGATTATACGTCAGTATTAGATCAGTTAGGCTCGACTTAACAGAATCCAAGTCAAATCAACTAGATGCATATACAGGGTCTTCGACGACAGGTGAAAGACATTTTAAGGAGTGATTTCTGAGGCGATTCTAAACAACTTTTTCCTTTGTCGAAATGTTGTCCAGAGCGTCGTTTTTGAGTTATTAACGAAAAACACTGACCAATCAGAGCGCGCGCCCACCCAGGAGAGTGTTGGAACTGGGCATCACGATTGAATCCTCGCCCTCGCGGCAACCCCCCCCCCTCTGATTGGTCAGCGTTTTTCGTAAACAATTCAAAAATTAAGCCTTGACCAACATTTTGACAAAGAAAAAAATTGCTTAGAATCACCTCAGCCATCACTCCTTAAAATTTCCCCCACCTGTTGTTGAACACCCTGTACACTATAAATTACTAGTGATTGCAGTTTACGCAAAAGGCTTGTATTTAAATTAATAAATATTTGATTTTATTTAACAACGTGATAAAATGGAACAATCATTGTACTTTATACAGAAAATTCTTTAAAAGAAATTAGTATTAATTCACATTTGATACAGAGCGAGAAAAATTGATGAACTGTACTTTTTGTATTTTACTATATTTTTGCGGGAATCTCGTTACATATTAATTAAATCGATTAATATCTTGTTTTAAATGGTGTAGCGTACATCTTTGTTAGATGCCTGCATTCATAATTTCTTTTTATAAACTCTCAATTGTAAAAGCAAGCAGTTCTTCCAATTAATTTTGGCAATGAAGCATCAGCTTCGTTATATTCTGATATCTGAGCTTATTGTTAGAATTTTTGTTTGTTGTTATTTGAGGGATATAGAAATATAGTCATTATAAGTTCTTTCGATATATATTCTGTTTTAACTGTTTTAAAATACTACCTTGGATTTGTAATCCTCGCTATTTCGACAATACTAAACATTTTGCTATTACCACTTACTGATTGAACTAGTTAACTAACCAATTAAAGTGGTAATTAAACACTAATTAAATTAGTAATTAAGCGTACTAATTTATTACGTACTTTACATTCCCAATTCAACTTTATGTATTGTTACGCACGGTGAAATTATTTCATAATTTTGATTCGTTCGGGAATGTGTCATCCGGGACGACGGTTGGAATTTTCTACAAATGTTTATAGTCATAAGACGCGTACACGACCAAGCCCGCACCTGCACACTTCAGACCCCTCCTAAAGGAAACTCAGACGCTGGGAGAGACAGATCAAATTCCTGGGAGGCGCCAGCCCTACAAGGAATAAACACAATCCAGAGAATCAGAAGACCACCCTCGCAGCGTTCCCACGAAACTGAAGCAACTACAGTTACCCCTTCCACAATTATGAGCCCAATTTTTGAGTATATAAGGACCACGAAATTCAACCAAATCGGGTTAGTCCTAGTTAAGCGTTCGTTGCGTTCGTCTCGTTCGTTAACATAGGCATTGCAAGATCGGGTTAATCCCCTTCGAGCAAATATCTCCTTCAGTATACATAGTTACTGCTTGGTTTTTATACTTCAATCTTTGGTGAGCCCCCGTGTAATTATTATACGTAAAACCCGTGGATTCATTGTATACCGCTCAATCTTTCTAACTTCCATTTCATCTTGAATATACCAGTCATAGTTTTTCTCACGTCGTTGTTCCATTATACCTTCTTCTAATACATAGAAAATTCTCGATTTGGACGGGACCCACAGAGTACATCGTAGCCGCTCGTGGTGTACGCACGTTACGAGTTCCTTTAGCTAAACCCAACCTCAACCTGACCATCCGTGTTTATACGGCTACCCGGCGTGTACGTCGGCTGTCCGGAAACACACACCTTCCTTGATTCTGGTGAGCCGGCTACGTGGCGCTTCACACCCGCCTAAATGGTCCGGAGATCCGGAATCCTTCCATCTGCGCCTATTGGCTACCTGACGACGTCCGCTGTCCAGAGAAGCGCACTCTTTCCCTTTGCCGTGACTCTCGGCTATCCGACGCTTCACAACCGTCGGCCAGTCCTGGGAAAACACGGACCTCTCCCCGGGTCAGTCACTCAAGATTGACCTGTTAACCTACTACCCAAGTATCAGGTGTAACCACAAAGCCTAGAACCTTTTCCCGGCCAAACTCGCCAAGCCCTGGCTCGTAACAGTATTATAACAACCAAAAACAGTTGTATACATACTCAATAATATCTGTCAGCAGAAAATATTTCAAATCGAAACTGCAGATACTTGTAGCTGCTTTATAAAAACCATTAAACTGCAAAACAATTCGGAATCAGAATTGAATATCTGACACGGCGTACTCCCAGCAACAAAACATTACTTAATCCGATTCCGTGGCTTATGCGTTGCATTCGACAGCTAACTACAAATAGAGGCGATAAATATTTCAAGGTATTCACTCTTTAAATTGACTGCTATTTAATAATATGCTTGCATAAACGGTGCCGTTTGATGGAATGAAACTTCTGCGAATTCGACCAATCCGAACGAACGTCCGCCGCTGCAATAAAATTGTGTTCAACGCATATTTAAATCGAATTCCATTTCCCCCATCACAGGATATTCTTCAGCGTATTCCTTTGTTTTGTTAATTTGTCATCCAGAGACAATTTTCGAAACGGGATGGGACATTATTAAATTCTTCGCGCACGAGCATTTAAACAAACGATATTAATATTTGATTCAGTTGCGGGTAAATAAAATTACATATCCGCGTTGGAACCCAATATGTTTTCGCGTAATTTGCAATTTCCACAGTGTTATTCTATTCATTTACTTCTTTGTAATAATCTACGACAATTAAAGTAATTTAACTGTAGATTTTAAAAAATGCATGTCATGTTACAAAGGGACACGACATTTTATTATTATTTATTCATTACATTCTCCATATTTATTCCTTTATCTGCTTTATTTACTCTATATTACTTCTATATTTATTTATTCCTTTATTTATTTTATTTATACTAGATAATGACATCAAATTTTTCATTATAGTTCCTCCAACATTATAAATATTTTGACATATGCCTATACATCCTTGTAATACAATATTTTAACATATTACTATCAATGCAGACGAAACGTTTACCACGATTAAAGAGACTAAAACATGAAACTTTTAAACTCGACATGAAAATGTCGCGGTTCCGTGAATATTTTATTTTATCCCGAAGCCGTGTAGCGAGCTCAGAACACCACGGGAAGGAACAATTAAAACTTTAAGTTGAAACAGCATCGCCGTCACTTGGACAAACTGAATTCTTGGAACGGCCGACAAAGTTTTCTTTGGCTAGAGCAAGACGACGGCGCTTTTAAAACGAAACTTTGCACGGTACGATTTAAAATACTTCACTGGGATACTTCTAAGAGACGTTTAGGACGTAATGTGTTACCATCTTGTAGCTAGATCTTGTACTATTAGTTGGAATTGAATTTTTGTGGATTAATATATGTTTGATCATGATCATTGCCTTGTACGGCTTCAAAGGACACATTTGCCCATGTCGTTGACTCGTACTACTTAAATTTCGCCTAGCTATAGCTCTTGCCTACATACAGGGAGTTCAGGTATTAACTAGCTAGCGTATCCCTCGTAGATAGTAAGTACTAGAGAAAAATGTGAAAAGTTTTTCTGTTTTCTATCAGCTGTACATTGGTGTACACGAATTTTTTATATCACCCATACTTTTCGAGAAACGAAGGTGACCCTCAGTTTTTTTCAATACAATACATAGTGCATATACTTTTGTATTATATGAAACCGCATGGGAAGATAAATTCATTCATTGTATGAGTATGACTTTCAACGCCATGCAAGGTCAGTAATGAAGAAAACATTTTGCATATTATCACATTGGACACGAAATGTAAACATATCAATAAGGAATATATAGGGTGCAAAATCTTTCCTTCATTACTGACCTTGCATGACCTTGAAGGTCATAGCCATGCACCTAAGTGAATTCGTCTTAACATGCGGTTTCATATAATGTTAAAATATATGCGCTGTTGCATTTAAAAAACTGAAGGTCACCTCTGTTTCTTGAAAATATAGGGGATATAAAAAATTCATGTACACCGATATATAGCTTATAGAAAATAGAAAAACCTTTCCCTCTAACATTTTTCTCTAGTACTTACTATTTACGAAAGAAACGCTGGCTAGTTCATTGATGAACACCCTGTACATGATAATGGCTATTGCTATAGCCTTATACTATTGGAAATGGTTTGGCTGACCGTTCCGTTAACTCATATTACTCAGAAATGCTGTGACTGCCTTTTGTATATACACCGTATGTCTTTTGTAACACTAATTCACCTGTGCTACAGTTTACTTCCTGGAGTTTTCGAGCATCTTACGAGAATGTAATAAAATTGAAAGTTAGATAATTAATTAGAAAATTATGGTCGACTTTTAGCGACAACAAGGTTGTAAACAAACATTTTGGACACGTATCAAGCAACAGCATTAAAAAAGAATATTTAGGGCACATGTTGGTTATTAATCTTTGTCATCCTTAAATTTCGGCAATGTAGCAAATTGTAAACATGGAGTTTGGAGAAAATATCAGAGTAATGACAAAATGTTAGAATGCTAGAATGCTAGAATGCCAGAAGGTCAAAATATCAAAATTCAATGTCCGAATGTCAATATCCGACTGTCACAAGGTCAGAATATCAAAATGTCACAACGTCAGCATGTTATAATATCAAAATTTCAGAATGCCAGAATCAGAATAGCAGGATGTCAGAATGTCAGAATGTCAGAATGTCAAAATGTCAGAATGTCAATTATTGTTATTCATTATCATATGAATAACATATTGTATGTATATTGTTATTCAGTATAAGAATATCAGGATAGTATTTATTACTGTCCATCATCTACTGTCTATTCATTTAACATCCCCATTTTGAATTTGGACAAAAATTAATGATTGAAGGAAAATTGAAAAGGTACTGTTAGCAGGATGCGATAGATTAGCATTGTTCCCAATAAATACATTGATCTGAAACTGTTTTATTGGAGAAAGTATGTTCTTTTGCTGCAACATCTAAATTTTTACTAAACTTATACAAGGTTTCTGCCAATGCGCATTAACTTTTATGAAATATAAATTATTTTACGTATTAATGTGTTTAATATTATACGTCGTGATTTGGTAGTGGTAGACGTATCAATATTGTACGTAGTCCAACGTAGTCCATATTGTACATAGGTCCATCCAGTTTAAGGTTGAGTGTTATTAAAATGATTGTTTTAAAATATTATGTCTGTGAAGGGTTGAAACGTACATTCAAAGGAGGTACGATAGATGTATCATACCTCAAAGCAATCTAACCCTGCGTAATCTACATATAATATAGTTATCCTCTAACAAACAAATTGTGGCGAAAATTTGCATAATATAATAGACGTCATTTAAATGTATATACAAAGGTCCTGAGCAGTGGATTTAGCCACAAATGTGTTCTAAATCATGTGCGGACGTCAACAAAAGTACCAAAATATTTAATTGTGAGATTTGTGCAAAATAAACAGTTTCGATTGTATAATTTATGCCTCCTGCTGCTATATGTATATCAACTCTCCTTAGATGGGAAAGTTTGGGACATTCTCCGATAGCCAACTCAGGCGGGTACAACACGCTGTACTGGCTGAAGTTGAGCCAAGTTTGGCCGTCGACATGCAGCGCCACATTAAAACCTGAATGGCGATCGGCTGTTCCCAACGTGCTATTCGCGTCTAGAATGCAGTCTTCTGAGACGGCACAGGGATAAGATGGCTATGCAGCCCTCCCCACGCGTAACGCCAGAAACTCGAGCCTGATAGGTTACGTACACTTTCTTTGTCGATATACGTGTGCGATACAGATATCTAATTGGTTCAAATTCGGTCCTAGTGGAATCTGGCCAATCAGACCCGTATTCCTTACAGAAGACTTCATTCTGGACGCGAACAGTACGTTGTACCGAACTAGCGGCTCGCGATGACGGACTGCGTGCAAGGAGAGTTTCGTCCAAATGAAGTGGGTAAGAAAGAAAGCGTTCTCCTACGGCTATGAGAAAAAACCGCCAGTTTGATAGTCCTGATTCAAGCAGTTAAAACTGGTTCCATTTTGACGACCAACGAGACGCTGCGATTAGTTGATCGCCATTTCGGTTTTAACGTGGCGCTGTGCATGTGGACGGCTAAACTCGGCTCGATTTTGGCCGGTATTGCTGCCATTAGCACAATGTAGGAATAACCTTAATATCGTGTCCGAGAAATGCTACAGCGCATGCCCCATATTACCACTGACGAGATGACGTCGGTTTCCCTCCACAGCATCCATGTTTTTCTCGTGCGCACCCACGCCGCGCAGCGTCATTTTGTAACGTAGCAACAGCTAGTCAGAATATCGCGCGCTACTACATCGACGGATACCAACATCAAAGGGGCCGACACGAAGTGCCGCTACTGGTTATTCTTATACTGTGCCATTAGCCTAACTACGGCAACCTAGTAGCTATTAGGGCTTTGGATATGTTATGAATTCACATTTTTTTAACATGCTCCTGGTTTCAGTTTAAGCAAATGAAGTTTGTTCTCGTTAAAGTGCATGATGCTGAATTTAACTGTACAAAGGATTCCTTAAAATATCATTTACTTTCGTCCGCACGATCCTTTTTCTTCAAAACGTATCGACCCCCTGCAGTCTCTCCCCTACATAGAGTGGACTTTACAAAGCGTGGTGGGTGCATACTCCCGACTTTCGCAAAGCGAGGAAAAAGGATAGGTCCGCGAGGCCTTAGAAAATTTACCGCGTAACGAGGCTTTGTGCCGATCCAATCGTCGGTTTCACCGGGTGCGACTCTCCCTCGCCCCGGCCATCGGTCTGGCCTCGCCAGACTCGTCGAAAATGTAATCGTCTTTCCACGGTCGTTTAATGCACCGGCCGGCTTCGGTCGGCGCGCGGAGAAAAAATAAGGTAACCGGAAACCTGCGCGGGATCGGATTCGATCGGATTACCGCCGTGCGCGTTCTCTGGCTGTTTCTTTCGCAGCCGTTTCCGAGAATCTCTCGCGTAAATTAATCCAACCACGGCCCTCAGCTTTGCGTCCTTTTTCTTCCTCCACCGAAGCACGATTTTTCAGCAAATTTTTAACGAACGATCCGCGCGGGATCGCCGCTTCCGGTGATCGAGCCGCGACGCACGAATCGTCCGTGTCCAAAAGCGACGGCCAACCGTCCATTGAACTCCACTCCTCGCCGGTCGAATTCAATAGGGCGGCCCGGCGTTCCGTTCAGCTTTGCTTTTGTATTCCACAGAAAGCTTGGAATTGTTTGCGGAAATTCTCGCGTTCGCTCGGGGGCGGAACGGTGCTGCGCATTTGGAAATTTTGCACGTGTTACTGGCATGTTTTTACGACAGGCTGCAGACCCTGTATGTATCTACTGTACACCGTGATGTATTTACCCGTGCATTTGTTTCAGAAGGCGGTGCAACCCCTTTTTTTCGTTGTTCTTTTGTTCGGCTGAACATTCGAATAAAATCGCAGCCAGTGTTCCGAGTTGTGTACACAGTTCTTCATTTTTCTTAAATTCATTTGCTTTAAGTCGCGTCGACTAAAAGCCATTAACTAGATATAACCATAAACATAATGTACATAAATAAACTATTTGATTAAATTCCATTGAACTAGTTGGATTTTGTAAAATGATTCATTAAACCTCCGACGCGACTTTTTTAAAGTATTCTTTCTTGTTTTTAATTAGTTTCTCCATTTCATTTTGTACTTCTGCATCAGTAGTGGATTTTTAAAAAATAAGTGCTTTCGCTTGCGGTTTCAAACTGAATCACAAAAGTACAAAGTTATTTTTACAAATAAATCATTGCACTTTTTACTTATATTTATTTTTATCCTGTTACGATTTAAATATTGGTTTAAAAGATCCTCTGTCACGTTTTTTTTTTGCTTTATGTTTCAAAGGGTGCAAGGGAAGTAAAGAAATTTTCTTTCGTTTTCAGTTGTCGAGGAGGTTCCTGTTACACACACCGAAACAGATACCAGGGAAAATGTAGAAAATCTTCTTAACAATGATTCAGGTAAGACATAATAAAAGAAGCACTGTAATATACGGTATGTCCGATTTAAGTATATACACGCAATTATTTCCGTAACTATGTAAAATACAAAAAAAAATGTTTCAAACAAATGTTATGATGATACTTATGATGATAATCATTTGACATTGTGATGACCTTGGAAAGCACCATGAAGGTCATCTTATGTTTTTAAATAGAATCCTGTAACTCTTATTATATATTCTAAGAATAGCTGATTCGAAACTCAATAATTCATAAACAGTACGCTGTCAGCTACAAGAATATGTAATAAAAAATTAGAGCTTCATTTAAAGATATAATGATGACTTTCACAGGGCTCTCCAAGGTCATTGTGATATCGAATAATTATCTTCACGATACGTCGTCCTTAATATCGTATAACGTTTATTTAACACATTTTCTTTTATTGTAAGTAGTTACGGAAATAATCGCGTGTAAATACTTAAACTGGGCATACTGTGTATAATAAGAAATAACAAATAAATGGAAACAAATTTTATGACAACATACTTTTGCAGAGGAAGAGGACGAGGAGGCGGAAGCGGAACGTTCTATTGTCGTTGAAACTGATTTCAAATTTTCCGAGTTTGTCAACAGGTAAAATAAACTGAATAAAACACGGTTGCATAATAACAAGCATATATTATATGTTTTTCATCTTTGCGTGCGATGTTTTTCTTGAAGATTCGCCAATGTAAAAATCGTGAAGGCCATGCTAATTCTGCTGCAACAATTCGACAAGAATACAGACGAAGTAAACCACTACGTTACTAAAATGCTCCATCGAATTTCATGGGACTGTAAGATGCCGGGAATGATGTTCCAAGCGTCGATATTCCGGGTATTTCAGAGGATTCTTGATTCTAAGCAGCCTCGTCATTCGGTAATTATTCACAGTTGTAATTACTTCCTCCTATTTTAGTATTTAATAAGTAATTTTAGTAATAAGCGATTTGATAAGTAATAAATTTATTTATAGAACATTGTTAACTTCTTTTATTAAATAATTGCCACATACGTGGTAATTAAAAATATGTAGAAAAGGATTGTTAAAAGTGAAACGATTGTTGTACATTTAAATTATTAAATGGATCGTTTATTTTGAAAGTCCATTTCTAAAAAAAAAATTTAGAGAAGGATGTACATAAGAAGTTCACATTAAAATATATGGCAATTTGTCCTTTTTTCAATTCTTTTGAAAAATTACACCACTTTAAAAATAAACTGTCCAAATATTTATGAACATTCTGAATCATTATTCGATTAATCACAAAACAATTAATCGCATATAACTTTCGACTATTTAGCATTCCACGAATACAATTTTTTCACCATCTCGTTATCTCCCCTTATCTTTCAATTTACATTCCTGCGCGCTGCTTAAAATGGCAAGCGTCCTTGTCCGGCATCATGAAAACCGTATCCTCCTTTGCAGGAACTCCGAAAGTTCGCGGTTTTCATAATCCGTCGTTTCATCGAAGTCGCGCAAAAGAACCGGAAAGCGTACATGGAGCTGCTCTTCTGGAAGACCACTCGTGACGCTACCGAGGTCGTCGAGGGTTATAACGCGGAACCGCATAACAAGAAAGTTTCGCGCACTCTCTGGACAGAAGACCAAGAGGATGAGTTACGCACGCTCTTTATGGAACATCAGACTAACAACTATTCCCAAGGTACGTTGCTGATTCTACCTTCCGCTAAATTATAGAAGTTTCAAGTTTTTTTAAGGCACAACTGCCTTTGTTGTTTTTTAATTGTTGGTTAGAAGAAATTATTCACTGCAGAATATAACATCATTCTGTCTTGTTGATGATTCAGTAAGTGTTTTATGAGGGAACGGATTTTTTAAAGGGGTAAATTTCATCCAGCGTGTCTCGTGACTCATAGAAGAGCCGAATACGGGAGATTCCTGAGGCGTTCCTCTCCAGCTTTTTCCTTTGGCAAAATGTCATTCGAGGCTTTGTTTTCGAGTTATTAACGAAAAAACACTGGCCACTCAGTGCGCGCGTAGAGCCCGCGCTCAGGGCCGCAATGGCGCGTTGCGCTGAATAGTGTAGCGTTTTTATTCGTAATTCACAAATAATGAATAATTCGACATTATTCTTCATTGCATTGATTCGGTATTCGATACAACTTTTGCTCCCTGCTATTTCGACGTGTTTGGAACGGGGCATCGGCTGAATGCCACCATCCAGCGCGACGCGGCATTCCGTCCCTCAGCGCGGGCTTTACGCATGCTCTGAGTGGCTAGTGCTTTTTGTGAATAATTCATAAACAAAGCTCCAAACGACATTTTGCCAAAGGAAAAAATTGTTCGGCACCGCCTAAGCAATCTCCCATATCCGGTTCTTCTATGAGTTACGGGACACCCTGTGTGTATTATACTTATAATAGATATACCGTATCTCAATAATTTGTTAAGCAGTAACTCAAAGATGAAGTGTTGGTTCATTTAATTCTATTAAATTAGTAAGTTTATGTAATTAATTTATCCTTCGTAAAATGCAAATCGAAATATAGAATGAGAAGTATTTTTCACCTTAAATTAACAGCGTACGGAAATGGATCTTTTTCATTGTTTTTAAGATTTAAATTATGTGAAGTAACTTCTAAGTCACTTTATGAATGTATTCAGGGAACTGCCTTTTAGAGATAATTAAAGAGACAAAATCAGTAAGTGGAGTAAGAATAGTACATGACACAATGAAATAGCATACGTATTAAAATATAATGAGATTACAGTATAAAAAGTATCAAGAAACTGCGTAACGAGAGCTTTAAAGCATGATCAGTGCTGTACAATATAGGATAAAAAGTTGTTTAATTATATACTCCATCAAATTTCTGGTTAAAAAACGTGATATAATAGCGCTATAATAAGGATTTTCCCTGAAGGCATTTCTCAACACGTATGTCAATGAGAATTGTAAAAAAAAATCAGTTTGCTTGGAAAATATTGACAAATATTAGTGTAATGTAGATATGTATGCACATATAACGATTTTCTTTGTTTATACTTTAAAACTTGCATTAACGATAATATTCCTTTGGTACTAAAATATAATTCGAAATTATTTTAATGAAATTTGTTATGGGACCTAATACTAGAATTTCAAATATCATTCTTTTTTTGCTGTCCATTGAAAACTATTTAAAAATAAAAGGTAAGAGTCCAGGCTTTAAAAGTTTTCGGGGCTAGATTTTCAGTTTAAATACAAAAATACGTACATCAAAAATGAATTTAAGAAAGTACATTACAATTAGTTTTCCAATGTTTATTTCAAATGTTACACGAAACATGAAAATTAGTTAATTTCATTTGCATCACAGAGATTAGCTGAACTGCGATCTGCTGTCATACATAGCGTATCGTCATTCCAATCTAAAGAACGATGACGCCAAAATTGGTGGATGCTAGCGTGAATTGGCGATAATATTAGATTACTGATAACAGCGTCTTCGTTTATCGGCTAACCGAATCACGAACCCCTGCGATGATCCAATTATCCTTCCCCTCGTACAAACCAATTGGTGGATAATATTGATTGAATATAAATAGCTCAGATACATACAACTTTGAGTAAACATCCATGAAAACTTCCACGTGTAATTATAAAAAGATAAAACTCAAAGAAAACAAAAGAGTATGTTTAACGAAAATGGTCATTTTTAGTCACATTTAAAAATGAAACATTCGTGCTGGACCTTTTCTCTTCGGCAACAAAAAGTGATCTTACTATTTTACCCTGAAAATATGGAAAAGTTGTGAAAAAAAGAATGTACGCAAACATGCAAATGTAATAATAATGTAACTCACCCAAACGTTATTTTTCATCTTCTGCATATTTGTATATTTCAACCATTTTGAAAATGATTGAAATACGAGTTGTCAATTGTGCTAAAACGTATTAAGTCTATTTGAAACTACATCCAATGACCTCATAATCAGAGTAATTCGAAAAATCTAAGGCCATGCAGCAATAATAATCACACAATAGTGTTTAAGTAACATTTATTGATTCGCTTTGCATTTATTAATTGTTTGATAATTATAACAGGCGGCCCTTGGTAATTATAATAATTGCGCTATTACTATATCAGTGCATTTTGTTTAAATTATCAATTTTATATTTGATTGTACATTGCATTTAGTATAATTATTGCACTTTTATTACTGTATTTAGCCAAAAGCGACATATTAGAAAACAATTTGTGTACCTATGTACTTTATTATTTTAGATATCATCGACTGGATATTGGAAAATATTAATCAGGAACGAACGCGTCGTGGAATCATCAAAAAACTAAAGGAGCTGTGCCTGGTCGTCAATTCTAAGGTTAGTAATTGTTTTTAATACCGTGTTATATATTTTTATATTTTCTTAAGTGAGTTTTTCATTTCACATTCACATTTGCACCTCCATTGTTTTTGCTTCATGTTCTACAATATCGAACAAAGAAAATCAATTTGATCATAATATAATAATTCATTGAACATTATTTTTCTTAAATTTTCTGTATTAATTAATGATGAGTGTGAATTGTCTTCATCAGTGTTTTCGTATTTGCACAACTGTATAACAATTGTCTGGAAACTATTCAAATTAACAAAAAGTATTCGTGCCAATTTTAAACAGTGCTAAAGTAATATATAGTAATTGATCATCGAAGAATACGTATTGATTTTTGTTTGAATTAAATTGGTATGAAACCAAGTATCGTAGACTTGTCGAAAAAAGACGACCATGGAAAAAAATGTCCTTCTGCACCATGAAGATTATTTTCTCCTTGATCTGTGAGGTCTACGAACCTGACACACCGCATAGCTGTATAATTCATCGAGTCGTTGAAAGATACAAATGCCTATGTATTTATTATATGTATTACATTTTTTCTTAAGCTTATTTTGACAAAAATTCAGAGCACATTTATGCAATTGGATTTTTTGCTCACGAACTATTCCAATTTCGTTCATACCCATCACTACCTGTTTTACGTTTGATACAGTTTAATGTGCCTTACATTCTTACAAAGGAAGACAATGTTTAATATACTTGCCATAATGATGACTGACTTTTCAGAAAAACAGACCCATTTGAATCTTACAGTTTCAATTTTTTAATCAAGGACAGAGCTGTTACAGTAAATCCATTAATTGCATGATACGAGACTCTTCTTTATACAAATTTCATCAAAATCTAGGATCAACCGTGCTTTAAACCCTTCGATGAAGAAACCCTTGGCAGAATCAATGATTTAGAAGAAATGTGTTAAAGATACAAATGCCCATGTATCTATTATATTCCATTTTTTTTTCAAGTCTTAGGTTGACAAAAATTCAGAGCACATTTATCCAGCTGGATTTTTTGTTCATGAACTATTCCAATGTCATTCATACCCATTACTATTTGTTTTGCATTTGGTGTGCCTTATATTATTACAAAGGAAGACAATGTTTAATATGCTTGGCATAATGTTGACTAGTTTCTCGGGAAAACAGACCCATTTGAATTTTACACTTGCAGTTCTTTAATCAAGAGCGAAGCTGTCATACAAATTTCACCAAAATCTGGGATCAACCGTGCTTTAAATCCTTCAACGAAGAAACCCTTGGTAGAATGAATGATTTATGAGGAGCGTGTAAAAACGTAAGGGTTGGCTCGGCCCCTCGAAAATAAGTTTCTAGCCTGATATCGTTGACGGGGTGAACATTGAACATACGCAAAAAGTGGAGTCGGAGAATCGCTACAGGGACTGTAAATTTTCGGCAGACAATTTCTAAGAGGAGCTTTCTGGAGGCTTCTTTTTTCCCCCTCGGTTTTCTACTCCAACGGGGAGCATTCTCACGGTATCCTGCGTGGATCACAACTTCCGCTGTGCCAGCAAGACTTCTTCTTCTCCCTCCGCGACTCCTTCGTTTCAGGGATGGATGTATGCGTCTCGAGATTTGCTCCTGTCACTTGTCCCCTTCCGACGTGGCGCCTCGTCGTACCACGCAAAGCTATCGCTTTGTTTGCATTTTCGCTTCCAACGTATGAAGATCTTCTAGAGAAAGCCAGACACATAAATAGACGACGCTCCCTTAACTCACAATTGATTGTTCATCTGTACAGCCTGTTTGCTGTTCTTGCTGTTCCGATCTTCCCATTTTTGGGACGCTTTTAAAAGATCAAAATTAATATGTACATAAAGCGCTTAATGTTTATGCTGTTGCATTTGGTTTGTCAAGATACATACACTTCTTCATGTACTTAAACATTTTCATGAATAATTTAGTGTGGCATTTTGTAGTTGTATCATTTTATTATTCTATTACTTGTTACTTTACTATTCTATTATTATTATTGTTATTTACTTATTTAAAGTCAATCCATCCCTAACGTTTATGTCACTACAGTTGGTTTATCGAGATACATACACTTCTTCATTTTTTAAAACTCTTTTATAAGTAATTTACTGTGGCATTTTGCAGTTGTATCATTCTATTATTCTGTTACTTATTACTTTACTATTCTTTTCTTTTTTACATGTTTTGTTACGGTCAAGAGGAGATTGAACGCGTTTTTAGAAAACAACAACTTTATTGACGCGCGAACGATAGCGGATGAATGATCGCAGAGTTCTTATCTTCCTTCCGTCGTTGAGTCACTCGTATCGTATTCCTGACCTCGTGTTGTATCCCTGTTGCGTCGTGTCTCCGTCTTTATATGTATAGGGTTCCTTATATCTGCTGTATGGCGGGGTTAGACGTTTCTGGACGTGACTGTTGCGCATTATTGCGTTACTTTGATTTTAGCGTAAGAATTTAAAGTCACATCCACCTCTAAGTGTTATTAATGACAGTACATATAGTTCGGAACCCCATCATCCATCATTTTCATTGCCTTTTTCTTGTGTATACGTATAATCTTTTCGAAAGTAAAGAGAAATTCGGATCTACATAGAGAGAGAGAGAGAGAGAGAGAGAGAGAGAGAGAGAGAGAGAGAGAGAGAGAGAGAGAGAGAGAGAGAGAGAGAGAGAGAGAGGGAGGGATGGAGAGAGAGAGAGAGAGAGAGACAGCGAGAATTAACGCTGTTCCGTAGCTGAACAATTTTAACAACATTATTCCTTGTCAAAGAGTTGTAGTTTACTGGAGCCTTAGAAGGCAGGCGATAAATTTTCCTTTTGCTCTTTTCAAAATTGCGGTGGTAATATTAAAGTTTCCGTTCACGAGTTTCTATCGCGGCTTATTCGTTCGAGCGCGTTATTTCCCTTGCCGCGTTGCTCCGTTCCGCGAGAAACTATCGTTTCGTTTGCCTTTTACCCTGCAAGACACGTATAAACATCTGTATCGAGCTCGAAAGCGAGAGCAAATACGCTCTGCATAAGCTTAACGTCATTCCTGAAATTTATAAAACCACAAAAGTTCTTTTACAGAAAAATGTTAAAATAATCCTGAGAATGTTAAATTAAGGCAATTGAATCCTACCCAATAATAATAATAATAAGCCCGTGAGATATTAAAATACACATCCCCTATATAACCCCTAAATTAAGACTATTAATTGTTCAATTTAATTATCACTTCAACCCGCCTATTAAACAACGCGTATAATTTCTTCCATACCCATTACTACTTATTTTACGTTTGATACAGGTTAATGTGCCTTACATTATTACAAAGTAAAATAATTTACTTAGCATTAACTGTAATTTATGCAATTTATGTAACATTTATGCAATTGAATTTTTTTTCACGAACTATTCCAGTTTCGTTCATACCCATCACTACTTCTTGCGTTTGATACAAGTTAATGTGCCTTACATTATTACAAAGGAAAACAATGTTTAATACGCTTAGTATTAACTATAATGATTAGCTAGGAACAGACCTATTTGAATTTTGCATTTACGATTTTTTAATCAAGAACGGAATCGTTACAATAAATCCATTAGCTGCACAATACGAGACTCTTAGAGAAGTACTATTAAATTTAAAATACGTAAAATGTTACAATAAACATCCGCTATATATAGAATAGTGTTTTCATATCTGCTCCATGTTTTTAATTATTCATCAATTAATAAATCCAGTTAATACTAATTATCAAATTAAATTATTATTTCAAAGCGCCTATTCAACAACACATAGAAAAGTTTATTAAGAGGGAAAAAAGTGGCTAGCAGTGGCGATTTCAACGAGTTTTATCATGCTTCCTAAATACACCTTTGTTCCACAACTTTTTCAGACTAGTTACAATACATCCGATTTTAAACGGAAACCTTTTGAAACGAGCGACTACCGTTTCATGTATTATGTATTACATAGCTCGAAAACCAGTATTTTCCGGGCTTCGAAAAAGTGTGAATGTAATGGTGGAAGTTTGAAGTGAACTTTGAAGAAGAAAATTTACATGAAAATGTTCGTTGAAATGAGATCGACTATTTGCATAGTTGTTAAACGTATATGCGACATAAATTGTCTGTTGGCAAAGGCTTAATAGATGTAAAACTCTAAAATCTTTTCCTGTAAATTTACAATTAAAAAGTTTATATACGTTTTTAATTAATATAAAAATGGACAGCTGTATTATTGTAATATCATCGAAGATAAAATTGATTTTGAATTTGTAGTTAATGCAACCACTATAAAATAAACCTAAGTAAACAAAAAAAGCTGATTCTCAAACTTAATCGTTTAATAAAAATATCAGAAATATTTTATTTGCCAAATAGAGGTCGAAGTAACTTTTTTTTTTTAATTGAATCATAATTCTTTTCTACAATGTAACATTATTAGAGATATAATAAGTAGAACGCTAATTGCAGGTAAAATATGTAAATTCTCTTTTACAAGTTTTAAATACAGAACGTTCCAAAAGTGACGTCAGACTCATTTCCAAATAACTAACAACAGAAAGCACAATTTAATTCGATTCCCCTCGTTACCCCTTTCTATTCTAACGATAATTTTGAGACACATAGCACTGATCCGTGATAAGAAACTAGCCCCTGACTCGAAATAACTCGGCCGAACACTTTATGATGTGCCGCTACCTCGGGACGCTCACTCGCTCACCAAAGAGCATACCTAATCCGTAATAAGCAACTGGCCGGTCCCGAGCGAGTTGCTTATTTCGGATCAAGACACAGTTTCTGTGTGTTTAATAACTGTTGAAGGCTGATTTCCCTGATATTAAAAATTTAAAAAAAAAAATAAGAGCGGGTGTGACACGGAATTAGTGAATAGGAGCGTGCTTCGTTCATAGAGAGAATGCCATATTCTATTCTTCTCTAAAGAATAACATTTCGCCTCAACGGAACCCTTTAGTTTGTCGCTATCTGGCGCCCCTCGCTCTTTGACCGTCTTCGCTCTCGTTCTGTTCGAGAACGAAGTCAAGCCGACTAATATACCCGTTCCGTAATAAACAACTGACCGGTGCTGAGCGAGTTGCTTCTTACGGAACATTATTATACCTGCTCTAAGGCAGCAGAAGAGAATAAAAGCACACGTGGCAGAGTGAAATAGAGGGAAAGTAAGACCGATGGAAGGGAGTGAGGCGACGGTATACAGGGTGTTTAGAGATTAACTATCCAACGTTTCTCTCGTAAATAGTAAGTACTAGAGAAAAATGTTAGAAGGGAAAAGTTTTTCTGTTTTCTATCAGCTATATATTAGTGTACACAAACTTTTTATATCAACAGTATTCTTCGACAAACGAAGGTGATCTTCAGTGTTTTCAATGAAATAGCGCATATATTTCTAGATTATATGAAACCGCATGTTATGACGAATTCATTCATTTGACAAAAAAAGAAAAAAACTTTTCCGTCTAACATTTTTGTCTAGTACTTACTATTTACGGGAGAAACGCTGGCTAGTTAATCTCTGAACACCCTGTATATCTGCTACTGTTAAAATGGTATTACCCCACTTCGAAATTGACGATTAATCATAGGTGTGCACCCGCTACTCCGCCAGGGAAGGGGGCTAATTGCACCCACACCAGTGATTCGTACTCCACTCGACGTGCTTGTACAAGATATTATTGATTTTCCAAAGTATTCTTCTGTTCAAACCCCTGTACTGTCGCCCCCTTGGGAATTTAATGAGCAACTTTTTTACTGGCGTGACATATCTATATTTTAATGAAGGGCAGAATTTTAGGAATTGTTGATAGTACTTACATATGCCAAGGGTCGAGCCAATTGAAGTTGCGTTGAACATCTGTCGTGTCTGATTAATTAGAGATTTTATGAAATCATTGTAATGTCATTAGTGAGAAGAAAAAGTGCTTTTTCCTCGCCGAAGATTTAGTTATACAATTTATTACATTGTTTGAAATTGTTATCTAAGAATACTTGCCTTCAAAAATATGAAAGTATGCTATATCAGTATAAATTCCTTTGCAGTTCAATCATAATATACACAGGGTGTCCCACTTAAGTTCACCATCCCAAATATCTTCTTATGATAGCTAAGGTTAAGACGAGTTTAACGACCTGTTATATTATGACCTTTACGTGACCTTGAGTACGAAAAATTCTTAAAACTTGGATTATAAATGGTGAACAAACTTGATTTAAGGGTCTTAAAATCTTAAAAAACACGACCTTGGGAAAATTTCTTGCCCACCATTATGTTCGCCACTTCAAACCAAATATCTTTTTCCGTTGACATGTTTCCCTATCGCAAAAAATAAGAGAGATATTTGAGATGCTCAATTTGGGTGGAACACCCTGCATAAAAAGTCTTAAATTATATATGCATATCTTTACGAACAATATAAATGTACATATTTTATTTAATTAGGCTCTTTACACATTTAGTGTCGTTTACGTAACCAAGTATGTTTGACAACGTTATTAAATGAACATATTTCGAAGAGGGAAAAGTTTTAATTAAATTCCACTGGCGTTTATTTCTTTCCGACTACCACGACTCGACAGCATGAATCTTCATATCATACTTTTGTGAAGTTTCGCTGATCTGAAGTTTAATTGCTCCTTGGTAAATACACAGTTGCTGGTAGAAAAGGGGCTGATTGCCGTGTCACCCCGAGCAAAGACTGATTGGATTGCTCGGGATATTATTGATTCCTTGGCAAATTCCTCTCGGAGGAGTCTCTCCAAAGTTTATCTCACGCCAAATTAATTACAGTAAATGTTACCCTTCAATTAAGGCTAAAAACCAGGGATCAAAGATGAAAGAGTCCCACGATATTTAGAAATATCTGTTTGGTTTCTCTGCAATGAATTTAAATAGCAAGTTTTTCAAACATTTACAAATAAAGCTGCACTATTAATATAATACATTAGCAAGTAAACTATAATTAAAATAATATTGATGTAAATAATTATAATTCGTAATGAATTATTAGCAAAGTGATATGTTGAATATGAACTTCTTTCCTTCAGCATTTGTAAACAATAAGTAGCTTATCGTTGCAATAATTTAGTAGCTGCGAAAGTTTCGATGAACTCCAAATTACTTACGTATATCGGAATAAATGAAATAAATGTAACTCTTGTGTTCCACGTAAGTTAATTGAATCTCGCTGCTCATGATTGGCAAATAGTTAACATAGTTTCATACGAAACCAAGTAACAGTTCACGCAGACAAGCTGCAAGAGGGATGAAACGTATTATTGATTCGTTGACAAAATCCCCGAAATGGGAGCTCGGTCGTGAATGCGCGATTCATTTAAATAATTTCATGCGTGGATACCCTTCGCCCCTCGCGACTGAATAAGACCAAACTACGGCAGTCTGACTGCTCATTTCGGATTCATTTAGTCCGTGAAGTCGCACGACAGCCATTTAGGATTACCAACGGGAATGTGTCGAGGGTGAAATGTAATCGTTGGAAAATGAGCATCGTATTTTTTGTTGTATCTTCTTTCGAGAAAACAGGGATTTAGAATCAGAAATTAAACTCTAGATCGCCTTGCATGTAGTCTTGATAATTGGATAACAATGTTATTTAATTAATACAATGTTTTATATTGCCCAAATCAGAATTTCTAATTTTTATGATGGTATTTTAGAATTATGGAAAATAAATAACTTTTTCCATTAGGAATTTCCATTCATCTACGATAGCTTTTAATAACAATTGTTTATTCATTTTTATAATACCACAATTTATAATAATAATTTCATCGTATTATAATAATACATTTTTTCTTATCTGCACATTTTCTTTTGAAGAGACAGGGGTTTAGAATCAGAAATTAAATTCTAGGTCGTCTTGAGCATAGTCTTGATAAGAGGATGACAAGTTTATTAATTAATACAGTGTTTTATATTGTTCAAATCAGAATTCCCAATTTTTCTGATGGTATAATACTAATGTATACCTTTTAGAATAATGGAAAATGAATAACTTTATCCACTAGAAATCGCCATTCATCTACAACAGCCTTTAATACTAGTTATTATTAATTAGTATTTAAAATACTACATTCCAAGATTCTTAAAATACCAAATTGTTTTAGACTGTCCGAAGCGAGATACAGAAGAGGCTGCCGAAAGAATGGTCCGAGGAGGAAGTCTCTCAGCTCACGGAACTTTGGGAGCAATTGAAAGATGACGACGGTAATTTTCAACAATCGTTCGCGAATTAAGTCTTATGAAGGATGAACACTTCGGTGAAACGGTATAATTCAGCAGAGAGTGCACGGCGACTAGATTCACCTATAAAGCAGTATTAAGAATTCTACGAATGCGCCGCGGGCGAGAATTCATTAGCAGCCGTGACAATTCTTGAGATTCAATTAGGCACCGAACGCCGGTGACGGCTGGCTGCTTGCTGTAGCAATAATTCGGGCCACTTCAGGGCGGACGAAGAATAATACGTGTTCCAGCTGAAAGATTTTTACAAGTCTTGTTAAACTTCATTTTCCTACGGTGATCGTCCTCCCCCATGACTTTAACGCACGAATATTATTCTCGCCCCTAGGTCCTTCCAGCGAAAATTCTCGAAAGCTTCCCTATTTCTGCCCCTTCTTTGAAACTTTTGGAATACCGTCTTTATCTTGGGCACAGAACTTACGATTCTGCTGAATCTCGTCTGTGAAAGTGTTACATTTAAATGTCTCGTTATGATTTTATTTACTTTCATAGGTTTATGTAAATTTTCACTTTGTCGTCTTCCTTTGTCAAGTTCTATTGGTACGGGAAAGAGATTCTTAAGTCGTCAATATATTTAGGAATTACTCAAAGCTTTCGGCGCTTTATTTCTTTTTAATTAATCAAAACAACTGAAAATAGATATATCTATGAAAAGTGAAATTGTTAAGAATTTACTACACTGAATTTATAAAAAATCTATAATATATTATCTCGTGCAGTTCTCAAGATATTTGCAAAAAAGTTACTTTAAAACTACGTAAACATTTTGCAATATTTTATTACACTTTTAATTTTCGAGATATTCGCAAAAATATGTATTTTAATGTGCTTTGGGTAGGATAAAAACCGATCTTAACCCAATTTAGTATCGCCTTTTAGTAACATAACCAGTGTTTGGTTAACCTAACCAAAAATATGTATTTTGTATTTTGGTTTACTTTGGTTAGATTAGTAACCTAACCTAACTCATTACCCCCCTTTTAGTAACCCAACTTTTTGGACACCGGTTAGGTTCGGTTACTAACCTAGATTGCTCTGGTTAGGTTAATAATCGATTTTAACCTAATTTGGCATCGCAATTTTAGTAACCTAACTTTTTAGTAACCTTTTAGTAACATAACCAGTATTTGGATAACCTAACCAAAAATATGTATTTTGATTTACTTCGATTATATTAGCAAGCTAATCTAACTTATTATCGCCTTTTAGTAACCCAAGCGTTTGGACACTGGGTAGGTTCAGTTACTAACCCAGATTGCTTTGCAGAATTACCACTTGAAATTTGTACAGTAAGAAAACGTTCTGAATTATTCATCGTATATTCGTATGCAATTTCCTTGATTTAACTTCCTCCCTTTGAACAAACTCGTGGGACTCATCGATCCTATCGAACATTGCTGCCCCTGCTAAACGTCAGATCAATGCCGATATGCTTTATGTCGTGCACCACAGATCCCGTGGACCTGATCTACAACGGGCTGACAATAAAGCGGCCGAAGGCAAAGATCAAGGAGAAGCTTTTGGAATTGGGATTGGCTGCGGATCGCAAGGAGCTGCTTAAGAAGCGGGCTAGAAAAAGCAACGCGGGTAAGTGTTCAATCTCTTCCTTTTTCCGTGTTCACATGCCACACAGCCTGCTGGTCGCCTCTCTGCTCCCCTCTTTTCCAGCTCTTTCTGCGGCTCTGGAGCAACTCTGAAAGCACCCCCTTGTCTCAGTCAATCCCATCTCATTCCGTTCGCATCTGTCTTTCTTGCTATCCTCAGATTCACCGACTATTCGATCTATCTTCCGTTAACACGATTGCCGCGGTAACTGCATGCGGTGAACTCGCTTTTTTTGGAAGCAGTGACACTTGGCAACGAACCGAGGAAACCGCCTGGGAGGGATAAACATGGGGAGGGGGGGATGAGAGCGACTTGTAGGAAATCTTCCTGTAGGACCCTCTGTTCATTTCTTTCTGACTGGAGGAAAAAGTATTTTATGCTAAGGGTGGGTCGTGGAAACTGTCTTCTATTCCTTGGGGAGAGACAAATTATCGAATTAATTGAATCCGTGTCAAGATCGCCTATACGATTGAGGTTTATCACTTTGTCTTGCGATAGATATCTCTGTTTTAAGTGAAATTAAAGGAAACGGTCTAAATATGAACTACCCTTGAAATAATCTAAAAGAAAGGTAAAGATTGATTACTTTCGGACTAAAATGTTTTAAAACATGTCCCAGATACTGATAAAAAGAGTTAAATGCTGATAGTTTATCTACAATAGTTACAAACGTAGATACACATGTCTCTGAATACCTGAACACGCATTACGTCTATACAGATGGCGCTAAGTGCGCCACGCCCAAAGTGTGATGGGATGAGGGAGAACTAGTAGATATTGTTCCAGTTTAACCAATAGCATTGTGTTTAGTAGTAAACTGAACGTTACACTTATTATATCTAGTCATGGCGCAATAAGAAACTTTAATTCCGTAGATCAGAACTTTCTATCGTTCACACACTCTCCCTCCCTCCGTCCCTCCCTCTCTCTCTCTCTCTCTCTCTCTCTCTCTCTCTCTCTCTCTCTCTCTCTCTCTCTCTCTCTCTCATTCTTTTCTTTTCTATGTATACTACAAACCTAAATTCATAAAACATTCCTACACAAAGTTCTTCTAAATCAGACTTCTCCAAGGGCTATAAATGCGGCCCAACAAAAATCATAAACTTACAAACTTTATGAGATTGCGACTAAAAATACCATTAATAATGCTACAAAATATCTGACGAACACCTTGAGAACTCACTGAGAGTTTCAACCACTTCCATTGGACCAAATATCGAAGCATTAATGTCCCCAAAACAATGTCAAATATATCACTAATTTCAAGTAGCTGTCTTGTCTATTACTTTTTTAATAAAAAATTCATGAATTAATGAAATTTAAATTACTTAAATATGTTAACTATATATTCTACGACTTTTTGCTCATCAGCTGTCGTTAGTGTTAGTGTATTTTATGTGTAACACAAAACAACTCGTCTTCTTCCAATGTGGCCCATGGAAGCTAAAAGGTTGGACACCCCTGTTCTAAATCTTCAGAGAAAAGTCCCTTGCAAAATATGCAATTCGAATCCTCCCCGTCTGGGTACTACCCTGACGAATTTCACCCTATAGCCCATACATATGTAGACCACTTGTACAGGGATGCTGAGAGCCGTCTAAGTCATCACTATGTCAGCAATGTTGCGCTATTGGTCAATTAGCATTTATAACTAGTTCAACAGAATATTGTTATGAAGATGAAACAAACATCCCAGTGAAATCTTTTATGATGATAGAATAAGTAAAAAGACACATTTTACAACACATCACGTTAACAAAACAAATCCAAGCCACTATCTGCTTCCCCTACCTTTCTTTGGGTTTGGAACCGTAGTTTTTCATTATTGCCACTAGGGTGAAGCACCTAATATGATCTTAAACTTTAACTAGCCCATATTTGGACCCTAACTTATTTTTGAACCATCTCCTCCAATATAGATAAGAGGAGTATAACATTGTATCCTTCTTTGAAGGCAAAACCATGTATCATCGTGTCAATGTCAGTAACAAAAAATCAACCAGGGTAAATGTTAGTGTTGGACTAAAATAAGACGAAAATCAAGAGTGACAAAATTGTATTTAAGGCTTCAATGATAACATATTAAGACTTTAAAAGTCAGTCCAAAGACCCCTGAATGTAGGTAACTCAATATGCATTGTCTCGTCGAGGAGCATAACAAAAGGCGAATACACGCCATTATCTGCTTCCCCTAATTTTCTTTGGTTCTTGAACCGTAGTTTCTCAGTATCGACACTAAGGTAGAGCGCCGAATATGATATTAAACTTCATCTAGCCCATATTTGAACCATCTCCTCTACTACTGTACACTATACTTATTTATAGGTCGTTATTAACATTTACACTTTACGCAATTTTATCTCAATCAACCCAGTCTAAAATCAAGACCTGGATATGAACAAATAAACTCTGCACCTTTTTTATCATCATTATTACATTAACAATCGGTCCACATCTCTACAACTGAAATTTCAACAAGAAAATCGAAAACATTTTCCCAGGGTGTTAAAGAAACCCGTTTCCCTTCGAAACCGAAGCTCGACAAACTCTGAATTCTTCCAAATTGGCTCATTTATATCCTTTATGTTATTCCACGCTGATTCGGCGACCGTTCGAAAATTGTTCATTCTTCATCGAAGAAACGAAGTTTGCCGAGCGAGGAATTTTCGAGTTTCAAAGTTCCGAAAGTGCCGCACCTTTTCCCTATTAATCTAATGCAATTCGCGAGTTTCAATTCCCTCGTCTAAGATTCCGAGGGAAGTGCTGATATCTGCAAATGTATGGAAAAATCGATAAGCGTTTTTAGACAGTTCCTTGAATTTTTCACAACCTCGCTGCACTGCGGTATGCGGATATGTAACTTAGTCTTGTGTAGCCTTAACTTCTCCTCCGGGATCCAGTATTACGGTCTTACTTTTGCCGCTCTAATGAGTTTGTGTTGCGCGCATTAATCACTGTTGGAATGGAGGAACAATTTGCAGACCTATTTGTTTTAATTATTTTTAAGCAAGATTACTTTTAGAAATGTTTCTCATTTACCTTTTTACATATACAGGACGCTTCATTAATTGTATTACGATAAAAAAATATGTGATTGCTCTTTAGAAAAAATAAGTTAAGATTGAAAAATAAAATTTCTGCGCATTATGTCCCTCGTTCAAGAAGAACACGTGGCAAAGCTGTATCGAGAAGCGTTTACATTCAATTCCTGTTACTTTGTAATAAGGTAAATCATCGTGGGAAACGCAGTCTGCGAGTAATTCCGAGGAGGACGAAGACAGCGAGGACGAAGCTGGGAAATCCTCGAGCGGGAGGAACGCAGCTCCCAATAAACCAACGAACAAGGGAACGAAGAAAAGTGCGAAGAAACAGCCGACTATGGTCTACACGGATGCACAATTATCTGGTCTCTTGAAAGACGTGATCGAAAAAAGTGAGTAAAACATTTTACCCCCTACCTTTCATGGGCTTCTATTCGCCTCAGTGATTTATGGGAATAAAATTCGCAGCGATAACTTCGAATCTTATTCTTTCACAACGTAGCCTAGGGACAAATGTCTTTTGGGAACACGGGATCCGTAGCGATCGTTTCAAAGTGAAAGGTTGAATGGGAAAAGTAATGATTTGTCAAAGAGACTATTGCTTACGGTATAATGTTACTCGTGGCGCAAAAGTACCGGTTTATCCTCACGGCTTTCGGTGAAGATATAGTTAAAAAACGACCGTGTCTTTTGTGACAAGCCAATATGCTTGTAACCTATCAGAATACCATTTCCTTTTACAAGAGTCGCAGTTTTCTTTGACACTTCAAAGCAGGGCTGTACTTCATATATTTCCCCTCTATCTACGTAAATTCAGTTTTTTTCTTATTCTCGAAGATTTATATTCTTGCTTTGAGTCGTTGTGCACGTGACTGTACAGGGTATTTGGAAAGTTTAGATCCATTTTTGAAAAATAAAGAAACACTTGATATCCCGGAAACAACACGCTAAATAAGAACCTTGTTAGTACTTATTAGTACCTATTGGTACGTGTCCGTACTTGTTAGTACAAGTTAGTACATGTTAGTACCTGTTAGTGTCTATTAGTATTTTTTAACACTTGTTAGTACTTGTTAATCTTGTTAGTACTTAATAGCACCTACATAATCCATCACTAATCACGTTCAACCAATTTAGTGTAACTACAAAGTTTGACAAACTTTGTTTTTAGATTTGCAATTTACGCTTACCATTACTCAATACGAACATTTTTCACCCCGACACAATCGTCATAAGATTTGTACGTGGAGTCGCTATAACAGTCTTTTGATAAATCAGATATGAACGAAGCTTTGGAATGGATCAAGGAATCCCTGCAGGATTCTCTGGACGATCGGGACGAGGAAAGCTCCGAAGGTATCCCTTTGGTCCCGCTGACAGATTATTCATCGGCCGCGATGGATTCGCCGAGCTTTCAAAAGCTTCTTCGCGCTATGGGAATCGCACCCCCGGCTGATGAACAGGAATCTTATTGGCGTATACCGGCTAATATGCTTAGCTCGATGATTCAGAAGCGCGTCAATCTCATCGATAATGCATTAGCAGGGAATTTTATTGTCGAAGGTAATAATCCTTTCTCGAGTATTTTCTACTGTAGCGAGTAATTTTACGGAAGTTTTTATTCCTTTGTATGTTTTATTAATTTTATGTTGAATATGATATGGTTTGTATTGGTACAATTATTTGGAAATTACTTGAACCTGAATTTCTTGGAACATTTAATCGGCTTACCAACGTTTTGCAACGTTTAACGTTAAAGTAAGAGTAAAGGATTCAACCATTTGCTAGTGTAAGGATAGAAGCATTGCATTTGCGGTTTAATAGTCATAAACGATTTGTCCCTTTATTGCAAGCCTAATCAAAACTAGCGAATTACAATACTTCAAACTTATCACAGACATGTAGCCCATTCTTTTAGCTTTAATTTGAGCTCACATATATTAAAAAGTAACAACTAGAAGCCAAGAAAATTGAAATTCTTTGCAACAAACGCGTGCTGTCTGTCCTGTGTTGGGCGACAATTTCTAAAAATGCCTTTTTTTCAGCTTCTGCTGTTTACTTTTTAATCAACAAAGGCTCGAACGAAAGCTTAGAACACCAGCTTTAGTTTGCAGGTGATTTTAAACAAATTTCAGTTGTCATTCAAATGTTATTAACGATAAGAAATCGTGAAATATGGACACTGAATAAGTTAAGTTATCTTGGCTTCTTGGCGTGCTACATTATTGGCTTAAGAGGAATACTTAAGACGGATTTCTGCAATCCCTGAGACGTACATTTCATAAACCACAGCATTTTTATCTTACTCGATTAAATTGGTAACGCTTTTCTTTATTTTTTAATTAAATTAAATTTTCGTTTTTCTACTTTTGTTATATTTAGAACACAAAACGATTCCAGCAATGGCAGAATCTGACAGTGACGATGATGTTGACGTTCTCGAAAATATTAAAAAATACTTCAATTCCAGAGGTAAACTAATTTTTGTTATTAAAACAATATCATTTACAGTACAAGTATTTAGTTTGTCGTTTGTTATCTGATACTTAACAATTACGAATAATCAAGTATATATAAATGTAGCTCTAATTTTCTTGCGAATAGATTTATCCTTTCGTTATTTATTATTCTACAAGAAAGAATAAAGAGAATAGAATGAATGCAATTTAATTTTCTATGCTTGCGAAAAACAACATATTCAACGTTGATCTTACACATAAATAAATCTTTTCAGTAAATAAAGTAAAATTAAAAATAACTACTAAAAAAATTAATTTCTTTTTCAAAACTGTTGCAACTTTTTTAGCCGATCCACAGCCATCAACTTCTCAACAATCTGAACCCAAAACTAGTGCTACTTCTAAACGAAAATCGCCAACAATCTCTGCAAAACGCACAAAATCTCCGATACCCATTGATTCGGAAGAAGAACCAGAAGCAGAGAATTCACGAGCAGTCGGTACGTACAGAATTATTTCCCACAGCCATCTGCGTGCCATCTGTTGACGTCTTCCATTACACTCTCTGAATTCCAGAAATTTATTAATAAACGTAGAAAAAAAATCAATATTCGTCCTTAAACGAACATCAAATTTAAAAGTTAACATTACCACCCTTGTCGTCATTGATCGCAGAAAAATCGCGCTCAGGAAAGAATAAATCAAGCGGCCGTGCTAAAATAGTTGTCTCATCCGAATCCGAAGCAGAAATCATCGTCAGTGAAGATCAAGGTAAGTGAAAAACGCATCGTATCGAAACGAAGCCTTCATTGAAAATACCTTACGGCTAAACGTTTGGAATCACAAAGCTATGGAAACTACAATTCCAAGTTGCATTAAAAATTTAAAAACTTTTCCGAGTTCGAATAGATCGAAAGAAAATTATCTGCTGTTAATTTCTACAATATTAATATGGAATTATTGAGTAATTATTTTTTAGGGTACAATAGTTGAAATAATAACAAAACTTTTCATTGAATTTTGGTCAAAACTAATTTAAGATTTATAGGGAAGTCTATTGAATAGATTAATTAAGTACACACGCATTCGAAAAAAAAATTTTTTTATTTACGTTTTCCAAAAACAGAATCTACTTCATTTTTTTTGTACCTTGGATTAATTTGCTTTTATACCGTTGCCGCTTTCCCTCATATATCAGATTTAGATAATACATATATGATACTCCCAGGAGTCTAACTTATTAATTGAATTAATTCACTAACTCATTAGAGGAAGCGAAAAGATATAGATCCGACAGTTCGGACAAAGAGAACGGGACTACAAAAAAACGTCGTTTACTGGATAGTGACGAGGAAGGGGAGCTATTAACGTCACGAAATACTGAGCAGAAGCGCAACAGAACCATAATTAGCGACGAGGAAGAACCGGCGCAAGAACAACGTAATCAACAAAGGTCGTCTCGCGTAATTATTAGCGACGATGAAGATTAATCTAAGGGAAAAGTCCTATAAACATGTTTTCTTTTTACTAATTAAACACATTCTTCAATTTATTTTACGTAATTTGTTGCTATATTTTTGTATACTCTGAAAGGGATGAACTATCATCCCCTATCACGATAATATTGCTAAATACTTTTCAGTCATTTTCTGTCTTAACAAAAATAAATATGTATTTATTTTTAATACATTTCTTCCTTCGTAAAAAAAGTAGCTAATTACGAATTATTTGAAGTCATTTGAACCACAAACGAGGTATAATATAGACTATGCATGCAATGGTCTTTTTTTTGTCACCCGCGGATTGGGTTCGCGAACCCCATTACCATTCCAATGTCACTCTCAACGTTACCGAGTCAGTGGAGAATGGGACTAGAGCACAGGTGACAAACTTGCGCGCCATGGCGGTCCGTTGGCCGCATGTGACCCCTGCCCCTACTTTCCTGCTACGAAGAATCGTAGGAGACCCATCCCCTCTATATCTTTTCGACTCCACCATCTATGCTATTCTTGTGTCGAACAAGGAAGAAGAAGCAAACTGCTTGGTAGTGGGAGAACGAATTGAATAATGGTAGACGTGTGGTCCACGTCGATAAAGAAGTTTGGCATTTCTAGTTTAGGGTACGGTCGAAAAGCAGCGATTATTCTTAGGGTCGATACGTTAGAACAGGAGACACGCGATCTCTACGATATCGTCTATGCCAAAAGCCGGATGACATTGGGGAAGTGCGCTGCTGCGATCTCCTCGGTCTCGGGCATGCCCTTACAGGTAACTGGACGCACCCAGGGTACACTTCAGGGTGCCAAGAAAAACAGTTCCCGAAAGGCGTCCACATTTCGCCAAGTAACTACAAGGCGCGCATGAAAGTATAGGAGGCACGAGATACACCGCGTATATGTTGGCAGCGTCACGACCCAAACCGGAAAAGGCGGAATTGTAGAGTCACTGAAACGGCTATTTATGCGCTGTGCGTTGCTGGGAGAAAGGTGGCGTACTGAGAAAGGAGAAAATAATCGAGAAGACATGCGTTTCGACTCAGGATCGCCCGATGGATTTGTCAGTAGAACTGACACTGATGACCATTCATTGCCCCAGATGCTACAAAAGTTTCGCTTTTAGGAACTCGAAACTTAGAATGAGCGCTTGCGAAGAAATTATACTTGCGCGGCCATCTAACGGTTATAGGGAAATACTTGAAGCTGCAAGCGCGTATGGTAAATGTTCGGGATGCAGCACTGGTGCTGCCACCTAGTATATAGTGCAACTTTCTTTGTTACGTACGAGCCTGTTACTCGGTTAGCCAATGTGGATGACTTTACGTCTTTTGATGGGCAGGTGAGGAGTCTTGGCGAGTGTCAACGATACGTATACGAATGCATCGAAATGTAATCGTGGCCGAAGAGACCAGCATTCGACTTTTCCAGCGTTCCCTCCACGGACAAGAACGAGTTTAGCTATTATATCGCACCACGAGGAGCATAGTTCATCATACCCTAGTTGGTATACTGTTCATTCCAAATACATTTGTCCGTATTTTTCTTCACGTATACGAACCTATGTTCTTTGTAGTTCTTACCTTCACTTACCTTTTAGTTTATCTTTGGTTGTACTTTTTGTAACTCTTGTCACGGTCAAATGAACCGAGGAGCGTCAACGTCCCAGCTCTAAAACGAAATGGTGAACATTGAAAAAGATTGAGAAAATGGCATGTGCGTTTTGTCTCACACCCGCCCGCTAGATTTATTAGTAAGTCTGATTCCGCCGACCCCTGTCCGGACATTGTAAGAGTTACACTTCTATAAACACTTGGAACCCGTATATATTGAATCGAACTCAACAGCGCTTACAAGAAAGTTATACTTGAGTACTCATCTAGCGGGCAAAGATATGCAATATACAGGCGCCCCAAGAGTTGCCGCACATCCTACTAGCAGACACTACACTGAGGAAAGGGAAATCCTCCACTCGCAGTGCCGATTGTTGTCCCTATTAAGATAAGACGCAGCGCGGTGTCGTTATTAGGCGGGTCGGCTACGTACGAAAGTCTATCGCGTAACAAAGTTCGTGGACAAAGCAAACGCGGTAAAATGAAATGAGTAAAGTATTCCTCTTTTCCCTGTGCAGTTTCAGTGTGTTGGATCTACATATAATGTATGTAGATACACTTGTACCTCGGTCTTCACGAGCCCAAGCCCTAGGGCTACTGTAATACGCATAGTACGCAAATACTGTAAGCACGCAGGCGAGCGAGATCATTTCACTAGATACTCGAACATGTGACGCGATAATTCAACCACTTAAGCGAACTTCAGGATCAGAACAGTTCAAATAACAAATATCTAAAAACGCAATAGAAATCAATAGAATATTTTAACACTCTAAGACCAGATATGCAAACTTAAATCTATACAAAGGGTCCCAAAAAACGAGGGTCCCCTATTCAACTTTTAGAGACAAAATCCAGACCCCGGAAATATTCACACAAAGAACGCGGGGAGTAGTCGGATAAATTGTAGTGTCAACGAATTCGAGAGGTCCAGGATGTCCTCCATTTTCTCCTTCTACCCCTACTACCCTGACTTTTGGGGTAGGAAAGTAAATATATACAGATGATGATTGAAAGGAAGTCAAATAGAAACAATGCGTACTGTACACTTTGCTAAAGTAAGAATCGATTTGGGAAAACCAAATATACCTTAACCTAATTAAATTTGAGCGCTTGA
This sequence comes from Holcopasites calliopsidis, assembly GCA_023838395.1. Classification (NCBI taxonomy): domain Eukaryota; kingdom Metazoa; phylum Arthropoda; class Insecta; order Hymenoptera; family Apidae; genus Holcopasites; species Holcopasites calliopsidis. The sequence goes on from JALHAQ010000045.1 coordinate 493,248, forward strand.
TCCGAGCGATTTCCCCTTGGAAATCCTCGACACTGCTAGAAGTATTAAAGTTTATAATTACGAACAGATTCCAAATGATATCTTACTAACTTTTATTAATAAGCAAGATAAGAATTGTGTACCCGAGAACATCTGGGCGTGGTGCCGAATAATGTCTGATGAAAACTAATAAATATTGATTGTTAAGTTACACAGAATTCAAATCATTACCTTCCTTTCGTTTGATTCTATCACGTGACGATCTGGTGACGTCACAGCACGCGTTACGGACAGACGTGCCTTGACAAAACACGTGGCTATAGTATTAAGCGCGCAGGAAGGGCAGTGAGTAACACGTCACCAACTTGCCTCGCATACGTTCCTAGTAAATGCGCGGGCTCCTTATACGGTTGTAGGCGGATGTCATCCTTTATCCCCCACTTTACGTACTATTCCTATTAAGTACTATAAGTACTATCACTTTTAATAAATTAATATACGGACGCAACACATTATGCTGAGCTTGTTCAATGAACAAGCGTCAGGTATACCTAAGTCTCAAGTCTCAAGTTAGGCAAGGAATTCCATGTTCACAAAGGGCAAGACTATTTATATGACAAGCGCTTTGTTTATATGATCAGTCTTCACTATAGAGCCTCGGTAGTTGACATCACACGGGCCGCCGATGATCAACGATCTACGTGATCGCTAGGGGAGATAATGTCGAGCGAGCCGCGAGCTCGAGTTTGTTTATTCTGACAGCCCAAGTGGGCGATGCGTGACCGATAGAATGAGTCATCGAACGACGAAAATTAAAGGTTCTGTATTTTACGTATTTGCCTCGTGAAATTGATTTCATTGATTCCTGAGATTTTTCCAATTAAAATGATATCAAACACGACTATATTCGCATGACTCGAATTGTATATTCGAAATACAAATGCCAACTGCGGTCCCATTTCAAAAGAGAAACTGTACCGTCTAGCCGACTTGTCGATGCACGTGGGTATTCGACTGGTTTTGAGAACCTATTAAGTGGGGATAACGTCAGCCCTTTGTCAGTACTTACTACAGTGAATACAGCTTCTCGAATTACAACTTACACCCAAGTATTCGGATCGCGCAGGAACAGATCGGGTGGTCTCACGCCAGGGACTGTAATAAACTATGCTCGGACGGCCAATCAAAACACTGAATGTTAAAAATGTGTGTGTGTCTCAAGAGCCTGCGCCTCGAAGCAAGTCTCGCCGTGTAGAGCCTATTTTATACATAAAAAAAGATACAGTCATCTACATATTTATATTAAATATTGCTTCAGTGCCTTCATTACAACTGTTTTTGTTGAAAACAATTAATAACCAATGCTTGCTAGCGTTCCAACCTGATTATGCACGAAAGTAATAATGCCACAATGATCAGCGTGTCGCGTTCTCTTACCACGTGTGATTCTTGTTTACATGCGCGCCAACTGCGCGAATCATCTGCGGATTGTCACTTTTGTGCTAGGATACAATAAACTCGAGTTGGTATCTACACCGTCCGCTTGACAAACGTGTTCCGTGACATAGCAGCTTCTACTTGTACTTTCAAATTACTTTATTATGGTTGGATTCGGTTTACTCTTGCAGAAAGTTTTGATATATTTTATTTAAACAACGAATAATATTTTAAACAACAGCTTTGCTTGGAAATTCACTGACGATCGAGCTAGTTTAGATCAGGTCTGCCGTACTTATGGCTCGCCAGTCACGCACGGTTCTCTCCCCTCTTGTCTTCTACTACCAGCTACCCCACTCTACCATTTTACTCCCACAAACGCTTCAAGCACAAGAGAAGTGGCAGACCACACTGTGATCATAGCGGATCGCTTGCAGGATATGCATGGGGAAACCGGCCGACTAACAGTGGGGGAACTGGGAAATTATTTAGTGGCGGTAGTGGGCAGTTGGGTCGATTAACAACAGCGAAAAAGACATGCCTGGTTTGGATCATGTATTTAAATAAACCTAGAATGAATTAATTTGCCATGTACTATGCAACAACAATACATAATCAGTGTCCATTAAAATGAAATAGGTGAAACATTACTTATTATTTACCTTCTTGCAATGTTACACGATAAGTTTTTAAATTAAAAAGCTTTCATCCTTTATTTTATTAATCCCTTCCTATATTTCTTCACGTAGCGTCCACAATGTTACTAAGGACAAAATCGTTTATTATTACATAATGGTAAATAACAAGTAAAATATTATCTATTTTATTTTAATGGGAATCAATTATGTATTATTGACAAATTGTACATGATAATTTAATTCGTCCTAGGGTTTCACTATATTCAAATTGTCCATCAGAAGACTACCAGCTGGAACAGCAAAATTGATAACAACCTGAACGCATGCATTATTATCTTATCCGTAGCACATTGAATTCAAAAGAAACTTTATCATAATTCCGCGTATTTGATATCACACATCTTATATCGCGTTTTATTATTATTTTTATTACAAACATCTCACAGTTTCGCCTTCTGTCTGCACGTATTGTATAACATAGTCACGCAGACCGACCAATCCGGGTATCCCAGTGAAGCATGCATGAGGAGGCGTAAGCAAACCTTTCCAACGAATTCTGGCCGTGCACCTCGAGTTGGCCCACATTTTTGGAAGTATCGAGCGTTCTCCCTTTGGCCCCTTACCCCTTTCCTTCGGATTCCTCCTGGCCCGGTTGTACCGGCGAACTCTACCTTGTTGATGGTACCCTGCCGCCCGTGTTGTCCAGCGCGTTGCCGAAATTTTCAGATGATTGATGGCCATTGACGCTCGGGCTGATCTCGAACATTTCGGGAGGACCGCGGGATTCGCGTTGCAAATATACCTGCCCAAGCTGTTCTTCGCACTGCGAATTTGTTTATGTGCGTATTGGCTGAGACGAAGCAGGGACGACTCTAGCTTTCCTGGAACCCTTCTCTCCTCTTGGAAGTTTAAATTCAATTAACTACGTTTGATTTTTAATTTTTCTGTAATTTGACGCTTTACTATTTTTTTCTTTGCAGTTATAGTTTTATCTACAATCTATCAGGTCTATTTAAAATTCTCTCCTCATTGGCGTAACTAGGTAAGAGCTAAAGTGGTCCTAGGTACTTCGAAACGTGGGATGGCCCCCCTAAAACTCGGGCTGACCCCCAAAGGTGCCTTTTACAAGGCGTTTTTTTTTGTGAAACCTAGGGGACCAACCCCCCCCCCCCCAAAAAATCCTAGTTACGACAGTGCTCCTCCTTCTATCTTCTTGTAACTCTTACATTTGATTCTATTGTAAAATGGCAGTCCCCGTTAAAGGGAAGTAGAGAAAAATGCTAGAAGGTCGAAAACCAATGTTTTCAAGTCATGAATTCATTTCTAATGAAAAATAAAAGCAAGGGATGTGATGGGATGAGGAAGAGACAATAGACATAGTTATAATTTAAATATAAACATTATATTTAATGAGTAAATAAAACAATACACTTATTATAATTAATCGTAGTACAATGTGAAACTATCGTCGCTGAATTTAACTTATTTAAACAACTTCACTCGTTCCCTCTCTCTCATCCTTTCTTTCTTTGCCAAGTTATCAGCATATATTCATAAAACAATCCTACAGGGGATGATTTCAACGAACAGCTCGCTTTCGCAATTCTATTTCGCTAATAGCGAACAATTTTATTGAAGTAATGAATATAAAGCGCATCTTATAAGTATTTATAAGGGAGTAAAGCAAACGGAACCTGGATCTCGAAGCGGCGGTACTCCCTCCGGTCGCAAGAACGAGCTGGTTGAGTTTGTAAAGCATCATTGCGCGCGGTGCAACATTTTCATCGAACTGCTGCAACTGTCGAAGGGAAAGGGCGAAGGGTGAGGGGGTTGTAGCGAGCGTCGATGAAAAGGTCAAAGGTTCCAGGTGTGTTTGCGTTTCGTGTACTGGTGTTACAGGTGCAGCCTCTTCCGCTGCTCTGTTCGCCGTTGCATCAGCAACATGTGTGTCCTTTATTAACAACAATTAACATTTACCTATTGTTTACTCGCTGGTATCCTTTTATCTGTTTATTAATTTAATTGCACCCCAATACAGAAGGATGCTTTGGGGGAGGGGGGGAGTACGTAATCTTGTGCGTGGTGGCCTGATAGATATAGGCCTCGATTGCTCGTTTTTCATTGTTGCAATATTTGCAACAAAGTGCAAGTTGCAAAATGAGTGAGGTAACGTTGTAACGCAGTGAAGACTGTTACATTGCGCACCATTTGTACGATGTCCTGTATATATGTATAACAAATGTGAAACAAAAAGTTGTTTTATAAATTTGTTTCATTTACAATAATGTATGAGAGTATAGGCAGATTGAATCTGGAGGTCTATTAATTTATTGTGTACAATCACGAATATAATTAATATGTTTATTCTTGTAAAATAAGGTGTCGAGATTTTTGTTATATCAATAATTGTAAATGTTATAAAAAATATAATAATGATGTAATTGTTTCTTCTTTTTTCGTGCAATAGTTTTCTCTATATTGCCTGAAATTTCTCTATATTTGGCTTAGTAAACACATAGTATATAAAAGTTCATAACTTTATTGTTGTTAATTAAATATAACAATTAAATCTTGAAGCAGAAGACATTATTTCTTACGTAATTATAACTGTACTACTGCCATTCATTACATATTATTACAATAAAGAGTCATGTTAATTGTTCTACTGAAATCTTTCTGAATCATATTTTTGCCAACGTTGATACTTTTTTTTCGCGCGCTAGCGATTCGAAGTCGATCGACCAACGCGCCGTTTCTACTTTCCCATTCCAAAGATTTACCAGACCCCGGTTATGACCGATGCACCATTCTGTTCAGGATTACGGTAGGTTAGTTGCATTGGTCACGTCACATCTGTCGTTTAAATACGCCACAGAAGTCCCGGTTTCGTCGTTGCTACGTGTCATGGATTCGAACCGTTACGTCACACAGCGAGTGTTCATTCTATTTGCCAACCTTTTTGTTATCATTTCTATATCATTCTCGACGTTACCGAGTTAGTTGAAAACAAGACTGCAGCGCCAGTAGCGACAGATATTATATCTAGATGGGAGAAAAGGTATTTTATAAAGGGAGAGAACCATCATAAGTTATGACTCAATGACTCATGTAACTCATCTAACGCACACAACAAATACGAGAGTCCCCGCAAACTGCAGACTTTCTATCGGCCGATACTTTGGCCGGGTTCTTAATCAGCATAAAGATGTGTGCAAGTGCGCATAATTACAACGATTCGGTATCGGCCGATAAATAAGTTGGATGGGCTACACGATTGCATTCGAACTAAACTATCAGCGAACTATCGACCAACTGCTAATCATTATGAGAGTTTGAGGACGCGCACACACTCATCGATTGTTTTTTTGCAAATCGGCCGATAGTTAAATTCGCTCCGAAGAGAGAGTATTCCCAATACTCTCAGTTTCTCTTCTTGATCCTTCTCCACTTTTGTATAAAAGCAGTAATAACATTTCTGGACAATATTCTATTAACTTTCATTATGCGACCGCTCTCTTCAAGAGCCACCGACTAGCAAATCGTTCGAGAGCAATCGGCCGACTGTCGGTTGATCTGCGCATTCACCACCAACCTGACTACTTAGTTGGACCAGTGTGCACGCTAACAGGCCAGCCCAATCAAACTATCGGCCGATAGAAAGTCTGCAATCTGCGGGGAATCTGATTTGTATGAATGTTTTAAGAAATATAAAAACACATGTGGTAAAAGAGGTGACATCAAGCCCAATAAAATGCATGCCTTTTATATGCTTGGTCTGTGTACTTAATTATTGCTAGATATGAATCACTGAGTGTGAGTTACCAGTTACAACTAGGTACCTAACTCATAAATAACAACCGTTATAGGCACACGGACCAAGCATATAAAAGGGATGCATCTTATTGGGCTTAATGTCATCTCTTTTACTGCATGTGTTTTTGTATTCCTTAAAATATTATATTGCACATTATATTGACAAATAAATAGTGTTCATATCCCTATATATTTTACATTATTCAAAAAAAACTTTACGTGCGAACTAGCCCAGGCTGTAGAATATACGTATTATGAAGATTATAAATAATTAAACAGGGTGTGCTAAACAAAGTGTCTTACGAGCTGTTATTTTCCAAACCGCTGCAGACATAGACTTCATTTTCTTTCTAAATTAAATGGGACCGAGGTAACTATCGTTTAGAATGAAATAATTTTTGTAAGGAATCTGCTAAGATGGCGGGGGTTCCCCTGTTATTTTTTTTTTAATACAAGGTAGTATTAATTTATTGTTACTCCGCTGACAGTAGAAACTCGGTAATATTTAATTGCAACAGTTTTTTCCTATTATGTTTAATTGAAGTGTTATCACGAATGTTTTTCTCGAGTGAAGAGATCAATAGGTAGAAATTATTCATTATTCATTATACATAACTATAGATAAGGTATAGCGAGGAAAAGAAAACTTTTAACTATTCATAAATACACGTTTTTTATCATCAATTCCAAGTAAAATAAATTTTAATATCTTTTACCATTCCTGTAAATAGTATTCACTATCCAAACAGTATAGATGTATTATAATGATAGCATAATGCAATCAGGATTTCCAACAAGATTTCATAGATTAGATATAATAATTTCATTTATCGAAACTTCCGTGCAAATGTAATTTTTATACATTATATATTTACTTTTTACCATGATTATTACACCCCCAGAAGCGTCCCTTATCAGCTGCCGATTAAATAGGTGGTACAGGTCACTGCTGCACACATGCTTCAAAGTTTTGTGACGTCCGATAAAACGAGGAGGTCTCGATTCCTGTTCGTATCATATCGAGGAACATAAATGCGTGTAATCATACCAGTAAAGCATCTTTTGTCCCGCGTGTTCAATGCTATCGATCGTACAATGGAGTTGCAAGCTACGAAAGCAATTCTTGTAACTGGAAAATATTCCTGGATTTTTAAATATTTAATATTATATAGGGTGGTCCATGTCCCGGTTGTCACTGCATTTAAAGTTAATGTTTCAAACAAATATTCATTTATTCTAAATGAAAACCCAGTTGCAGTGCATTGATGAAACTTTGAAAATACTTGTTTTTCAGAAGGAGCAGATTCACACTGTAGGTACTTGTTAAATATAGGATAATGCATTTTTTCTTCCATATGGTGGATTCATTGGAATTGCGTAATTCCTTTTATCTACAGGGTGTTTCGCTACCTCATGCAAATGTTTTATGGGGCGATTGCTGAGGCAACTTTGAACAACTTTTTCCTTTGCCAAAATGTTGGTTAAGGATTCGTTATTGAATTATTGGCGAAAAACGCTGACCAATTAGAGCGCGGGTAGAACGCGCGTTCAACCGAGAGAAGATCGTGATACGCTCAACCGCGGCCTTGAACGCCCTCCCGGCTGAACGCGCGCACTGATTGGTCAGCGTTTTTCGTTAGTAATTAAAAGACAAAGCTTTAACCACAATTTTGGCAAAGGAAAAAGTTGTTCAGAATCGCCTCAGTAACCATCCCTTAAAATATTTACATGAGGTAGCGAAACACCCTGTATAAAATTTATAACTAATAATTGGATTGCGAATTTTTATGGAGATTCATATTTTTAATATTATAGTAAAAAAGGCAGAACTTTGGTAGGATAATGTTTTACGTACCAGGTATGATAAAACGCACAATAATTTGAATATTTTGTATATTTATTCATATTAAGTGCATCCTGCACAATCTTAAACCCTTAATTTTCATATAAATACATAAAAATCCGCAGCCTACTAATAATAATGCGATATTTATTTTTCAAATGCAAATAAAATTCAGCTTTACATACATAAATATAAAGGAATATTGATTAGTTAAAGTCGACGCTTAAATTGAAATTAAATCAAATTGATTATTGCCCGAGATCAATAAACTTTTGTTTGAAACACTCTCGTCGAATTATCAGAGATAGCTTAACACCCTCACATCAGATGATTCACTATTTCCTTCAAATGGAAGACTACCACTTGTCACGGATCGCGTTTTTACGTTTTTACATCAAATCGAAAAATACAACTTATTACGAATGACGTACCCTTGTTTCAAAATGTCAGCTGATATATAAATTATATTATAACTTATCTTCCTTTTATGTATCAGTGTTTCTCTCCCTATACGTTTTTATTTCTTGTACTAATTTTGATATTAATTCTAAAATCAGTTTAAATAAAGAAAGGTACCAAGTGTTTAATTTGATATATTCATAAAGCTACAACTTGAACTGTATACTGTTTAAGTGTACACGTACAGGGTGTAAAGAAATTATATGTAAAGACCACCGCAGCATGATTCTATACCTTCAGATCGGTGGACATCTGTGAAAAAAAGCCCGTGCAAAATTGTCCTTGTCCTTGGAAATTAAGGTCAAAACTCTTTTTTGTCCTACCGGATTCTATTCATCATTAGAATAAAAAGTGTCAAAGGAACCATGGGTCGCAACTCAACCGTTTTCTTGAGAAATAATGTTAAAGGCACCATTAGTTAGCACGGGTTACAGGGAGAGAGCCGAGAGCGTCGACGGCCGACACAACGCAGCGGCCGATCTAGCATCCCGCAAGGGGCGCAAGAAAATCTTCCTCCCTTTCTCTCTCACTCGCTCTAAGCCGCACTATCTAACGGTACCTTTAACATTATTTTTCGAAAAAAACGGTTGAGTTGCGATCCACGGTTCCTTTGATACTTCTTACCCTCGGGATGAGTAGAATCCTATAGGGCAAAAAAATGTTGACCTTAATTTTCAAGGTAAAGGACAATTTTGCACGGATTTTTTTCACGAATGTCCACCGATCCAAAGGTGTAGTATCACTCAGCAATGGCTTTTACATATAATTTCTTTGCACCCTGCATATAGATATGTATTTACTTTTCTCCGACATCAAAGTCCATTGTTCCGCGTTCACGTCCGATCAATTAAGTTAGCTATTACTGTAGGCAAATATGTTTATTGAGACATTAACAGCCAAGATGTTCAAGTAGACATTAACATTAGCGTCAGAATGTAATTTTATACGCTCTCGAGCTCACTGCGTATGGTGTTCAATTATTGATTACATTTCTCATTCACTTACATTTACCTTTGAAAACCTTATGATTTATTTCCGTGTATTTGCATATCATATTTCACATATGTATTAACGCAGGTGTAATTTTACACGAGCACATTAATATGTGCGTCCTGATTTAATGGCAAATACACAAAAGAGAATCTTTGTTTTTGAACATTTAATTACTTGTTATTTTAACCGGTGATATAAAATATACAAGTTTTTTGTTTTAAACAAAAAGTGGAAATCTAATATTATTTAATTGGTCTATTAATATCTATTTAACATTAAACCCTTTAGACATTAAACATCCCATTTTTTAATTGTATTTTAAACAGATTAAAACATTCAGTAACAAAATATTTTTTAAAATACTTATATTTATTTTTCATTTCTGATGAGTACATTATCAAATTAACATTATACTTAATATTTTTGTGTCTCTTTAAATCCTTTCTCCCACTTCCATTAACAGGAAATCTCTATTGGAATCTCTCCTACTATTAAATGCCCTAAATGTTCTTTCATAACTTTACTCTCAATTTATCTAAAATATCTATTTTCATTCGTATGCATAATATATGTATTTTGTTTTATTTATTTTAGTATGTATTTATTTTTCCTTCACAACAAACAATTCAACTTGTCAATTTAATGATTACCCACGCGACATGCGAAAAAGCATATTTCGTTCTCCATCTCATAACATACATTTGTACTCTAATTACGGCTAATCAAGTAGTCTCTTCTAAGGTCATTCGTCGCGTGTGATTGAACCCCCGTCGAGAACAGCGTTTCAGATTTACCCTTCATTCACCGTGTGGAATTAAAGAAACCTGAAATGTCTGTGAATTACGAATAACGCGAGGAAGTGAACGACCAAAGTATGATGATAGTTCAAATTCGATAACGCTTCAGAGGGTAACAAATACAAGCGGAAAATTATGAAATATAAAGTAATAATAATAATGTAAGACCGTGGTATGACTTGGAAGTTTTTACTTTACATGCTCTGCTAAAAGATGTAGGATAAGATAACGGATACATTGGAAACTTTATTTCGACATGGAGTTTCTAGGTTTTTAAGGGTGATAATTATAACAATGTCACGCAACACTCGCAGATTATAAAATTATAACACATTTCAACATATAGATTTACATTTGGTGCTATTATTTATTTATCGATACCTCATCCATCCTTTCGGTTCTTACATATTATTTTATGTAATTATTAAATTTTCACAGAGTAGCATTTGTTGAAAACAAAATACTTGTTTCCCATAAAAACGTTTTCAATGTACATAAATAATAAATACCCACGTGGATGTATTTAAAATGAAAAATTACTTACCTGTTATAAAGCACTTTGCGTAATTGGATACTTTTATGCCGCAGCATAAAGAGTTCTTAACAGTTTTTAGAATAAGCTATAAAGAGAAAAAGTGGGGCAACATTAAATAAGAAAGCGAGTAAAGTAAGTTATATATTGAACCAAACTTGAAAGCAATGCAAATATATATTTTTAATCAATGCCCCATTTATTGTGTCATTATTTAAACCCACCTATACTAGGGTACAGTAATGTTCCGTAAGAAGCAACTCGCTCGGGACCGGCCTGTTGTTTGTTACGGAACAAATATACTATTCGGCTTGATTTTGTTTTCGAGCGGGGCGAGAGCGAGCACGGTCAACGAGCTCGGAGCTCGGGATACAGTAATGTTACGAAAAAACTTACCATCTCGGGACCGGCCAGTTGTTTATTACGGAACAAATATACTATTCGGCTTGATTTTGTTTTCGAATGGGACGAGAGCGAACACGGTCAACGAGTGAGGGGCTCGAGATAACGGCAAACCATAAAGGCTTCCGTCGAGGTGAACTGTTATTTGTTAGAAAAGAATAAAATATGGCATGCCCTCTTATTTTATGAACGAAGCACATTCCTATTCGCTAATTCCATGTTACACGCGCTCTTATTTGTTACAGTTTTTAATATCAGGGAAATCGGCTTTCAACGTTTATTAAACGTAAAGAACTGCGTTTAGATCCGAAATAAGCAATTTACTCGGAACCGGACAGTTACTTCTCACTATACTTCAGTCACTATTCGGTGATCATGCGAGAATCCCGAGGTGCACACCATAGAGTGTTTGGCTGAGAAGCAATGTTATTCTCTAGAAGATAAAATATAACATGCCCTCTCATTCTATGAAATCACGCTCCTATTCAGCGAGTTCAAACAAAGAAGTGGGGATAGCGAGTTGCTTGTTTCGAGTCAGAAGCTAGCTTCCAACTACGGATCAGTACTGTATTCCTTTCTGCATCGATATTGTTTTCATATTAAATCCTTAAAAAGCGTTTTCACTTTAAAACTGACCAATAATTAACTAATTAATCTCCCAGAATCTCAATTTATTAAAACGGTAGATATGTGTTTTTCTAATTACAACTATGTATGTATAATATTTTTCTCATTATAATTCTGTCATCATTAAAACAGCTCTTTCTCTGTTAAACAATAATCGATACAAATTATAAGTTAAACATGAATATCAAGCGCAGAACAATGTTCCTTTGATTTACTCATTATAAAGTGATTTGTGAAGGCTTAAATATTAACTGACCGGATTTGCTTGGGCTGTCGACTCGTTTACTCAACTTACAAATTGTTTTTAATTATAGACACGGCATTACCTTGGGGATTACACAAGCAGAATGCAAAATTGTCGATGCCAGGAAAAGTCCTGATCGATAACGTTATTATAAATCATCAGTAAATTACTGGCGGCTATTGATAGATGCTTCGACTTTAAAATTCGTATTGCTCGAGGAGCTTCCTTTTCACTTTGATAGACACAAACCGAGTAGTACCTATCTGTAAATCGATCGTGGAAAACTAGTGAAAAGTCGTCGGGCTACGAGACCGACGGCTGCAGAAAGAACTGTAAAGCACTTATGTTGAAGGGAAAAGGTGTAGAAGGCACACTTGGTGCCTTGCGAAAGAACGTGGAAAGACGCGAGGAACGCTTGCGCTCAGGAGGATCGCATGGTCGCTTTCAAGCGGTCACCTGTGCTTGCGCCCACGCTTTCCTACCCCTTAAAATCCACCCCTTCGCGTATATATACGAGGACACCCTCAGTACCCTTTCACTCATCATCATCGGTGTCGTATGGTGCGATTCTCCCGATTTCTCCAACATCGTTTTTCCTCCGGTGAGCAAATTCTGTGGTTCCCTTGACATATCTTCTTATTTACAACAAACGGTGAGTTAATGAATTCTTTACAACTTTTATTTGGATCATTTTACTTTCTTTTTATTTATTTATTTATTTAGTGCAATTTATTCATTCAGAGATGAGGATTTAGATACGAGCTTCAGTTGTAACTTATTGTTACAAGTTACTTGTACTACAATTTTCTTTTCCTTTTATTTTCTCTTTTTTCATCTATTTGTAGAACTGTAAATTTCACGGGAGACGGTGGTACACAGTAGTGCACATTGTTTTGAAATGTTTAACTGAAGAAAGTAGCAATTTTATTATCAAACTTTTGTATTTGAATTATCAGTAATGCGTTAAAGTGTTTGTTGCTTTACTATTTAATGAGAAAAGATGCATATAATTGCATAGTTTGTTTTAAAAATATTGTTCGGTGTGTATTTATACTTGACTCAAAGTGTCAAAATCTCTTTTAAAAAAGAAGAAACCTTTCTAACTCGTATTTATGAAAATACCCGAGTCTTTTGTAATGCAACACATTGTTCGATTTCTATAGCAATCTATCCCAATGCCAAATACAGGAAGATAGCAATTCAGCATCTTTTATGCCTCATTGATGAAGTTCAATGTATCGGTTAGAAGCACTGGTTTATCATTGATATCGTTAAAAAAGTATAATGAGCTTAGTAAAATGCAGTCTTCCGCAAATTCCAATCAAAATCAATTCATTTGAGCTACAGATTATGTTGAAAAGTATAGAAGGAGTATTGACAAGCTTCAGTTATTCATCGAAGAGAACTTCTTACGATTTCAAAAGAGCAATTTGTGAATGAACAGCTGATTGGCGATAATTAGTAATTTTTATAAGTTCTGAATACACAAACATAATAATGAAAATATAATATAAATAATGGAATAATAATTTGCTCCCAGTTACACGGTTTCCAAGCTTCCGTTATAATTTCTATTATGATTTGATACGCTGAAATTATATCGAGTTTCTCTAATCATATTGACATAAGCTGCTCGTGGATTGCTTTGTCGAGTTGCTAAGAACGGAATTACATTCTATGAATTTCATTATTAAACAATACCTATACAAATCTGTCGTGCATTAATTTATTGTCGAACACTTTCCATCTCACGTGTACCGCAAGGTTGTCTAAAGTTTAGAACGACTTCGAGATGTGTTATAGTAGCGTGAGCTGCGTACATAAATTAAAGATTTAGATTAATGATTTTATAAATCACTTTTTGTAACAAATTTATTTAACAAAATTAGAATTGTAATATTAATCTCAAATAAGAATACGGGAGCTTTGTATTTTTTAGTATATTTATTTATTGTAACGATTTGCAATTAAATTATACTCAGCGGAATAATATTAAATAATATTAATACAAATTGCAAGACGTTCAGTAAAAATTTTCACTATTAATATTTAGGAGGCTTTAAACCTGTGGAGTATAAATTTGTCAAACTTTGTTAACAATACTTTAATTATTTAAATTCATACATTGGCTATAGATTAATAGTTATTATTAGCTATAGGTTAATTATTTTATAAATCACTGTTTGTCACACATTTATTTAACAAAATTAGAATTGTAATATTGACCTCAAATAAAAATACCAGGGCTTTGGACTTTTTTTTATAATTATTCATTGAGTAGATTTGGGATTAAATTAGAATTAAATTAACCTAAATGAAATAATATTAATACAAATTGCAAGATGTTCAGTAAAAAGCTTCACTGTTAATGTTTAGGAAGCTTTAAACCTGTGGAGAATAAATTTATCAAACTTTGTTAACAATACTTTAATTATTAATATTCACACGTTGGCTAATGATTAATAGTTATTACTAGTTATAGAGTAATGATTTTATAAACCACTGTTTGTAACACATTTATTTAACAAAATTAGAATTGTAATATTGACCTTAAGTAAAAATACGAGGGCTATGCACTTTTTATCATAATTATTCATTCAGTCGATTTGGAATTAAATTGAAATTAAATTAAACTAAATGGAACAATACAAAATAATATTAATACAAATTGCGAGATGTTCAGTAGAAAGTTTCACTATTAATATTTAGAAAGCATCAAACCTGTGGAGCATAAATTTAACAAACTTTGTTAGCAATACTTTAGTTAATAAAATTCATACGCTAGTTGAATAAAATTTCTTTAAAACTTCGTCATACTAGGCGTCTAAAAATATTTTGCGCAATCGATAACCCAAGTATATTCCCCTGAATGCTTCTATTAAGCGTCTTGGGAAGTGTCAAATTTTAGATAGAGCCTTTAATGAAAGTTTCCCGTCACACATTGCTATTTTTAATAATTTGTTGATTTTTTCGGTAATGGTAATGATTTTCTTCTCGGTGTATATAGTAATACGTTGAATAATACGCAAAATACATTTAATAGCATATCTGTTATATTACTATTTTTTCTCAATAAAAAAAAGAAATTTGGAAATCTCGATAATAGTTTACAATAAATAAATCAGATTAAAAAATATATGTGGAAAATACGATATCGCATTTTAGTATCGCAGTATGTGCATGCAAAGGAATGCTACTAAAATAAGTAACAGTTATCCAAAAATATTAGCCAGCATTTAAAATGTTATATATTTGTGTTATACTATTAAATGTTATATTACTATTGCTTAATTTCATTGTATATCTTTGAATTACGTAAATAATGAAATCAAGTCTACAATGCTGAGAATGAATAGTAGTAATAGAATTGTATAACATAATGCGGACAATTAAATAAGGTTTAATAAATGAAGATTATTAAAAACTTTAATGCATTTCCATTTTCAGAAAACATTGTGAAAATGTCAACGAAATTCTACATAAAATCAACCGTGCTTTTCGTTATCATTGGTTTCGTTGTTGGCGCTGAAAACTATATAGACTACGGAGGTACGTTCGATAAAAAATATCAATTTAATTTCACAAAGATTATGAAGCTCTAGATGGAGTTTATAAATATGATTTTGATTATACATAGAGTACAGATAAGTATATACATATAGATGCTTGAAAAATGATTGATAAATCCGTTCAGTGATAGAATCACTGTTTACATGTACAAAGTATTTCGCTACCTCATACAAATATTTTAAGGAGCGGTTGCTGTTGCAATTCTGAACAACTTTTTCCTTTGCCAAAATGTTGGTTAAGGTTTCGCTTTTGAATTGTTGACAGAAAAAAAACACTGACTAATCAGGGTGCGCATGAAACGCACGCTCAGCCGCGAGAGTGTTCAAGGCCGCGGTTGAACGTATCATGATCTTCTGTCGACTAAGCGTGCGCTCTACGCACGCTCTGATTCGTCAGTGTTTTCCGTTAATAATTCAGAAACGAAGCCTTAACCAACATTTTGGCAAAGGAAAAAGTTGTTCAGAATCGCCTTGGCAATCGTCTCTTAAAATATTTAATATATGTTGTATATTATCTATAGTAAAAGATATCGTGACACATTTCTCATTCTCCACGTTGAAACAACGTTTTCCTTTATTACGTTTAAGAAAAAGGCCCGATGTTGTTATTAATCTAACATATACCCTTCGTAGAAGAAATACCAGAGAAGTCGCCAGCAGAGAATATTCACGAGCTCTATAGACTCCTATTGCAACGGAGTGCTTTAGAAAATGCTGGATTTGGTGACATCCCACTGGAGCATTTAATGATTCGTAAATCTCAACGATCACCTTCGCTTCGTTTAAGATTCGGCCGCTCAGACCCTCATTTATCCGATGTAAGTGTATACTAAAATTGCGCATTAAGGGCTCAAGAATATCGTTTGGGAAAGAAATACAGTACCGATCCCTGATAAGATACTAGCTTCTGACTCGAAATAAGCAACTCATTATCCCCACTTCTTTGTTCGAAGTCGCCGAATAGAAGAGGCGGTTTCATAGAATGAGAGGGCATGTTATATTCTATCCTCTAAAGAATAACATTGCTCCTCGGCCGAGCACTTTATTATGTATCGCTATATCGGGTACCTCGCTCGCTGACCGAATAGCATACCTGATCCGTAGTAAGCAACTGTCCGGCCCTGAGCAGGTTGCTTATTTCGGATCAAGATGCAGTTTCTTTACGTTTAATAAACATTGGAAGCCGATTTCCCTGATATTAAAGACTGTCAAAAAAGTAAGAGCGTTTGTGACACGGAATTAGCGAATAGGAGCGTGCTTCGTTCATAGAATGAGAGGGCATGCCGTATTCTATTCTTCTCTAAAGAATAACAGTTCGCCTCGACGGAGCCCTTTATGGTTTGCCGCTGTCTCGAGCCCCTCGCTTGTAGACCGCGTTGGCTTTCGTCCCATTCGAAAGCAAAGCCAAGCCGAATAGTATACTTGTCCCGTAATAAACAACTGACCGGGCCCGAGCTAGTAAGTTCTTTCGCAAAGTTACTGTATCTCGAGCCCCTCGCTCGATGACCGTGCTCGCCTCGTTCGAAAACAAGATCAAGCCGAATAGTATATTTGTTCCGTAATAAACAACTGGCCGGTTCCGAGCTAGTAAGTTCTTTCGCAACATTATCTCGAGCCCCTCGCTCGTAGACCGTGCTCGCTTTCGTCCCGTTCGATAACAAAGTCAAGTCGAATAGTATACTTGTTCCGCGATAAACAACTGGCCGGTCCCGAGTTGCTAATATCTTTCGCAACATTACTGTACCTTGAGCCTCTCGCTCGTTGACCGTGCTCGCTCTCGACCCGTTCGAAAACAAAGTCAAGTCGAATAGTATACGTGCTCCGTTATAAACAACTGGCCGGTCTCGAGCGAGTCGCTTCTTACGTAACATTACTGTACTAATAATTCGCTTATTGATGATTTTTTAAGTATTTGCACTTTTCAGTTAGGACTGCTTCCAAGACCCCTGAACGCCATTGCATCTTCAAGATTTGAGAACTGAAGAAACATTTTTGTATCTTCACTTTCTTCTGATGTACTTGTAAAAAGTGTATTATGATGTAGCTGTACCTCTATGTATCGACTTTCTGTATTATTGCATTATTATAGAAATTATTTTTGTTCTGTTTGTACTTGTCAGATATCGGGTGATAAAAGTAACGAGGAAAATTTATTTCTTTTTATTCAACATTCGTATGTACGTTAAATGCATCTCATTAAAGGTTTTTTTAGATCAATTTGTTTTTGCTTATTAGATAGCTGTTCCGTTAACGAAATATTGCGTTTGACAAAACAATGAGTTCCACTGTAATCAACGAAGAAATATAATACGTGAAGTAATAATAAAAAAAGAAATGGCATTCGAAGTATAGAAACATAAGGGACAAATACAAATATGATTCAAGCGGCAATTCAAGTAATTCAAATAAAAAAGGGGCATAACACAAATCAGAAACAATATGCTCATTGTACACCTGTTTGTCAAGAATATTAAACGTACGTACAACGCAAAGCGAAATTGTTTTACTTTGAGCAACATCAGTGATAGATTCTAATAAATACATGAATCTTGATTTTAATTGTAGTTATAATAAAGGAGTATTATTATGAAAACTTCTTCTGTGTAATTGAAGAGTTTTATTACTTCAACATTATTTTAATTGTATCAATCAAATAAATATTATTATATTTATTCGCTATATTTTTTTTCTCACGCTCAATTGCCCCTCTTTTTTGTTTTATAATAGATATCTCCTTGTTGAATGTTTTGGCCAGTTTTTGCATATTATTTGGCAGTGGAAATCTTTTTGTTACATTTCTTAATTATCGTTTTACGGTTGATAAATAAAGCTCACGTGAATATACGTATACAAAAAATTATACATATACAGTGAAAACTAGAACTTACGTTTTGTTGTTAATTATAAGTAGAATAACATAACAGTAAATTCTTGGCTGCGAGGCTGCATAAAACATATTCTATTCTACATTTATATATGTATATTTTAAAATTTATTTAAAATATTTATTTAAAATGTGCTGTTTTCACAGAAGAGCAAAGCTTCTTAAGCAAATAAACCGCTTCTCTCTCTTCGTGAACCAATTCACCAACATTCTTAAATTCTGGACGTAACAAAAACAACCTTCGTGCACGGTCCACCGTAACAGAAAGCGGTAGCGTTAAAATTTTTCTCCAATTCGTCTTTTCGTATTGAACAAGAAACTGTAAGTAAAGAAGGAATATAAATTCCAGGATTCTGTATGAGGGCGGAAGGCTATGGTTAATTTACCCTGTATAATATATGCATCTAAAAGAATGCACTCTGTTTAATTTGCAAAAAAGGTAACAAAGATGAAACTTTCCTGCAATTAGTTTTACTAAAACTTAAAAAGAAAGTACGTTTTCGAAATTTATCAAAAAGTTTTTATAGGATCTGTGTTACAGATTTTCTAAGATTGCTTTGCATTCTTTTGATTCAGGAATTATTATTCTATTAAATTAAAGAGACAAAAACTATGCTTTTAAAATTTCTATTTTAAATAAAGAAAATATCATCTTTATTATCATTTTTTGGCCGACCTTGCTTTTCTGTGTATAGTATAACGATTTACATTGCATTTTCGAAATTATATGCGTGCTTCAGTAATTTTACTCATTCGATTACCCTATCAAATTAAAATTCTGGGAATATTATTAACCTGGTCGAACGTAGTGTCTTCGATGTGGAACATTATATGAGTTAACGGTTTAATAAGTGGTGAAACTTCAGGTGTATCGTGTACAAGATTTTTAACATCACTCTGTCGTAAATTATGTAGTATAACATCGGATGCGCGAATTACATATTCGTGTGTTATCTGCAATATGAATAACGCCGTTAGAATAGAATTCAGTATTGACTTGTCTAATTAACAAATAATATAAGGAAAAGTTTAATATTTGTTACAACATACCTTTAACGCGCGACGTCCGGATGTTGTAAACAATAATTCATCGGTATGTACTTGAATAATAGAAGGTACGTTATTCAATTGTTTATGGCGTGAATCTTTTTCCGACTCTCTTACTCTGTATATAATTATGATTAGAATTATCATTACATTTTCTTTGGGGAATGTAATTGATTGGATTAATTCACTAATTAAATTTTATTAATTCTTCATCGATAGCAGATATCGGAAATTTATTTGTATGGATATTTAAATACTATAATAGTATTGAAATTCCAAGCTGCATTAGATGCATAGGTATCTATCTCTGGTCAAAGAGGGGTCAAGGGATTCTGGCACCGCTCAAAGAAGAAGAAAAATTACTAGAAAATTGTCCAATAACCTTTTCCTAATTAAAATTCATTTCTTTTTATTCATTATTTATATTATTTATATTATTTCCTTACTTTTGAACTAGCGTTCAGACGTTCAACTTGCCCCCCCCCCCCCAAAAGGTCTGTACTTTTTATTAAAAGCTTTCTTCCAATTTTTAGTTGAAAAACCTATTACTTAATTTATCCAAATTGATTAAATAGCAAAATTGTCCTCACCTCTCTTTCACGCACTGAAAAAGATCGTCAATCTGCGAAGTGTGCTTATTGTCCTCGTCAATGCTGCAAATAGCTTCAGCCAAGGTGATCACGGTCCCCGCTGTATCATTAGGATCAAAGAAACTTAATTCGTGCTCTGCTTGCCTGGACGTTGAACTTTCTTCTATTTCGAGTTTGCAATCTTTCGAATAATCGATAAGAGCGGCGTAAAGAGATGTGCACAGCATGTGAAGAAACACATTTCCCCCAATTGGATGACAATGGGCGGGGATATTATCGTTCAGCGCGAGTGCAGTTTTTAAAATCGCATCGGGTAAAGTTACATATAGTTCATTGAAGCAACCAATTATCAACGACATTGCCTGGTACACGCTGGCGCCTGTCTGAAAAAGCATGGAAGTATACCCATTTGTTTAATTATACGCGCAGATACAGTACTGTCTCTCTGTATGGCAATCCAATGTTGGGCAAATTTTATTCTGAATGACGAATAAAGAATAACGAACGAAAACGCCACATTTATTCGTAAATAACTTATTTGTAAAAAGAGAACTTAAAGCTAATAACTCGAAAACAGAGCCTCAAACGACATTTTGCCAAAGAAAAAGTTATGCGATATCGCCCCAGGAATTTCCCATATCCGGCTCTTTTGTGAGTTACGGGACATCCTGTAGAAGTGTTTCCTGTTAAAAATAGCTTCGGGTCTCATACTAGGAACAACTGGATCCGAATAAACAAGTTCAATTAATCTAGAAACAGGTAATTAGCGTTCTACTCAGACGATAATAAAACTAGTTATTAATGCTAAGAAACTCGAAGCTAATAAAGGAACTGATCAAATAACTTATCGTTAATGTTATTCAAGCCTTCTTTGCAAATGAATACGAAAACTCGTGACGATGAAAAACACATTTAATTACGTATTACTGAAACAATTGTATTCTCGTAAACAACAATCTCATGCAGACGATATTGTTGTTTGTTTTAGAAGTTCTAATCTTTACCAAAGCATTCTAATGCTTTCTTGGAAAGATTTTGTGGTGTCTTAAATTCAGTACCATTATCCTATTTTCGTTTATATTAAAAGAATTTTTTAATACGACATAAGGAAGTGTTTATTGAATAAATGGAAAAGTAGACGTAAAAAAAAAGATAGAAAGGATTAATATTTAACGCGACCCTCCGTAAATTAGCTCGCAACCCTTACTTTGGATATCTAAATACGATCTACAATCTAGTGATACTAATTCAGCAAGCAATTGATATTCTATCATTGCCTACTGAATAATTAAACCTGTTTTCACAAACAATATCTCACCTTTACAGCTTCTAAAAGAATTTCAATAATAGGTCGAGTCACACTCTTCAATGGATTTAAAATGGCATTCAACCACGGCGGTCTTGATTGATTCCAAACCTAATTACGCAGAACGTGTCCTTGTAATTCTGTAATTGTATTGGTAAGCGCTGTTTCGAAAGAATATTCGTGTTAACGAGTACCTGTTGTCGATCTAAATAACCAGACCAATCGTGATTCTGCTTCAAGGCCGGTATGATAACGTGACCAGGATCATCGGCTGTACACGATAAAATATATATTAAGCTGTACAAAGCTAACGCTGGTGTTGCCTTCATTGATGGATCGCATGTCATGCCACTGCATAAAAAACCACCGCAATTCTTCATATCGGTTTTTAATTTAATACTTGTATCAAAATTATCATTTGATGTAAAGTTAACGCATTTCTTAACTAGAGTGTTTAATAATATTTTGGCTACTGCATAGTCGCTCATGGAAAGCACCTGCAAACATTCAAATGTTGTTTTTTTTATTAAATTAGGATACTGTTTAATACATACGTACTTTAGAATAAACGAATGCTTAAGGAAATTCAATTTGGAGTCATTTGTGATGGAATAGGCAATTAGAAATAACTTTGTATTAATTGTTCATGATGATAACAGTAATAAATAATTAGATATAGCTTTTTGAAAATATTGCATTGCAAAACCTCAGGAATGATCGATTTAAATATATGTGTACCTATACTTACAGGAAGACGACTAATATTTAATACGTTTTATTTTTGTAATGTAATACAATAATTACTTTCATTAGTTGAGGCCAGTTCGGTTGCGGCTGATGTCGAAGAACATTCAATTCCAAAATCACGGCCCGATTCTCCGGTAAATTTGAAATGCAAACGTCAGAGTTTACAGAGCCCAATAAATTGGGTGCACATATTAATAACCATGGCGCGGGTCCATTACGCGGTTGTAAAATTGTTAGATTTTCGAAGCCGTCGCGAAACACCTGCAACGCGGATAAGTGAATGTAAGGTATCTACATATAATGAAAAAGATGCGCAGTTTGAATGGTTTTGCAATTTCTATTGACAACAAAGATATAAATATACAAATTCTGCATTTATCGAGTGCGAGAATAAAACGAGAGATTATTTGTGATGGATTACTTTAATTATTCATCGTTAATTTTTGTAAAGTCTAGAAGGAATTCACACCATGCATACTTCATGTATTATGTGTATTTTGTAAGATATCTATAATAAAAAAAAAATGTGAAGTTTGAATGGTTTTGCAATTTCTATTGACAAAAAAATATAAATATACAAATTCTGCATTCGTTGAGAGCGACAATAAAACGAGAGATTATTTGTGATGGATTACTTTAATTATTCATCGTTAATTTATGTAAAGTCTAGAAGGAATTCACACCATGCATATTTCATGTATTATGTGTATTTTGTATATTTTGTATATTTTGTATATTTTGTCTATTGTGTATATTTTGTATGATCTGTATAAGTCGTATATTTTTGTATTTTGTATTATATTTAATGTTGATATGTGTATACCTGATATAATTCCCGAAGGGGTGTGCCCCTCAGCAGCAAACAAATTAGTAATTCATTACATTTCGTATGTATATCTCTGACAGCTGTGGGTAATTTGTTTAATTTCATTCCAATCATTTCAATTGCGCTGAAACAAGCGCCCAAAGCAAGGTATCCGGTGCAGCAGAGGACATTGAAGGCATCTGTCCAGAACTGTTCAGATCGTGCCAAACTGGGTCGACCCTATTCATAATTCATAAGTATTCCTATCCATTATAATTATGAACAGATTTATTAAAATTGAAATTACATCATCTCATATTAAAAATTCATCGTGTTTATTTTGCTCAATGCAATTAGTGGAAAATATTATATTCAATGCAGAAAACGTGTGTAGCAAACCGAATAAAACATTTCATTTTGAATAATTACCGTATGAATAATTGTTGGGACAAATTTAACTTTAAGATTGTGTGAGATTATATTTTAGCACAGAAACGAAAATACAAACGTCTATTGAATGAACCTACATATATCAAAAATTTTATAGTAAAAAAGAAAAAGGAATTGCAATCAGTTTTGAACAACAGACTAGTAGAAATAAAATTGTAATAAAAACTCATATGTAAATATCTATTAACTTTTACAAATCGTTAATAACTAATCTATATCATATTAATATTAAGGCTTCGGAAAACTTTAGAGAAAAAAGAAAAGGCGGAAAGTGTAAATTGTTTCCACTACAGTGTTATATAAATCGAGAAGTAATCTTACATAAATAAATCTTGATATAATAATGGACAGAGACTCGTTTAATATCCCTGAAAAAATTCGCTGTGCCATTTTTGGCGATACGGTATTCCACAAATCCATTTTTGTCCCTAAAAATACGAAACATGCATAACTACATTGCTCCGAGAGCGTAAAAATTAATATGTATTTAGGAGCGCTCAGAAAGAAAAAAGGCACCATAATCCAGCATACCCAGTAGTCAAAATAATTCAATTTTTTTTCATTGATCGAATTTCTCGTTTCTAATATTACGAATAATTTTTAAACCATAACTGAGATTTGTTTAAAGCCACCGAAAAATTAAAGCGGCGGTTTTAAGCTTTCGTTTGAGTCCTTGTTCAGTAAAAAAAAACTGCTAGGCGCCGAGAATGATTTAAAAAATTTCCGAAATTATGCACGTGGCGCCATCTCGCGTCTTGTATAGACAGAACGGTCGTATAGCACCTCCTGGATTACGTCGGGAAAGTTAGAAAAATGAATTTGTCTTAAAGCCAAAGTTCAGAAGGTGTTTTACGACCGCTCCGCCGACACGAAACGCGGAATGACGTCACGTGTATGACTTCAAGAAAAGCTCATTTCTTTAATTTTAATGATGTAATACAAGAACGTGTTTTGCGACCGCTCTACTGACACGAAACGCGAGATGGCGCCACGTGTATCACTGCAAAAAAAGTTTATTTTTCTAACCTTAACGATGTAATCCAACAATGAGTTTTACGACTGCCTGCGTACATAAGATGCAAGATGGCGCCACATACATGACTTCAAAAATTTGAAGATCATTCTCGGCTCCTAGCTGTTATTTTTTAATTGACAAGGACTCAAACAAAAGCTTGTAATTGCAGCTTTAATTTGTCGGTGGTATTAAACCAATCCTGGCTGTAATATCCTCCGTTCTTTAATGTGGGCACATTTTTAGTTACCTTGCATGTATAGCCACCACATTTGTATCACAAAGGAGCAACGTTCTCGTTCAAAAAATGACTTACTGTCGTGCCAAGTGAGAGAATCAGCTTCATTGAGTACATACAGTGAAATTAAACGACAATGTAAATCCAGTAATCGTTCTGCCACTGCTTCAGCCATTTCGTGATAAGATTTATATGATTTATTTAGCTTCTCGCTATAAGTAAAGAGAGAGATGCTAAGGTTTGATTGCTACTATTCTATCACAAGCGTGAGAATAAAAGGCAATTGAACAATTATTGGAAATTTTGGCAGTAAAACTTAAAAATCTGTTCTATCTTATTTTCGTTTATAATCACTATAAAGTTAAACAAATTGTATAAACAAAAACAATGCGTAAAAATAGTTATAAAAATCAGCGACTAGCGTGCATTGTTTTTAACAAATAAGTAGAAATATAAAGGTCATATGAAGCAGATTTGCTTCGTGCGAAACCTTCGAAGATACGAGTACCTGGATTGCGAAGAAATAAAATTTTTGGCTTGCTGATTATAGCACCACAGACAATTTCGTATTAACGCAGCAGCGCCCAAAGTTGCCGTCAATACTGTTAAATCCGCATGATCTAATGATTCCTGAATAAGCAGATGTAAATGCTCTGAAATTACCGAAGAGGTGATAATCTTCTTACGAAATATAAGACGTTCTTTACTTTCTTTACATTCTTTATTACCAACAATATTCTAATTTACCTAATAATTTCTCAGCAGTGTCGACAACGAGTAATACAAATTCGGAGGGTTGAATTTTTTTTATAACTCTCTCCTCGTTTTCTACGTCCTCGGAAATCTCATTTTCGGCAGAATTCGTTAACCCAGAGTCGCGTTTGAAAGCAGCTTGAAAGTCTGCCTCCCACCATGTCACAATTTTAATAGCAGCAAATGAAGCGTGTCTTGGAAAATCGAGTTTTCCACCACTAATACGAGTACAAAGCGGTTCCTTCAATACTGTCTGCATTTCCTGTATCCGAAATTTAAATTTTCTGGCACTTGATTGTATTCGACAAATTTCGTATGTACAGCTATTTCTACATATGTTCATATTAAATTTTATTATAATACAGTAAAAGTTCGGTAAGCGAGTGTGAATGATTCCCATTCATTTAACGTGCAGATCGCCCCGCTCGCTTATCGATCTTTTACTGTATTCGAGGGAGGCGGGGGGCACCATATAATTAAGTTTTGATAGTTTTGAAAATCAATTAATTAGTAATCTGCTATTCTTCATAATCTTGAATTTACTGTAATCCTTGAACCTAATTCCATATATTAATATATGGAATCGATAAATTGATATATAAAGTACGTTTGTATAATAGTATATTCTATAATGCAACTGCAGCGTATTTAGTTTTCATGCTTGAATGTAGAATAATTAAAGTAAACTTTAAATGAAAATTTCTAAAGCTAATAATAAAGTTCCTTGAAACTATGATAACTATCGTCATATTCGAAGTAATTATTCGTACCTTATAATATTGCATGTCCCGTTGTAACAAAATTCTAACGCGATCTACTAAATTTCCATCTTCCATAATATCCATATTCGTCGATTATTTTTTTAGTTCGGGCCAAGGATCTTAGAATTAGAGTGAATGGAGCAAAATATTAGGTATTACATAAAGTGTAAAGAATTTATACCTTTTAATTGTAAATGCTGATCGTGGATGATTAATCGAAAACAATGTTTTTATCAGTATTCCATCCAATGGCATTCCGAAATTTCAAAATTCGAGTCGGCATTTCGGTGAATCATCCATAGTGAAAAGATTTAAATTCGGTTTAAGATATATAAATATGAAAATAATTATAAATATATTTATCAATGCAAAATCTTAGAAAATAATATCAAAGGCTATTTAAAAAATCTGCGTGTTATTTATTTACATGACAGAATATTTTGCAAATTTTATATATAACAGATATATTAATATATTTCCCTTTCAAGTAACCATTTTAAAATTTGCCACAAACTTTCGTATATTAAAATGTTCCTGGTTTTGAACATAAATATCTACGGGTGAGCAACGCTGAAAAAATGCACTACAGAACGCGTGCCATTCTACCATGCAATTATATAATCGCGTCAATATTTTACAAAGTCGTACTCACATAAATATTTTACAACGTATTATCTACTTTATATACATCGAGCGTACAATTTTTGTTATCCCTGTTATACCGAATTCGGTCGATATAATTAAAATTACATCTTCGAGTGGAGCAGGACGATTTCAAAGACTCTTCATTACAGCTTCCTTCTCTTTCCCACTAAAAGAACACTTATCGAAGTTTGTTTGATCCCTTATAATTGCTGGTATTTCATTATTCAACAGTTCGTGCAATGTTTTTCCGTCGTGTTTGTAAATCCATTTGCCATTTACAAAATCGTATCGTTTTGGACCAGATCTCGGAGAGGAGAGCCAAATTTGCTTGTTCGGAGTCTGGCGATTTATAACATAAGTGCCATGCGGATCACCAAACTTTATAGTTAATACTCCATCCTGCAATATTAATTACGAAACTGATACCTTTAAATTCTAGTTATCTGATATCTTGTTAACTTGTTAACTGGGTACTGTTCGATTAAATGCCACTTCTAAGAGAATTATTAACATATTTCCTGCAAACAGAAGAATGCTAGTGGCTTCTTAGAAACTACTCTCTGGAAACGACTGCATGCAGCATTCAGACGGAGCATACAGAATGTCATATGCTATGTTGACAGTGCTTCGCCAGTGCAATAAACGTTTTAAAGACGAATAAAGACGGGAAGTGATTAATTTTTCGGATGAATCGATTATTTGATTCAAAATTTTGATAGCTCGGCTGATGAATTAACTTATTTTCCGCAGATAGCAAATTAATCGAAATGTGATACGCAGTGTACAAAATTCAACGTACACCATACGATACATCTGCGTCCGGCAAATGCGCTGCTCGCTCTATTAGTTCATCGAAATACTCGGTCAACGAGTCGAGGGTTTCATCGGAAATTTTCTCAAATTGCACAGGCGTGATGTCTCTGCAAAAAAAAATGTTTCTCTGCTTCATTCATAATTTATTATTCGCCACTCACGAGTTTCTTTAAATAATGCATAAAATGGCACGTACGATTAAATAAAACGATTAGGAATCATTCTAAAAGAGGAACTTTTGCTTGTGTATTTTATTTCTTTTTTTATTTACAGTATTTAAACGCAGTTAGCATGTACTCACATTGCAGTCGAGAACCCTTCATTGCTCGAACTAAAAGTCCTTACGAAATTGCAATTTATCGTCTTTAAATTACTGTATTTATTTGAATGTTTTCTGCTGTGTAACACTACATAACCTATATTACGTCGACATTGTGCATCGATCTGCTGTGTTAAACGTTTATTGATAATGTTCGATAATGAATCGCATGGTAAAATCCTACACAGACAATTCCGCGTTACATTTATAGTTAGGAACATGATATGATTCTTTTAAAATATCGTATATTGATCAAACAAAACGGCAAAAGAACATAGCCATGCGAACAACACGCGCACGCGCAAAGCATGATTTTAAACAACACGTGCCATGCATTCATAATTGCAGTTGCGGTGTTTAGTGGCGCCATATACAAATGTAGCAAAGGGCAAATTTATATCATTCATTAATTTGCTGCGTTAAATGTTTATTGATAGTGTTTAATAGTGGATTGCGTTGGAAAAATCTTACAAAGGCTATTCTGCGTTGCATTTATAGTTAGGAACATAATATGACTCTTTTAAAATATCGTATATTGATCAAACAAAGCGGCGAAAGGACATCGCCATGCTAAACAACACGCGCACGCACAAAGCATGATTTTAAACTGCACGTTACATGCATTCGCAATTGCAGCTGCGGTGTTTAGTGGCGAAAAATACATATGCAGTAAAGGACAAATTCGGGGGCAATAAAATTTGGTGTTAAAATAAAAATTTCTCGATTTTCTTATCATTTTTGTTTGAAAGTTCGAAGTATTAACGTCTCCAAGATTGATGTAATAAAGTTTTTAACAGATTGATAATAATATTTAACATGACATTGAATGTAATTTTCTAAAGAAGTTTATAAAGTTTAAAAGTTATTTATACAGATAAATTTGATTAAATGACTACAAACTAAACTTGTTTTAATAAAGAAGTCTTCATATTACGTCCAATATTTTAATTAATATTGTTATAAATGTACAGTAAGTTGAATATAAAAATCAGGGCATTTAAGAACACACAATTAAATTAATTCTTTTTCTATTGTTATTATATTGATTATATTCTTTTTTTACTATACATATATTAAATAATTATAGATTTCGAATTTAAAGATTGATCTCCTATTCAATGAAACAAGCCACTTTATCCCTAGACTTCAAAACATTGTTTTGCACCTAACGTCCAATTTTTTAATAAATACAGATTAAATGTTGCTTAAGAAGTTAAAATTTCAACTTTTTCACAAAACTATCAGTTAACAGTGCAATTTTTCTACATACTTACATATTTCTTTGGAAGTTGACATGAAAGAATATCGTTTCAAATATGTAAATTAATTTTTTCTGCCTCGTCCTTACGAGTGTTTGTTTATAAGTGAAAGCTAAAATTCCAGAACGGAATATAAAACTCTAGTCATGCGCTGCTGTCTCATATGAGACCCGGGTATCCAAGAATGTCCCTGAGCGAAAGAGGATCCAGTGCAAAGTAGGGAATGCAAGCGTCTCATAGTCGGAAGTTATCGGAAGTGCGCACTTGTTAGATCAGCGTAAATCCTTCAGTTGGATCACTCGTTGAGATTTCTATCATTTCTTCACTTCTTCATTGGCACCATGACCTGTAGTGTCAACGTAGATAACTGTCGTTCTAGTATTTGTAGCTAAGTTATCATCTCGGGGAACATGTTTCGTTACGGCTCTACTTTAATTTCAACGACAATTGTGTTTCTGTTAAATCTCGGTGTCTTTTTTGTATTAGTGGAGTCCTACGTTTTACCTGAACCAACGTTTGAAATTCTAAAGCCGCAAGGTATTCGTGTATCAATACCAGGTGAGTGCATATAAATAAATAACAATGATGTGTATGAATTAATAGTACGAAGATACGCCGATTTTTCTTACGAATTGAATTAAAAAACATACTAAATAAATTTTGAAAGTTGCAGTAGATAATATTATATTATAGTTAATGCCCTAACTGTGACTAAAAATACAAAGCCGCGCGTCATCGCTGTTCTTGCTAAACGGATTTTCCTTATGAATGAAGATGATTCACTCGCGGAAGACAAAGTATGTAAAGTCTAAACGCATTGCATTTAATGTTATCACATTATCGAAGCATAAAAAATGCATATGCAAAACTGTTATATGCAAATCACTAATTAACTAAGAATTAATAATTATTGTACTTCATTTTAATATGTGAGCTATAAGTGTTTATAAATATCCTTATGATTTTATATCAAAAGTGGCAGGATCATATTTTTTTGCAAAAGAAATTTTTTTCCAAAAGAAACATTAAATATAAATTACTTAAGCTATTATTTTTATAAATAAGAAAGGAATCGAATCTCTGTTCATGGTCATACAAAATTTGTAGGCTTTATCTTCAATACGATGACATTATTATTTATACATATATAAGAAATGTGTGTTTTTTATTCATTTTGCAACATAGATGAATCAGGTTTTCGGTTTTTCGCTTTCCATGCGAACGTTAACAAAAATATCAAGCCGAATGGATTAGGAGAAATATCGGGCGAAGTATATAAAAAGAAAGATGGAAAATGGATAATTGAAAATCAACATGTAAGCTTAGTAGATGGAGATGTTATACATTATTGGATTCATGTGCAAGTGGATGAAATAATACATAAGAAAGGGGAGCGAACCTGGACAGTTACCTGTATGTTAACAATATTTATAATTTCTTTAAGCATTCTTCTATTGTAATTCGTTATTCGAAAAGCAGTTAATTGTAAGCAAATTATAAGTCGAACTACTTGAAAGGGCGGAAATAAGTAATCTACAGTAAGTTTATTAGTGATCAAAGTGACACTATATGCAGCGAAACGAATGATTTGTGATTACAGCAGGAATGCCAGAAATTCAAAATAGAGAAAAACCAGTTAACGACCAATTGTTATTACTTGACGAAAATTTTAACTCTTTAAACGAATCAATTTGGGAGCGTGAAATTAAAATTCCTTTAAGCCCAGTAAGTCACACATGACTATCGTAAATGCACTACTTAGAAGCCAAACTGATCAAGTGCACTTTTCGTAAATTTATTTTATTATTTCTACATGCAGTAGATCAATGACCATCACATTTCTTTACTTTTGTATTTATGGGCTTGATCAGTTTGGTCTCTGAGTGGCTCGAACACTAATAAGTGATATAGTTCACGAAATACCGTAGAAATCTATACATAGATTTATATATAAATACACTATATGCGAAGGATAGTCATTTTTTTACGTAACTTTTACAATACAGGATTACGAGTTTTGTGTTTATCATAACGAACACCATCAACTTCTGGTACAAGTTGCAAGTGGAATTCTTCGTATAAAACCAATTATTTTGGAAGATCACTATGGTGAAAATGTAACTGCGTATGGAACACTCATTCTTAGTGGGTGAGTGTATTACATAGTATACAAAATGAACATTGGCACTCGTCTAAATGTGTGTATTATGTATGTACACCTGTTTTGTTATGCAAAAATACTGTCTCGAATCAAAATTGCTACAATTTGACAAAGCTACTAGAAAATCGCAAAGTCTGAGAAAGTATTTTATATACAATGAATGCAATAATTATTCGAGATTCTGGCGCAGCGCTCTTGTGGATGCAACCCTCTCCCAACGTGTGTCTATCAGTTCCCCGGGGTAGTCATACATCGGGGCGCATTGGTTCGTCTGAGGAACAGGGTTGCATTCCCCATTCCCACTTTATACATCCTCTAATCCTTATTTTATTACTAACTGTTTTTGAGATTAGTCTAACAAAAAATAGATCCTGTTTCTCTGTCATTGATAACATTTCTTTTTTACATAAATAAATCCATTGGGTCGGATTAAAGGATATCGGGCTTTATATAATTAATCAAGTAAATACTAACATAAAATCGATTATTATAAGCCATAGAATTACACAAAATTAATGTCCTATTTCCTTTATCTTAATAATTTTTTATATTTACATTCGTGTAGCTGCACTAGCAACATACCAGGGGAATGTTCGCATAAAGCTGTGGCCTACAATATTTTACCGCCCGTTATATCCGCCAGATTGAGTACGAAAAACAGTTTTCACTTCAGATACGGTAAAATTGAGATAAGGGCGAAATTTCCCGAAGGCGACTGGTTGTATCCAGGTGAATATTCATTCCATCATAGTAGGAAAAAATATCGCTAATAAAATGATTTTACATTATTCTCTGCTTGTGGCTCATGTTCTATTTTTACAAAGCGTATGACACCCCATATGTATACATTTCAAAAGTGATACGCCTTAAAGGATATTTTTCGGAAAAAACAAAAAACAATATCTGAACTAACCACAAAATTATAGCTTTTTTTGCTTTTCCTGAAAAACATACTTTTTTAAATTGTGCCACTTTTATAACAATGAACGAAAAGGGAATGGTAAATGATGCTTCAAGTATTTACAGAAATATGGCTTGAACCAAAGTACAACAATTACGGCGTCGGATATTCTAGCGGACGTGTTCTCCTCGGGCTTGCCCGTGGAAATGATAATTTAGTTAATACTACTATCGACAGCATCTTCGATTCAAGGAGGTTAGATTTTGGATTACGAATAAGTAGAGCAGCGAAAAATGTTCAAAACTATACGGTTTCGAAAATACATGAAGATGGACCAAGGTGGACGAAAGATTTTCACGTTTACACAACGATTTGGAATAGCAATGGCTTTCAGTTTTTGGTAGACGGTGAAGAAGTTGGCAAACTGAGACCTGAAGCCGATGAATGGATGAATTCGAGCAATTTGAATAAAATGGCACCTTTTGATCAAGAGGTAGACGAAAATACAGTGTCTCGCAATTCATAGAAGAGTCGGATAGGGGAGATTCCTGAGGCGGTACTGAACAACTTTTCCCTTTGGCAAGATGTCGTTGTCGAAATTTTCATTATTATTTAATTATAAGATGTACTGTAAAGTAATTTATTAGAATAATCTATAAGAAGTAGTAGTTTAGGCTTAAATATTATCATTTTTGTAATTTGTACATTATTGCACTTTTTCAATAAAGTTTCAGAAAAAGAATGCAACTGGTTTCATTTTGTTTAGCACCTGTCCAATCCTAATAATTTAAGTTAGAAATAAGTGCTGGAAAACGACGTTAAGTATCAGGAATCCCCGATAGTATTGAACTGGATTGACACTGTAATTCGACGTCATTTTCCAGAAAATTCCGGGACCTTCAATATTATTGGGGATTCCTGAAATTTGACGTCGTTTTCCAGCACTTATCTCTAACTTGAAATATTAGGAGTGGACAGGTGTTAATAAAATGAAACCAGTTGCATTCTTTTTCTGAAACTTTATTTAAAAATTGCGATAATGTACAAATTAGAAAAATGATAATATTTAAGCTTGAACTACTACTTCTTATAGATTATTCTAATAACTTTTAAGCTTTACAATACATGTTACAATTAAATATTAATGAAAATTACAATAATAATAATAAAATTTGTAAATAAAAAAATAATAATATAGGTTTAATTAGGTTAAATTTTGCTACAAAAATGTTTTACAAACTAAAAACTATTTTTATAAATTCATTTATAATACATCTTAAAGTTAACATTTATATAAATTTTTAATGCAAATAGAAATATAATTAATATAACTTAATATAATTTTAGTAGAATTTAAGTAGTATATGTTAGTCGTAAGTGGTGCAAGTAAATGGTCGGACATCAGGTATAACTAAAGTAGTATTGGTAAAGGTACGGCTCACATGGCTTTCTTAATTAGGCTAATTGGTCAGTGCTACTTGTTAATCATTCAAAAACGAGACCTTAACTAACATTTTGCCAAAGGAAAAAGGTTGTTCATTATCGCCTCAGGAATCTCCCATATCCGGTTCCCCTTTGAGTTACGGGTCACCCTGTATACAAACTTAACAATATCTTCTGAATTTCCTAAGCTCTCACAATGAAATCTACAATATCGGAACTGATAGAAATTGTAGGTATTATTGCTCTTCTAATTTATTTCGTTTTTACTAGTTTTACATTACTATTGGCGTTGGGGTCGGTGGTTTCCGAGTATTTCCCGATGGAACAACCAGCTCAGGGCATATGAAGCCATGGAAGAATGTTAGTGCAAAGGTAACAATATTTTTCGTCCAAACTGCATTATAAATGGAGCAAGAAAAGTTTAATTGACCGAGAAGAAAACAGGTTTTATTGCTGCATTTTAAGTTTCGCGACTGGTGAAAAGTATTGAAATGCACTAATTTTAATCAAGTCCTAACATATTCCTCTTCTGCTATGTGTACTCTATTTAAGTATATTAAAGAACAGGTCGTTATACAAGCTAAAAATTGTATTTCCGCCCAGTCACAAGTGAATATAAAAATCATTATTATAGCAAAACATATTATTTCCTCTACGATTATAGAAAAAATAGTAAGAGGCACCAATTACAATTATAAATTGATATATTTCAGGCGATGCTACGTTTTTGGCAAGCACGAAATCAATGGTTACCAAGTTGGAGGCGTGAAAACGGCGTAAAAACCGCTTTGGAGATCGATTATATTCGAGTATGGTCACTTTGAAGGAATAATGTCATCCTCGAAAAATCTGCGTGCTTCCTTAATATAAATATAAATACTGTATGAATAAATTCTGTGAAAAATGTGTTAAACGGCTAAGCATTTTTGAGCCCTGACCCTTCCTTCAAACCGGTTTCCCTCGGATAGCATTAATAAGAATAAAAGAAACGAATAGCAGTGTCTACTTGGTTCGCACGGCGACACGCGAAATCTCAAAAATCAATTTAAGTCAGTTCTATTTCTTTATTCGGTTACCATTTAAAAGGTATTGAAACAATAGATCGAGTAATCGCGACAGGTGCAGCTTTTGTATTTACATTATACCTCAAATGACGAGTGTACTGTTTATTACAGTTCTTATAACTGTAATTCATTTAATTTGTGCATCGAGTAGCAGTCATCCACAGCCGAAACATCCAAGTTAGTATTAGCATTTAATATTAGCATTAATGTAGCATGGAAGCTATTTCTTTTGCAAAGTTTATGCTTGAATGTACCAATGTAACATACACGTAATTTATACACAAAAAATTACGATTAACAAAGTATTTTTCCGAATATTTTACAAATAACGTTTTTTTTCCTTAATTCTTGTTGAAAACTCATGTGCATTTTGTTATTTATAAAATATGTATTCGTTTTGTTTATATATGGCTTTTGTAATTATAGGATACGAGTTTATTTTGCACAAATGTGAAGCTAGTGCCCAATTAAAGAGAAAATATAGAAACGAAGAAACATCAAGTACCAAAATGAGTACACCTGAAAACTTGGCGAAAGAGGCATATACTTCAACTACAATGCGAGAGAAGAATACGGCTTTCCCAGAAATACTACCTACACTTGATCGTCAGAATATGAACTTAAATAACAATCACTCGTTTGATAATTTCAAAATAAATCGCAACACTACCAGTATAAAGAAACCTCCCACTAATAATGTGCAAAATACACCATTAAGAACTTTAAATATTAAACCAATGCAACGATTATCACCCATATTTTCAAGGAAACGTTTTGTTGCCAGAACTCGAAAGCTCTACAAACCCAATTGAAAACTCATCCCGAGGTCTTATCGTTATTAAAACGGCAGTATAATGTCCTTGTACTTTCGATAATAATTAAACTATAATGATGCTGTGATTTTAAGCAATATTTCATATAAGATGATTCACCGGAAAAGCTATATTATTATGCCCGCTACGTTTATTATCATTTACTGTTTGTTAAAATCGTTAACAATTTATGAAAGGAAATAAAGTTTATACTTATGTGTGATTTATTTAACTATTCACTAAAATAAAGATGACATAACAAAGTGTTTTACTTATTCTTTTATTGTGATGGCGCCGTTTGCTGAATTGTCTCTGGTAAATTCTGCAATTCGACCTGGAAAATATCCATCCGCGTTACTTTTTATGCATTGAATGATAAACAATTTAATTTATACCTTCGTGACTTTCATCGCCACTCCCTCTGGAAGATTTCTTTGAATATATTCCAGAAATGTGTCCGCCGTTGAGCCAGTCAGTTTGAAAAAGTCGAGGTATCTGTAGTACGTTCTCGTTTCATACTGAACGCGATGTTTCTTATGAACATGAACGGACTTCAATACTGTCAGCCTCTCGTGTATAGGCTTCCGTAGCGCGACACTATCGAATCAATTGTTATAATTTTTACTTCTTAATGTGTACTTTTACGAAAATGAATATTTTATTATAAAACTTGCTTACTTTCTGCCAATATTAATTTCTAACTGTTTTGCTGCCATAACAGCGAATTCTCCATAACTTTGTAACACTGCAGGATCGTTTCCTCTGACTTCGACTTCCAGTTTTTTGTACAATTTATCGAGCTCAGTCTAAAACATTGCAAAATGCATAGTTCTGACATCAGGAGATCCTTTTGTACCTCTTGATTGATGAAGAATAAGTAAGATTTGAATGCAGTTCCTCTGTGTCAACTAGAATATTAACATTGATTTCGTTTTGCTTTCCCTTTAAGCGATGCAAAAGGTGAACACCCCAATGTTAACATTGTCATGCCAAAAACCAAGGGCTGGCACAGTTTAAATGGAATGTTTAGTGTCAGACTCTAAGAAACCTTTTACCTTTTTATGCTATAGATACTTTTACTATTATTTACAGTGCAATTGCTTACATGTTAAAAGAATTATACAAGGAGAGATAGCGAAGTAAACAATGACATGTTTGTCTATAGAATATACTGTTGCATACCTCTGAAGAGCTGGATGAATCGCACGTTGTCGTCCCATCAGAAGTTACATTTGAGGCTTGAGGCGGTGCTTTGATTGTATCATCCAATTTCTTTGAGAATTCACTTGAGTCCTTAGATTCCGATGAAGTATTAAATGAGTCTTCGTTGGAAGATACGCGTACCTCTGAAGAGCTGGACGAATCGCACGTTGTCACCCCATCAGAAGTTACATTTGAAGCTTGAAGCGATACTTTAACTGTATCATCCACTTTCTTTAAGAATTCACTTGAGTCCTTAGATTCAGATGAAGTTTTAAATGAGTCTTTGTTGGAAGATACGTTTGAAGCTTTGCTCGAGGTTTCATTTGAACCTCCGCATAGAGCATCACTGGAAAATAATCTACATGAAAGTAAGCTGGTACGTCCAATATCGTACGATCTTCGGTTTACGATATTTTGTAAAATTGATGGTATCTGAAAATGTGGAAGAGGTTAGACCTAACCTAACTTCCATTTACGTAAACTATTTTCAATAATGTACCTTCGAACGAAACATTTGTCACGTTTATTTATTTATATGTACAAGAACTCAGTAACAATCTTTCTCTTCGAAGTTTAATACAAGTTATTTCAATTGCCCATGCAAATAGATATTCTTTGACGTAAACGAATTATAGGCACCGCATACTGCTATACACACGTGTATAAACAATACGCGGTAAACAGATGTGTGTACGATAGTATGCTGCATTTTGTATTCTGTATATAATTTATTGAACGATTTTTTTAATGACATTTTTATATTATATTTCTCAGAGCAATCGCCCTGAATATTGGCGGTTAGGTTATATTATAACAGTTGCTGTCAAATGGCTGTCGATTGGCACGCAACTGGTTCGACCTGGCTATCTAGTTGACATCCGGCGTTAAATCCGGCTGCCAGATGGCAACCAACCGTTCGCAGCACATGTTGATCCCAACAAGACATTAACAAGCAGCCAGGTGTTGGCAATTTTAGCCATTTAAATTAGGGGCATCGAGAAGAAATTTCGAACTTTTCCCTATACATAATTACTTCAACCACAGCTCGTCTGTGCTTCGACATTTGGTTATTACTTATTACTATATGAACAATTAATTAAAGATCTTACTTAGTGAATACCCAGGCAACCAAGTCGATCAAATTGCGTACCAATCGACAGCCATCTAACAGCAACAGTTGTAATATAAAATAACCGTCAATTTGGTCGCAACTTATTTTAACAGACTGCCATATTTTTGTTGTCAATTTGTTAACATAATCGAGAATATATCAAATACTATATCGAATTTGTAGCCACTTTGCCAACAAAGCTTTGTAGCAAGCTTTAGCAAAATTTTGTCTGAACAGCGCTACCAGGGTATCTTATATCTGCATAGAACATTAAATTAATCAACCGTTTATGTAAATGCAGTTTATTATTCGAAAAGTACAATATAAACTTACTTTTTACACTGTTCCAAAGGAAATGTACAATGAAACTCACTATTACGTAAATTTTTGTAATAGCACAGTGGACATTACACCCTATTTTTTAATACTTGCATTACTTTCAATAACATTTCGAATGCAGACATAACGAAAGAAAAGAATAGAAATTAACAAACAAAACCTTATTCTCATTAATTCTTTGTAATATAATTAATGATAATAATCTTATAGAGTAAGCTTAAATACTTAATATCCCAATTGAATAAATCATCACTTATTTTATAATCCATAGATGTGCCGTGCTATCATTAAGATCTGACACATGTATGGGTTCTTCCATCGCGGTTTGTATATTAAATCGATTTTATGGGATATTGTAACAAATTTAATCTCGTCGATAGTTAACGCCATCGTTAAATTAAAAAAAACAAAACAGCATTTTTAATATAAACCTTTAAACTGGTTCGTAGAAAAAGAACGTTGTGGTTGAAAGCTCGATTTTTGAAACTGCCAAGACCCTGCACTGCTTCTTCCACCCTGCCGCCATCCACTTGGAGATGGCTTTTGCTCAATTTCATTCTGAGAAATCCAACGTGATTCCGTGTTTTGAATACCATTATTTTGCCACTGAGATTTCCCCGCGAAAGACGATCCCTTAATTTTCCAACCATCCGTATTGTTTTTCGACCAAGAGTCACCTTGCGGTTCGCTTTCCCGCACCCACGTGGACGATGAAACGGCACCGTCGAATTTGTGCCATCTCTCTTTCAAATCTGAACCGCCATCTTCGCCCCAAGGATCTCTCGCATCTTCCGGTAAATCATTCAAATCCTCCTTGTCACCCTGCCTCCTTGAATCTTTCTTGTTCATCGGTTCCCATCTACCTTGTTTCTTATTATCCATCCAAGACTCTTTGGAAGGGGCGAAACTGTCCTTGCCACGAATGTTCCAACTGTTGCTACTTCCGGGCATGCTAGAGCTACCTGGCCATACGTTATCAGAAGTCGGTACCCACGCTTCTTTCTCCATTAGTTTTGGTATCATTTGATTGGAATTCCAAATGTGTCCCCCCTTGTTCCACGAGTCGTTTCGATTCGCATCTTGACTGAAGGTCTTGCGACGTTTGTCCAGACTTTGTTCCCAGTTATTACCAGATGGAGGTTTTTCTGCTTTCCAAATATTCTGCTCGTGCATTAGCTCAATAGGTCGAGGCCAAGTATACTGTTGTTCGACGGCGCCCCTGCTTGGTATATCCCACTCATCCTCAAACCTTTTCGGCGACATTTGACGCCTCTGAGGAGATTGCTGTCGCCTAGGCGGCGATGCAGGCCGATCGAACATGAATCTTTGCGGCGATCCAGCGCGCCTCATCGTCGATGTTTGCTGTCTTTCTTGCGGCATCGACTGCCGTCTAGTCAGTAACATCATTTCTGCTCTACTATTGCTGGGACACATTAATCGATTAGGGGACGTTGGACGTTTCATTGGCGATGGTTGTCTTCTCGATGGCGATATCGTCGACCTAATTGGCGATATTGGACGATTCATAAGCATATCAGGCCGTTGCGGTGGCGACGGACGTCTTGGCGACATTTGGCGCCTTATAGGAGAACGCTGTCTGAACATAGGAGATGCGCAACGTTGAAGGGGAGAAAAGTGTCTCCTTGGAGGCGAACACGGTCGCCTAGGAGGCGACAACAATGGACGTTTCGGTGAAAGTCTCTTTGGGGCATACATGCTATACTCTCCTCTCATCGGAGAGCTTGGCCTCTTTATATTTTCCATTTCCTCCCAACGATTTCTTTCGAAATTCCTATCGCGATTCCAGGCACCTTCCTGAGTTTGCGGCTGACGCATTTCGCTTTCGCGATATCGCTCCGGTGTTAAACGGAACGGCCCTTTCCCATGGTTCGTTGGTTGTGCTATTGGCATAATTGTATTGGGCTCCAAAGGCGGTAGATTGTTGTACTTTTTATAAATTGGTGGCGCCTCGGGCTCCTCCGAAAATTTCTTATTCTTTGTTGTGATAACGATATCTTGGGAGCCTATTTTTTGAACGTAACGAGTGTGCATAAGAGAATCGTTTTGCTCATCTCCCCTTTGTTCCGATTTAACATTTTCCACCGGCGCGATCCGATCCCAAACCGATCGCGGTAGTTGGCTCTGAAGTTTATTCGTTTGCTCTAGAACCATATTCAACATGCCCTGTAACTGTTTTGCGGTATTTATGTCAACAGTCGGCGCTGGCCCGCTTAATTTTTCTTTCGCGATTTCCAACAACGCTTGATGCTCCTTTACAGTTTGAGCGATATCCGTGTTATGTACTCGACTGTTAGATAATCTTTCCCTCAAATCGGCTTGGTCGCTGGACTCTCGCATCTTCTTTTGGTACAAGGGATTGATCCTTAGCTGCGCATTTTCGGCGTTCCGTTCCTTTTCGTTCTTTCCTGATAAATCTAGAGGCAAGAAAAAAAATCATATTTGTATCTGGATCGGGAGAATTAGGAGATTCAAAACAGCGTCTTATGAACATTTTTAAACTTCCGTACATTTCGTATGCAGACATACCTGCGTGCCAAGGTTTAGCATCGAATTGTCCAAACTTCTTTATTACTTTCTTGGGTGGTGCCCCATCTGTGTCCGGAGAATGGGGCCGTTTCCCCTTGAGCTTGCCTTTTACAGTAGAATTCTCGACATTCATTGGACCTTTCGCTTTCTTCGGGAGATATTTAACGAATGACTTCTCCGTGGTGTTGACGTTTCGTTCAACCATTTTATCCTGAGAATTTTTATTCTCTAACATCTTAGCATTTTGTCGTGTAGCTTTTACAGGCATCGTTAGAGTGATTTTGTCCAACATTCGTCGTTGCAGTAAAATGACCGCTTCGAAATGAGGCCCGATCGGTAAAGTATCGACGACACACGCCACGACAGGCATGAATGGTGACCCAAGCGCCTGATCTCCGGGCCGTGCTAATTCCAGTATAGCACGTACCGATTGCTTGGTCAACGTAGTTATCATTACTATTCGTTTCAGAGATGGAACTTTCCTCAGACACGACATGATCTCAATAGCTTTAAAATAAAGACAAATAAAAGTCTTTTTTTATCAATGTTATAACAAATATATTGAATAACGTATCAGTTAATTTACGGTCAATAGTGTTTTCCGGGCACACGATTTTGGTAAAAAATATTCCATTACATTTTTCCGATAGTGAATTAAAGACGGTTAATTAAAAAATCAGAAAATATACGATGTACATTTGAAATTTTATTTACCTCCGTTCTCAATGTATAGCCTACTTTTTTTATCAGATTGAAATGAACATACTTGAAAATAATAAATTTCTAATTAATGATCATAAACGAGATGCTATAATGTATTATAGGATTAGCCTACCTCGACCAATATTGGTATTGGCATTGATTATTGCGCTCGTTCTGCGATTCTTCGTTGCTGTGAAAATTTTTGGTATCACTTCCGTGGGAGAACCCATTATAAACGAAGCATTTCTTATGTTATTTAATTCCGCAATCATTTCAGCTTCTTCTACTTCGTTCGGAGAGTCCACCCCTATTACTTGTTGACATTTCTGTGATTCAAAACGAAATGCACACTACGAAATTTTACGCCATAATTCCGTCGTGACAAAAACGCGTTACTCTACTTACGGATGCCATCATTAAACCAATGAGACCAATACCACAACCTATTTCAAGTACCACCGTTTTCGGAACAGGCGCAAGTAAATCCATTACTGCCTTTGCCACATTCTCTGCTCCCGCGGTGTTCGACCAAAAGTTCGTTTTAGGTGCAAGCT
Organism: Holcopasites calliopsidis; assembly: GCA_023838395.1. NCBI lineage: Eukaryota > Metazoa > Arthropoda > Insecta > Hymenoptera > Apidae > Holcopasites > Holcopasites calliopsidis. The sequence goes on from JALHAQ010000045.1 coordinate 535,047, forward strand.
GCACTTTCAATCCACCTACAACTTCGTCCAAAGCTTCCGATCCAACTAAAAACGTTGTGTCCGTGACATAGTTATCGTTCACTCTAGAATTAAAAGATAAGGTTTAGGTTTATACAATTTAAACGGTATAAACGCATAGACAATTTTCTTACTTCTTTGTGGATTTACAATAAAGCGATTTGACATTGCAATCCTTTCCAGGTCCGGATTCGTAAACTTGCTTCAACCGATCCATCGTCGCACGACTGATATTCTTCCCAGTTGCAAACAACATAAGCTCATCCTTACTATTACAACGTACTAACAACCACGACCACTCTGGTTTTTCTTCAGAATTTATCTCCTTTCTTGTTTCCACATCGAAAGATACATCGTCCGAAAAGTTTTCATTTACAGAATTTTCAGAGGCTAATTGTTCCGTCGTTTGAAGGAAATCTTCAAATACCTGTGTAGAAGAGAGTATACACGAAAAGTTATTTAATTATACAAGAGGAAAAAACAACACAACACGAATGTTTATAATGCAGCAATTTTGTAAGTTTCTCTATGAATTTTACGTAAATTATGAACACGGTTCATTATGAATGTCATGACTCTATAAAAAAAAACGTTCTTGTTTTATTTAATGCGCATTATCAATAGGTTGTAACAAAATGAATTAATACAAATTTAAGCTTGCTGTAACAGAGCAGTACTAAGGTAAGCATACCTTCACAGCATTTAACACAAAAGGTGGAAATTCAGCTTTATTCTTCGTATCTACACCCCATTTCGTACTAGCTTCCATTGTCCAGACTATCTGTGGCTGTTTGTTAAGAGATCCATCACTGTTGTCCGTCTTTGACGTATTGTTACGCATCATTCTTGCATTGCCTAAGCATACAAGCAACGCACAAATGTTCTAAAACTGGTAGAATCGACATTCGTCGTCGACATGATACTAAATATCACGTTTCGGTTTCTTCCGTGAAAAAGAGCACATTTATACGCTTTTGAACGATAACAAACATGTTATCACCGCTTACAGCAAAAACGTCATACTACAGCGTACAAAGTATACAAAGCATTTGTTCAAACAGTGAAAGTACTTTTATTTGTAAGGAAAGTTCAAATATACTGTTCTTCGTAGCTAGTCGAAATAGGCTGTACTTTTTAAGACGAATGAGGTGTGTTACTTTTATTAACGCACGTCAATTTATAGTTGGTAAAGTTAAAAGTTGCACATATGAGTACTTTCATATAAAAAGGTAATAGTAGGATCAGGATAACAGTGATAACACTGTCCAACGTGAATTTTGATCTGCAATACCCATTAGGTGATGCTTGTAGAGTTTATCATCCTGAATATGCATCCGGATTTGAATTCTGCTTTCGGATTCGTACTCAGGACGATAAACTCTACAAGGACCACCTAATGAATATTGCAAAACAAAAAAGGGCTCAAATCTATTGCACAGTGTAATCTATAAAGTAGTTGAAGTCAGAGCAAAGTGAAGTTGTACCGAATGCACTATGTTCCGATGGAAATTTTACACCTTTTTTAAAGAATATTTTAAGGATGTATACTTACAAATAAACTTCCAGCGATTAGTATACGGCCTGTCCAAACGACAACGGCGAGTCGGTCTTAGCTTACACAGAGGAGAACCACTCATCTTTTCTTCACGTTGTAGCCATGTTTCGTAACGTGGATAAGACACCGCTAAAACTCTGGCCACTTTCGAAAGTCGTTCCTTTATAACTTTCTCTTTTTCAATTATCTGTGGAGGATTATCAACATTAGAATAGCTATTATAGTTCGTTATTCGTATTACATGTTACGTCTTACCTTTTGTTCATACCACCCATAGTCTTCAAACTTTGTTGCTTGCGCATCTTGTTCAGACTGCACATTAGCACTACAGAATTTGCTGTCATCATTGATGTACTCATTCAGTATAACTATTTCATCTGTTGTCTCTGTTTGTACATCTGAAACTTTGTTTTCTGCGATCTCTGTTATAGTTTTATCTTCCTCCTGCGTTTGAAAATCCGAAGAATTTAAAACTATATTTTCGATATCATCTAAATTCTTTAAAACATCTTCATCAGTCGCATCTTTGTCGAGCTCATTTCTGCTAGTCTTGGCTTGGCCAGTATCATCTTTGTCAGTTCCATCTTTGCCCATTCCGTTTTCATCGGTCACATCTCTGTTCATTCCATTTTCGTCAGTCGCCTTTTTGGTTGTTCCATTTTCGTCAGTCGCATCTTTGCTTGTTCCACTTTCGTCGATCGCATCTTTACTCATTCCATTTTCGTCAGTTGCACTTTTGCCCATTTCGTTTCTGGCAATTGCTTCATTACCAGTACCATTATTGGCGATTGCATCTTTGTTGGTCACATCTTTTGGTTCACCCAATTGATCTAAACTGATGTCGGCAGTAAAATCAATAGACTCAGCGCTCGTTTGCTGTCTACATTGGCTTTCTACATTCGCGTTACTGCTTTCAATATCATTATCACATCTCTCATTTTCCTGCAATGCATCATTTGCCAAATCGCATGCAACGACTTTCTCTTGTTCCACAGGAGCCTCATCAATGGATTTCATCTCAACTTCCGCAACTTCTGCGGACTTTTGGTGTGTATTAGTAGATGTGTCTTCTTCTTCGATACATTCATCTACGACATCATAATTCTCTCCTTCAATCGTTACTGCACCCGAGTTTTCTGTAACATAAATACGATTCTAACCTTAATATCGTTTTTCATTCCTTTGAGGGAATCTACTAGACAGTTGTCGTGAATACTCCTTTATTCGTAATATCGACCTTTTCGATATAAAATTGATGTTCATAACCAAAAAATAAGAACATTACTAATAAACATTTAAAGAAACAACGAAGTACGATGGACACAGACTCACCCATTCTCCCTGCTGTTATTTAATATGAATTTCCGGCTTCACGCACAGAGAGACAAATGACACTTAGAGTATAAATGTTACTGACGCAACGCTTAATATTGATAACTGGTTTTTCGACGCGTGTGACGTACACGAGAGGATCAACGGACGTATACGACTAAACCGAATCTTTCGTCGGATGCATCATTGTTATTGCATCCCCTTCAGTTTATCAAGAACATTTCAGCCAAACCGAAATGTTCAGAAAAATAGGTTTCTTGTCATGTACAAAAGTATATACATGTATTCTGTTAGTGCGATCGCGGTAATACTTTCTCGGCAGTTCTTATTATACGTACAGAAAGACTACTTTCTTGCAAAAGTTTTACATAACTTTGTTTCACCGCACACTACTTTCTGCCAAGTCTAATCGCGCGACAATGGCGAAAAAGGCGTTCCTAAAACAATCGATTAGTACTGGAGTATTAGATTGGAAAGTCGCCTTTACAGGATTAAAATTTTCTCAATTATGTACGAAAAAATATTTTTAATTTTCATTAACAGTGAAATGTGTTTGATATTATTTTTCTTATACAATTTCCTATGAGATATTAATGAAATATGAACAGACATAGAAACGATGCATGAGGGATGGATATGCGATAATTTAAAATACCCTAGAATTATACATATACAGAGTGTCCCAAAACTCTTTTAAGAGAATGGATGTTTGATCGTGACGGTCAATGCCACACTTTCGCGGTTAGGCGCGAGCTTTCTAAGCGCGCTTTAATTGGTCAGTGTTTTTCGTTAATAATTGAAAATCGAAGCCTTAAACAAAGTTTTGGCAAAAGTAAATGTTGCTCAGAATCACCCCAAGAATCACTAAATCGCCCCTTCGCGGCTCTTACAAGAATTCCGGCACATTTTGTATTTACAATTAGAAATATCCGCATTATTTTTCGTGTCAGCAGTAATTTATTATCAATCACAATTACAATCACATTCTACAGGGTGTCCCATAAGCTATAGAAGAGCCGGATACGGGAGATTCTTGAGGCGATATCGAATAACTCTTTCCTTTGGCAAAATGTCGTTTGAGGCTTTGTTTTTGAATTGTTAACGAAAAACACTGGCCACTCAGAGCGCGCGTAGTGCTTGCACTCAGGAACGGAATGTCGCATCTCGCTGGATGGTGATGTTCCGCCGGTGCTCCGGTTCAAATGCGTCGGTATAGCAGGGAGCAAAAGTTGTATCGAATACCGAATGAATGCAATGAAGCTTATATTAATATCATCTGTTATATGTACATATATTCGTTAATAATAACTCTATTCGCATAATAAACCAACAAGAAATCTTCAAATATGTCTTCCCCTTGGTAAAACTAGAATTCTTTCCTTTCAAACTATAAATTAACACATTGTACAAATTCTCATACATGATTAGGCACACGAAATGTAAATATAATATAATTTAACGAGAGAAATCGGAGGATCCGGGGATTCGAAAAATTATGAAACTATAAGTGTGCAAGTAGAGTAGGTCAATCACAAGTCAAACCTATTCTTCGTTCGCGCCACAGTACGATTTCAGGGGGGTGAATTACCCCTTATGAAGAATACAGAAGATACTCTTTTTTTGTGTAATATCTTAAACGCGGTAAGAGACAGATTAATTTTTAGAGTTAGTGGAGGGGGTAATTTGAAAATTATGAATTTTTTTATAATTCTTTTTACACGGTTCGATATAAGGAAAGAATGTTACAGTTCCGTTTAGAATTCTTTTTCGATATCTTTCACCAGCTTCGTGATATTATACAAAACACAGTTCTGTATTTCTGCCAAGGACTGATTTCACCCTCGAAAAACGTATTACGACGCGTACGAAGAATATGTCTGTCTTATAAATGATCTATTCTACTTGCACGCAAAGTTTCATAATTTTTTCAAATTCTGGATTTCATATTTTTCTTTGCAAGTGTTACAGTAATAAAGCGCAGGGGTCGTAACAAACTTCTCTTCAATTTCTTTTATGTAATTATTCAGTTGATACTATTATTCGAATGATCTAAAAGTGGAATGTATCTACAATGCAAGATGTAATATCAGAAGGCAGAATAATAGTATCAAACAGTCTTACAGACGCGTATCATAATAAATATTTGCATGGTTGTTAATACCTTTTTAGTCTCATTTTTGCATATCCTAAACAACTTTTTGATACCCAATTATAAGTTAGTACTTAACAAATTGAAACTCTTGACAATTGAAATAGTTCTTGCAACTGAAATTGAAACAATAAGTTTTTCATTCGTTTATTCATGAATATGCATACTCATGGAAATCATACTGACATGGAACAGATTTTAATTTTTAATATTCCTCGATTCAGAAATTAGATATTAAATTATAGATATGTGTAGATGTGTACTAGATTGAGTCGACGTTTATTAATTTCAGAGACTTCAATGGTTCACTGTCCACAAAGAAAATTCAAAGCTTATTATTAATAATTATATTGCCTGATTTTACTAAAATGCTTATTTTCCATTTATTATCACATAAATAAATATATATATGGGTATATAAAACAATTGGGTATATGTATATATTAAATGTAAAACAATGGGTATATATATATATATATATATATATATACATATATTAAATCCCAAGCTAGTGCCCTTTTATTTTAGAGTACTCTGTAAGAGGAAACCGCGGTTTTATTTCAAATCCACGTTTTAATGATAAACAACTGTTTAATCTTTAGTTTTAGCCACATTTCAATCGTATTGCGGTGGAATTAAGATATCAAACACTTTATACATACAATTGTACTGCCTGTAGTTATAAAAAAAGCTAGAGCACTAGTTTCTACAAGTAGAAACTTAATAATTAAATTATATAATAATAATTATATAATTTATTTATAATATATTTATTTATAATTTATAAGTTTATCCTTTTATTTTAGAGTACTCTGTAAGAGGAAACCGCGGTTTTATTTCTACAAGTAGTCCTTTCACGAAAATCGACAAATGATAAATCCTGCTGTTCTCCCAAATTAATAATTAAATTATAATAATTGTTTAAAGATAACAGTGCATTCCTTCAGAATGGTTCAATTACAATTTCCTTTTTTGGGTCATTGTAAATCGCATGACTAATTTCCTGTATCATATATGTACAATCTATACATTTCTTGTCACTCAATGACAATGCAACAGCGATTTTACAATTAACAGCTGCAACGTGCAAAGTACCATTCCATCATTCATGTTTAATTGATCCAACGATCGGCCAACATGTACGATCGCCTAGTTTGCATCGAAGGATAAGGATCCTGGTGGCGGGTGCGCAGGATCTGCTCGCACGGCGATTAAGTTCGCGAAACGGAAGGGGGCTTAAAGCGGGGAAATTCGGCGGAGCGCGCAGACGCGGCTCTTATAGATTTTCCGTTCGGCGGCTCGGTACGAGTAATACCGACACAAAGCTGAGGGGGTTGCGATGACGATGATGGGGGCAGCGAAAGGGGGTGGCGTGCGTATACGACGCGCATCGGGTCACGGAAGGGAAAAAAAGGAACTGCGCACTCCCCGGTGGTAGCGTACGAGGTGGTGTAGAAGGAGGAAGAGCAGGAAAAAGGAGGCAGAGTAGGAGGAGGACGTTGCGAGGGGACAGAAGCGACGGGCTAGGCCAACCGTCTACACCGTGTACTGCCCGATCGGGAATGAATAATCTCGCGCATAGGTGGTGCCCGACGTGAAGGATTTGGACATGTGACCGAGGGTGGGTGCATCATCGAGGTGCGTCTTCGTGGTGCACTGTTACTTCTACTTCGCGGCTAAACACGTGGTCCCCGTTCTCTAATGGATTTTTCTTAATGGTAAGTCATCTCTTGCATGTTTTTTTTCCTCAAGTCTCTATTCATCCTGGTATCGCGCGTTGCAACACTGCCAACGACAGTATTGTGTTCGGAAGTTATTCCCCCTAATACCGATTAGTGTATTCCTTCACCCTTCGCCCTTTCTTCAAGTGCACATTTTGGTGTATCTTGTGAGAAACGTACCTTTCTGCAATTGTGATTAATTGGGGTGGTTAATCTTGAAAACGTTATTAAGAAGAAAAGCCTGGTTTTAAGAAAGTAACATTTTTTCAGCGGAAACAGATATGCTTTGCATGTTGAACTCCAGCGATTTGCAGTGGGTCCGTTGTTAAATTTGGGGGGATGTCATGTTCGGGCGCGGTTCTTACTACATACGCCGCTTAGTATCGAATTCTGCATAAAAGCGTGCAATTAAGAAGTAGATGGGAAACAACTGTTTTATCAGATTTATTATAATTCAGTTAATTGTGTTTTTAGGAAATATCGTATGATGTTGATGTAGGTCATTGTTTCTAAGATACTATGTTTCGTAATTAATTACTATTATCTTAACTGTGTAAATCTTGAAATGGTGTTGCCTGATATGCATACAAAATTAGCACTATTACGTTCAAAGCGATTAATTGCGTTTTTGCACACCATGATTAATAAGATCTGTTTAGATTCTAGAATAACATATTTACTATGTTGTGTTTGCATTAATTAAATTAGAAACATACATTAAATAATCCATACGATACAAGATACAACAAAAGCAAAAGGAAATTGCGATTAATAATAACGGTGACGTATAATGCAAATTATTTTATTTCAATAAAGCATAAACTAAAATTATACTACGATCACCGAATCAGTTTTCAGTTTATAATTATATTATATTTAACAAAATTTAGATACAACAAACGTGTTGTGAAAACGTGCACGGCTTTTAGCTATTACTTCCCAAGCTTTTTTTAACTTCTGCAACATATAGTCCTAAAAATATTTGTGTCTTTGAATGCTTTTTCATTTAATCATTACTTTTAGAAAACAACTGAATATTAAAAAAGCATATATAATATATTTTTTAATATTCAATTGTTTTATAATATATATCATATATTTTTTAATATTCAATTGTTTTACGATATATATGTATTGTAAAACAGAACAATTGTTTTAAAGACATGGAGAATAACTTAAGAAATGATTATATATATATTCTCCACATATTTATTTACAAGGTATACTTATTTCATTACATACTTAGCGCCGTATCTTTTATTTAAAGGAAACGCGAAGTACTCGCTACTCGCATATGATATAAAACAGTAGAGTTGCATTGCGACTGGCTCTCTTACTCATCGGACGATTTCGTAGCGAAACGCTGTGGTTACCGTGGAAAAAACGAGGGGGTGAATTGGGAAGTAGGCGTGAAGGTTGATTCATGCTGGTACGGCATTCTATAGTGCCTTTTTTAGCTATATCACGATAATAGGAACCGATAGCATCAGTACTGCATTAGAGTCGAATTTAGAATAATTGCATGCACTTGCAAAGGAATGTTTCTCAAAAAGCGTTAGATTTGCTTATCAAACTTGTAGTGCGATAAAATTCTATGCATTTTACGTATTATTTGTATAGGTAGATACATCGCGTACAATAATTGAATATGGTTAATAGATATAACTATAATTGTTAAACAATAAGTGTATATCATTATTGGGAAGAATAATTTTGGATACATTTGGATAATTATTAACGATATTTCATAACTAAAGATTGTTTAAAGGAGTGGCTATACTCCTCCAGATTTTGGAAATAACAAATTTACAATACGTAACTAACTTTTATTAAGTTAAATATTGCTTTAATAAAGTATCTTTAGAACTTAATGTTAAACTTTCATGTAGAATTCTATGGGTACTGTTAATGAATAAATAAAGCTTTATCTTTAATGGTTTGTCACTTTTAAGGGTAGCGTTTATCTTAATGCATAATATACATAGAAGTATAATCGGGGACAGAAACATTGAGAAAAGCAATATTGAAGTTTCTGCATTAAATATTAATTAATCAAAATTGCATATTATTATTTGCTCTAAGTATAAATAAGAATACATACCGTTTATTAGGAAATGATATTGATTATACTGAGAAACATGAATAAGTTTACGGCAAAACAAGTAAATTTTTTTATTATTTTATTTTAATAAGAAGAAAGAAAAAAGTAAAAGGTATTTTGTAAAGTAAATTTGCATACGTGATGCAGTCATGTTTATTGCTTGATCGTTACCAGTTGTACCTAGGATATAGCTACATATAGTACCTACACAACAAATCGATTAAAGAATAGGTACTAACGAAATGTTAGCTATGGCAAGCTAATGATTCTTTCATACAGTATGGAACTATTATTCTTTTTATTTACGAATTACTGAAATTGTTATGATTTTTCATCTATTGAATTCTGTATGGCATCCAAAATATTAACAATAATATTATGACCTCTACATGTCTTTTTAAACTGAAACTTGCATTAAACATCAGATTAATATTGCTATAATTGGCATGTGTGTAAAATTACTGTAACAGATACTATTATGCAATAATACAGTTCACGATATGAAAAATGAAAAGCAACAAGTTATTCACTACATTATTTACTACCCACGCGATATAAAATATCCTTGTCCAATTTTAGAGGAACATCATACTCGTAAAAATGATGAAAATCTGTTTAATGAACGCTCATTGACAGAAATATTCAAAATGTTTGCTGTTGGTTTTAAACATATATCATTCTCACTTATTTATTATTACCTTGGTAACAACTTTAATTTAGATTATAGGCTGTGACTGATTTGCTATCTGTATCACGCCCACAAAGCTGTCTATACAGATACGGCACTGACATTGATTGTTAAACTTGCAATATACAGGGTGTTCGGCTACATGTGGACAAAACTGAAAGCGGCCATTTTTTGGCCTAAAATCATACGAAAAAATAAAATAAATCTTTTTCGTTTGAGATTTCGCTTTCGAGAAAATTGAGTTTGAAGAAAGCCAGTTATTGGGTGAACTAAAAAGATGGCGGCCACTCGCGCATTTAACGAATATTCAAACTCAATTTCCTCGAAAAGGAAGCGTCGTATGAAAACATGTTATTATTGATTTTCAACTTATTTTGACATGAAGAATCATTCTCTTTCCGGTTTTAACACAATTCCGGTTCCACCAGGTTGTAGCTCCTTAATTACGCGTACACCCGACGGATTTTTTAATTTTCTCGAAAACAGAGCATGGTACGAAAAAACATTATTCTTTACTTTTGACGTACCTTGACATGAAGAATTATCCTTTTGAATTAATCCGTTTCCGATCATGTGACTTTAATAATTTGTTTTGTGCAGAATGAGGCAACGATTCGACCCGTGCAATATGTATAAAGCATATAGTTCGGTTTGGAAAGAACCTACTTGTTTCGTATATTTTATTAAATAACATAGTTAATAAAAAGTCGCTTTTATCAAGAGCTAGGCATGTAAATTTATCTCTATTTATGATACTTTACGAAGTAAACGACTGTTCAGTGCAGCTGCGGATATTGCTTATGTATACAGGGTGTTGAGCTACTACGTGTCAATATTTCAAAGGGTGATTGCTGAAGTGATTCCGAACAACGTTTTCCTGTACGAAAATGATGTTTAAGGCTTCCTTTTTGAATTATTAACGAAAAACACTGATCAATCAAAACGGGCGCTCCGCCGAGATACGATCGTGATGCGCTCAGCCGCGGTCTTGAACGTCTTGTTGGCCAAGCACGCGCTCTGATTGGGTAGTGTTTTTCGTAAATAATTAAAAAACGAAGCCTTAACCATCATTTTCGCGGCTGAGCGCATCACGATCGTATCTCGGCAGAGCGCCCGTTTTGATTGATCAGTGTTTTTCGTTAATAATTCAAAAAGGAAGCCTTAAACATCATTTTCGTACAGGAAAACTTTGTTCTGGATCACTTCAGCAATCACCCCTTAAAATATTGGCATGCGGTAGGAGACCCCCAGTATATGAAACAATAATTCGCTTCTAACGCATTAGTGTGTATAAAAAAGGATTATACATGCCTTCTGTGTAATAATATATGTTTATAAATATTGATTGAAATGTCCAGACGGATCTTGTTTAAACAGTGCAGCACTATTCGTATAAGAAGAAATAATATAAGTTATCGAAATAGCATAATTAATAGTCCCAGCTTCTGTAGAGCGATTCGTATGTAGATTTGTATCTATATTCACTAGATTGACTGGATTGTTCATTCGTTTTTTACAAGATGACTATATTATTCTGTTACGTAATTCCTTGGTAGTTATTCCCCTGTTATTCTTATCTTGTTTATTATTCTACTTCGTGCTGTAATTACAAGTTTGCTTTAAAGCAAAATAGCGTACCAGTTGCGCTTTCTATCGCTATACTTACCAAAGGGAGTACCTGAACTTATGCAGATTAAATAGATCATTCATTCAAATGTTACATTGCTAACAAAAAAGGAGTCGTTTTCCATGAAAAACAAAAATTGGTTACTTTAATTCGGAAGTGAAGGAGCATCCTCTATTTAATACTGCCTAATAAAAATTAATTCTAATCATTAGAAAATTATCTGAATGGGAAACAATTCAGAGACTGTGAAGAGGATTGCAAATAATGGGAACCAAAAAAGGGATTGGAAGTCTCGTAGAACGTCTGGGGAAAATAATAGAAATTATTTGAAACTACATCTTTAATTAAATAAATGAGATTCTGCAGAAACATTACAGAGGGATGTAATAAAACTTATTTTATCGCACGAGATTTCCGTTCAAACCAGATAATTATGGATAATATGTATAACAGCATTATTGGAACAATGCGGAATCTGTAGCAAACGATTGGCGTGCGAGCTAACAATAATAGTTTGTCAGGACAAAGATCAATAAACTTTTATGTATCGAAGATAGCAGTCAAGTATTCAAGTAATCTATTTCCACTGTATAATTTGGTATAGTACTCTCTCTCTCTCTCGCTCTCTCTCTCTCTCTCTCTCTCTCTCTCGTTCTCTCATTCTAGGGTAGACTCGGAATAGACTGTGGTTTCTAGAACGTCAATTGTATACTAGAAATAAGCCGGTGCACTCAAAATACGCCCGCTTCTGCGGAAATTATGTGGGATGTATCGCAGATTTAACAGATGTAAGTAAAAAAATGTCATTTCCTTTTACACCTGCCAACATAGAGCTGGAACTGGCGAGTCAAAAGAGCTTGCGTTTCATTGAACTCTTCGTCGTACTTAAGAGTATCTACTATTTAGTGCGAGTTGCGCGGCAAAAGACTGATTGATATAAAAATGATGCAGAGTTAAACGTGTTGTATTTAATCGAGATTTTGTGAATTAACTATTAAGAAAACTTGTAGACGTGATTAGGATAAGAAATAAACTGATTTCATGTAAATTGATTATCTAGACCTTATTATTCTGTTTTGATAGACTCTGATGTATTTAATGAATTTAATGAATATCATTTTATTTTAATGAACTTAATTTAATTCCTGGATTCAATTTTGGAGAAAAAATTTTTGTAAAAGGACTGATTGAAATTTCTCGTTTGAATTTATTATCGCAGGATGAAAAAGTACGTAATACATGTCCTAACATTTTGCTCAAATATTACTTGATTCTTTATCATAATTTAAATTAACTTGAATTAAATTAATTTTAGTCAACCTTCACGATATTTAATTTAATTTTCATTTTACTATCATTATCTTATATGTTGTAACCTTTCACTCGGTTTAATTTTATATTTAACGACGATGTTTCAAAAGCTGAAGCGCTGCAAATTAGTACTCTCAGTTTATGACTCCGTGCAATTTAGGTGTACGCATACTTACACGTTGCAATAATATACGTATACAGGGTGTTCGGCTATATGTGGGAAAAAATTAAAGGGACAATTCTATGGGCAAAAATAAGATGAAAAAATACAATACATTTCTTTCATTTCAGGTTTCGTTTTCGAGAAAATTGTGTTTGAAAATTCATCAATTGCAGGTATACTAAAGAACCGAGAACCTGATACAATCGAAAATTGCGGCAAAACAGGAAATGGGCGATCCTTCATGTTAAAATGCGTCAAAAATAAGGAATAGTATTTTATTCATACCACGCTTCGTTTTCAAGAAAATTGAAAAATTTGAGAAAATTTGTTGGTTGTACGTGTAATTAAGGATTTACAACGTGATACAACCAGAAACGGTGGTAAAACCCGATACAGTCTTCATGTCAAAATAAGCTGAAAATCAATAACAAAATGTTTTCGTACGACGTTCCATTCTCATGAAAATTGAGTTGGAAAGAAGTCAGTTTTAGCAGATTGCGGCTACTTGAGTACACGCGTACTTAACAAATTTTGAAATTGAATTTTCTTGAAGACAAAGCCACACTTGAGGATTATTCGTGCAAAAATGAGCTGAAAATGGAGAATAAAATTTTTCCATACGATGCTTCGTTTTCGTGGAAATTGAGTTTGAATATTCGCTAAACGATCGAGTGGTCGTCATCTTTTTAGTTCACCCAACAACTGGCTTTCTTCAAACTGAATTTTCTAAAAAATGAAGCGTCGTATGAAAAAATTGTATTCTTTGTTTTCGACGAATTTTTGTTTTCTTTCAGGTTTTACCACAATTTCCAGTTGTGCCAGGTTGTAGCTTCGTTAATGCACATACAATCAACAAATTTTCAAAGTCAATTTTCTCGGAAACGAAACCCCAAACGCAAAAAGATGTGTTCTATTTTTCTTTTTTTTTTTAACTCATAGAATCGGTCCTTTCATTTTTCCCTACATGTAGCCGAACCCCATCTAGAGATAATGGATAGGAAGTTTTTATTAAAAATGGTAAAATTGTCGAATACCCTCAATTTTTTAATTATGCTTGTAAAACACTGCCTGTAAGTACACATAGTGTATTTGTAACTAGTGTTAATTATTCTAAAACATTTTTTTAAAACAATGTATAGTTGTCTATATACTGGGTGTTTCACTACACGATGCAAATATTTTAAGGGATGATTGCTGAGACGATTCTGAGCGACTTTTTCGTTTGCCAAAATGTTGTTTAAGGCATCGTTTTTTAATTATTAACGAAAAACGCTAACCAATCAGAGTGCGCGTTTGCTAGGACTAGCCATCACGATCGAAGTCAGCAGCCTCGTGGCTGAGCCCGCGCTCCACGCGCGCTGTGTTTGGTAAGTGTTTTACGTTAATAATTCAAAAACGAAGCTTTAAACAACATTTTGGCAAAGGAAAGAGTTGTTCAGAATCGCCTCAGCAATCACCTCTTAAAATATTTGCACGAGGTAGCGAATCACCTTGGATAACGTGTATTGATTCTTATTGCATATAATTACAAATTGAAAGTTCAATTACGAAAATGGGAAACTGATATTTTAGTAATTTTTATAATTGTGATGAACGTGATACGTGAATCTCGTTATCATCAGAGATTTTCCTTAGCGTGGAATGCTTGCATGAAACTCTCTGTATAAATTTTGTAGCTTCATTACTACACGTGCACTCAATGAATTTCGAAAACGAAACCTCAAACGAAAAAATTGGTTTTATTTTTTCGCATTATTTTAGCCCATAGAATCAACCCTTTCATTTATTTCCCGCGCGTAACCGAGCACCCTGTATATGACCAGGTACAGAGGTAGATATTATCGTCATCCAGCAAGTACTAGTTCAGCGCACTTTTAGCGAACCGCAAGTCGAGATTGAATATGCGGGCATGCTAAAATGAAACTCGCAGAAACATAAAGGCATCGCAATGTAAAAGTAGTGAAATCAATTGGCTTCCTGTCACACATTTCTCTATTAAAACTCTTTGTCGTTACATCCGGTAACGCGGCAATTGAAATATATTCAAATGCGATGCTATTTGGGTTATCGCGATGCTATTAATTAGAGTCTACTGACTCTGTTTATATTTTATTTACTCCTACGCGTAATCGAAAAATATACTTTTGCTAGATTGTACACCTTTGAGCGGTTGAAAAATATGGAAAATTTGAAATTTTTTTTTTATATATGAAATTACGCTTGATTAAAAAAATCAATATGTACGTCTTATTATATGTATATGTTATTGAAATAGTATTTCTTGAAAGTATTAATTTAATATCTGCAAACAGAAGGATATGGTAGCCAGTTTCCGAAATTCATTTCACCAAAACACCGTTTTTGGTAACAGATTGTATGTTTATGTAGGATTTTATTTAAAACAAATTTCGTTAAACCGGTCAAAGAAGCTAATACTTGTCGAAGTCAATTTTGACAAAATCAATTTTTCTTTAGATAGCAGTTATTTGAACTCAAACATTTATCGTTAAATATAAAATTTTCAGCTTCTCTTGTTAATAAAAAAAAAGAGAAAAATGCAGGGATCAAAAATTGTATTCGCCAAGTGTTAGATAATAGCCTTCAGAATGTTTCTGAAGAGTTTGATTTGATTGGGATTTAAATTGGTCTAGTGGTATCTCAGATATTTCCTGCACCGATTTTCGGAGCTTCGCTTTGAGACAAACGCATTTAAAGTTTCAATTATCTATTACTACTGGGAGCAGATAAAGATGATAAGTTGATTACATTTTCTATTGACTTGCAATGTATCATCGATACCTGAACCCTAAAATTCTTCTTCCTTTTGAATAGCTACCTTGTCAAAGGTATGTAAACCAATAAAATAAAAAAGAGGATGTTAAAGAATGGCAATTTTTGGATACCTTTGTAAACGAAAAATTTTTTTTGGACATTTAAGAGCATCTTTTGAGGAAGAAAAAATGGCTGCGGTCGAATTTATCCGTGCGTTATATTTAATCTTCATTTTATTCAAATTCTGATCCAGCTACAGAATAATTATTCATCTGTGACAACATAATAATTCTTCAGAAATCCTACTGAAAAATCAATTGAAAACGTAAACAGATAAGAGTCTTCTCTATTACAATTACGATGTTTCTTATAATATGATACGTTCCCTTTCCTCGCGATCGGTTTATTTTTCTTTGCACTGGTCCAATGATAAGAATCTATTTCTTTTCGTACGATGTCTAATCGAGATGAGGAAATATTCATTCACAATCAGTTCGACTACAGGAACTTTTTCATCTTTGCACTCGTTTTTCTCAACTTTCCCATCACATTTCGGATAAATGGTACTGACATTTTCTGTTCCTCAAAAGATGCTCTTAAATGTCCAACTTTTTTCGTTCGCGAAGAGGTCCAAAAATTGGCATTTTTTAACATCCTCCTTTGTTGCACATACGTATATGCATGATGCACTTGTACTGCAGTGCATATAATGCATTCATGCATTGCTTTCCACCCTATTCACTCGTTTTGTCTAAAAATAATGTTGTTTGCAACGCAGTGTTGTATTATATGGAAGTAATCAATGATCGTACCAGGGTATAAAGCTTGTTTGTAGTGATAAAGCTGCAAGCTATAGGTTCCTACCAAATAAACATTTGGTAAATTAATTTTGCGTGATTTTGCAATTAGTCGCTCGCAATCTTTGTTTAAAATAGCGCTGTGACAATCCACTTTGGAGTGCCGTTAGTAATTTAACGAACCATACCTTTCATGTACACGAGTTTATTGATCTTCTTTATGGGATAACGTGTATAACAATGGACTCGAGCACCATGTCGACGTGAGGTCCATCAGATTTAATTGGAAATGCGCTCGAATTGAATACAGAAGTCATTAGGGATGGGTGCGTTTGAATATTTTCCACGATGACAAGTTCTGATATCGGGGACGAAAGTTTCGATATTAAAGTAAGAAAAAAAGAGTAAAGTGCAATAATTATAGAAACACATATGTATGTAATTATTTGTCGTAGGTGCTAGAAGTTACCTGAAGTGGAAGTAGTAATTAAATTCGGGCGACAGATGAGGACACTTGGTTAGTAAAATTAATAAAAAAACAGTATGGTGTGAATACAAATAATGATGAGTAGTTACCGAGTTTAGTTCCAATTTGCATTTTGGCTTTTAGTTATTGAGACCCATTTGATTAATATCAATCAAATTTCGATACAAAACGCTATATTTTTTCACGATAATTATTGAATACTTTTTTGGCAAAACGACGTATAATGTTAAATGGATTAAATAGACTGTTAACGATACGAATAGTAATTTCCTAACCTTAGGAGGACTTTATTGAGAACCTAATCAACGGTCAGCTACAAATAATATCTCTTGAAGGCCATTTGTATCGCTCCAGAGGCATAGTATTGATAATTTCTTAGAATCGATAACAGCGATAGGATGCTATTTGGTACGCATAAATGGATGGTCAAATTTTATGCAGTCATGAAATGGACCAATTATTTTGCAATGGTGTAAGTCCATTAAAAAAAAATTGAGTAAAGGACAAATTACTATATATTTTAATATGAACTTTTTATTTGCAAACAACTTATTATGTAAAGTAAAATTTATTTGCTTGTTTTAAGCAATTTAAGTTTCGTTGATAAATGGAATTGCAGAGTCATCTATTCTGAAAGGGGTGTAAGTCAGAAATGATCCTGAAAAAAGGTATTAGTCTAGTTAATTGTCAATGAGGCTATTTATACAATTAATTTGCATGTATTTAAACACACAGAGACGGGAAAAAAATAAAGACATCATATGGATTTTTGAATCGATGCAAACACAAATATTTAAACACTTTGAAAGAATAGAAAATGGACTTACACCACTTTCAAAATAAACTGTCCAAATATTGAATTATGTGCTAAGCATGTTCTAATTTCTCTCGTTATACAGTGTGCAAAGATTACACTATTTATTAGCGTCAATTGTACTTGCGATTGAAGTTTATCGAAGATGTAGGTATATGTGTTTGTACAGCATTGTAGAAAGTGGTATATTCTACAATATCATACTTTGAATTAAATACGCAAACTGGTAAATCTGCGTAAATGAATAGCAAGTTTTTTATTTCTAACAATGGTACACTTTTCATTATGTCGATTTTTATTATTGGGTTGTTTATTATTTATCATGTATTGTTTTTTTATTATTGGAAGATTTTTATGTACCTATTTATGAAAAGTTTACCGTAGTTATTTATTATTTATTACCGTAGTTATTAGCAATACAGGGTATTCTGCTATTGCATGTGATATTTTCAGGAACGATTGCTAGGGCGATTTTGATCAACTTTTTCCTTTGCCAAAACGGTGGTTAAAGCTTTGGTTTTCAATGATTAATGAAAAACACTGACGAATCAGAGCACATGTAGAGCGCGCGCTCAACCGAGAGAAGATCGTGATACGCTCGACTGCAGCCTTGAACGCCTTTTCAGCTAAGCGCGCGTTCTACACGCGCTCTGATTGGTCAGTGTTTTTCGTTAATCATTCAAAAACGAGACTTCAATCACCGTTTTGGCAAAGGAAAAAATTGTTAAGAATTGCCTCAGCAATTACCCCTTGAAACATTGACATACAGTAGCAGAACACCCTGTATATTTGTACGGATAAGTATGAACATTATTTGCAATTGATAATAATGTGATAAATTTAAGTTATCTGATAATATAGTTACCTGATAGCAGTTTGTCCTAATCGAGCTAATATAATATTAAACCAGTTTGCATGCCATCATTATCAGATTATACGTATAACATCAAACTATTTAGTCAATTAATATTTTATTAATATGTCAGATAAAAAATACAAGAATTATGTTTGAACATTCGAAACAAGCCCCAAATTAAGAAATGTATACATACAGGATGTTCGGCTACGTGCGGGCAAAAATGAAAGGAACGATTCTATGGGTTAAAATAAGACGAAAAAATGGAATAAATTTTTCTTGTTTGAGGTTTCGTTTTTGAGAAATTTTCTCGAAAACGAAACCTCAAATGAAAAAAATTTATTCTTCCTCGTCGTCTTATTTTAGCCCATAAAGTTGCCCCTTTCATTGTTGCCCACAAGTAGCCGAACGCCCTGTATATTTCAGTTTTGTCACTTGAAATACATTGCATATCCCTATCCCAACTTCTCTATAGTTGGAAATCAATATTTCTTTTATATTTTGCAATTTCGTTAGTTGTCGGTACAATGTAAGGCAATCAATTCCTAAACAAAAGCGCCATCGTTTGAACATGTAGACTGCACTTATTGTAAGTAACTGACGACTCTCTTTCTGTTACAACAACCTTGTATTAACTCTATTCAAGGGCAACGAATTTTTTAACCTACGCAATGACTTGTCATTTATTGTTTAATTCAAAGAATGCAACTGAAATTGTACATTTATTGAAAACAAAATATTTGAGCAATTGGAAAATATAGGTCCATTCATTACTCTTTATTGAAGTGCATTATACGGTATAATTATTCGCTATAGTTGTAATATTTGTTATTTGTAATACAGTAATATAAATACTTGTAGTCCATAAATTGTTATATTTGTAATTATTTGTTGTATGTTATAATTATATTTGGGCAGCCAAAAGAGTAGTATTATGTTCCAAACCTTTTAATGATATCAATAAACATTAAAATCACACTTTTTTTATTTCTGTAATTTTACATTATTTTACGAAAAAAAAAATGAGATATCAATTTCGGCCCAGCTGTTACTGAACCCAGTATTTTTTAAATCCTAGCTCTATATTTATAAATCCCTTAATACTACGTAAACGAAAACCAGCGTCTAAGACTGATTAATACTTGTTCTGGTAATATTGAAAAAAGTAACCTGCACTTGGTTAGTATTCATTACTCTTGTAATTACTAGCGATAAGATACCGATATACGACAGTGTGATACAAACGGCCATCAGTACCGCTTAGGTGTTCTGTGAGCGAGCACTTCCTCCTATTGGTGTTGTTCTCGTTGAAACATGTTCGTTCCTAAATAATAAAATAATATTCAAGATTATTGTGGTGTGGCCTAGAAAATGTGCTTCTTTAAAATACATGTTTTGAAAAACAGTTTATAGTAGTATAGCCAGTAAAAAAAAGAATAATTAAAAATAGTCTCTGTATTAGCAGATATTAACGATATCATTTAAATGTTATTTATTAATTTTTTATAATGCAGTGCTACATATTCGTTTATTTTTTATTCGTGAAAAGCATATTCCCTATTAAGATACACACGAGTGATGAACAGTAATTAATCCGGTATGTTCTTTTTATCTAGTGGGCATAAAATAGCTAAATAATAAATACAACTGTATGTATTAATTAAATCGTGGTTAGTCAAACTTTGGTGTATGCTAAAACGTAAACCAACGTTGGAAGCATCTGTGAAAGTAGTATAATTCTTGTAAAATTTCTTAATATTCTCAGTCACGATTGAAACAAATAAAGTGTAATCTTCTGGAACGCTGTTTTTAATTAGTTACACACTAAATCGTTCGAATCTGGTATCTACTGCATTTCAATTGTAGTTACGAAAGTTTGCTTTTATTGGTTGAAGCACATTTTTATGTGATCAGCGATATTAGACAGCGATTTCAAGGGCGATTAGATATTAGAGACTTTAATTTCTATTCGTTCTGAAATAGCAATTGAAGGTTTTTCATTTCCATTGTAATGTTTCAACTTTTCAATGAATTAAATTTTGTAAATGGTGCATGGTATATGAAGGGGTGCAAATTAATTCGACAAAATATGAGCCAAATGTTTGGATGTACGTATATCTATTGTTTTTTTCCAATTTTTACTTTATGCTTTTCACTTTTTTTTATTACGTTGATATTCTTGCGATAAAGCACGTATTACATTATAAGATTAATGATTTGATGACAAATTAGTACTTTTACATGAAATGTAATCAGTAATATGACGTATGCATAAAATGTATTATATTTATCTTCACGTCTGTAAAATTGTACGTGACCCCGACCATGTCTTTTTACGAGTGTATTGTCTATCAATATGCAATTAACTCACGACATCGAGTCCCGTTTATTAGATATGTATTATGAATATTGCACGTCACGTATATAATGCATAGCATTAGTACCGTAAGCAGTTTTTTTTACTATGCAAATTTTCTCGTAATAGAATATCATCTTGTCCAATGAACAGTTATAAAAGGATTTATGAATCAGTGTATTTATCGAGTGAATGCATATTTGTACGAGGTTTCTTCATTAGATCTAATTTTAATATTCTGAATCCAACATATTTGACTCTTAGTGTATTATATACATATTATGTATATGTCTTGCAATTGAAATGAAATTCATTAATTTTAGCAAAATGAAATTGGATGTAAAAAGCAAAAGAAACGATTCGAAATTTACATTCGGACCGTTTATTTTGAAAATGGTGTAGGTCCATTTAAAAAAAATATGAGAAAAGGACAAATTTCCATATATGTATATTAATGGGAACTTTTTATTTATATCCTCTTCTCAACATTTTTTTTTTTAAATAGACTCGCACCACTTTCAAAGTAAACGGTTCATTTATTGATACACTCGATCCATTTCATCCAGGAAAAATTGCTCGTTTAAATACCTTAAACTTTCAGTAATGCCATCTTTGCATAAATACTGTAGTGCTTGTTGTTAAAATTACGATTGCATTTGCAATTGTATTTTTTTTTCATAATTGACAGCAGTTCTTATTTTAAATAGCCACGTTTTTTGCTTAGGATAAGAGCCCCCGCAGACTGCAGGCTTTCTATCGGCCGATAGTTTGGTCGGGTTGGCCTGTTAGCGTGCACACTGGGCCAACGAAATAGTCGGCTCGGTGGTGAGTGCGCAGACCAGCCTACAGTCGGCCGATTGCTCTCGAACAATTTGTTAGTTAGCGGCCCTTGAAAAGAGCGGTCGCACAATGAAGGTTAATAGAATATTGTCCAGAAATGTTATTATTTCCTTTATACAACGGAGGAGAAGGATTAAGAAGAGAAACTGAGAGCATTGGTAAGACTCTCTCTTCACAATCGGCAAGTGTCCGCGCGGCATCAAGCCGCCATACTGATTAGCAGTTGGCTGATAGTTCGCTGATAGTTTAGTTTGAATGAAATCGTGTAGCCCATCAAACTTATTTATCGGCCGATACTGAATCGTTGTAATATGCGCACTTGCATACATCTTTATTCTGATTAAGAACCCGACCAAACTATCGGCCGATAGAAAGTCTGCAGTCTGCGGGGGCTCTAATTGGTACGAAATTCGTTATGATATTGATAAATAAATGTCGATCACAAGATATAATACAAAGTCGATCCAAAGCTTTTAGAAATTAATATTTTGTTTAATCGGAAGAGTAAATTGCATTCACAAGAGTATACAATAATGTATTTTTCTTTACTCTTGCTTTTAACTAGAGAGATCTCAGCCTGTTCAAAGTTTTATATGTACAAACAGATATAAATTTAATGCGTCATATCGATAAGCTTCGTGTATCGATCGCGTGTGCTACATATTCGGTATTAAATGAAGTTCCACAAGTGAACCTCCCCTCATAATTTTTTTTTAATGAACTTGTTTTACGTCGCATCCACCATTAAATTGGGTTATCTTAATTGTTTTAATAAAGGACACCGCATTGACTGTCAAATATAATAGCAACAAAAAGAAACAACTTCTTTTGGTAATGATTGTGATCAGAAGTTTACACGTTTCATGGTTTACACTTGCAGAGATAAAATTATCTGGATATATGATAAAACGACATAAATTGGTCATAAATTATGTTGGAATTTTAATATTTAATTCGTGCGTGTCAAGAACGATAGTGAAGGCCAGGAAATTTATATTTGTGATAAAATACTTAGCTTGCTTTGCATTTTCCATGTTTATTGTACCAAAATAAAATAGTCCAATTTATTCTTATCCAGAACGAATCATATTTTTTAAAGTAACCAGTCGGGAATTTTTTATTTGGCTGGCGTTGTATTTTGAATTTCTCGTATTACTTTATTTCCTCAATGGAAGTGTTTTGAGATCGATATAAAACAATAATTTGTCAAGTTCAATGGTAGATATTACATTTAATAAATGCTATTCATTTTCCTCTGGTGGAATTATTATAAAATTCTTGCATAAAGCAGGTTTAATTCTGCATCAGGAATTCTATTCAAACCTTTCCTTCTTTTTTTTCCAAAAATGTTTATTCTTTGTAAATGTTACGTTAAAAATATTGACGACTCGGATGACGAGTTAATTCGTCTTTCTCGGTTTACAAATAGAAATAGCTTTATTTAGGATTACAGTGCAATTGATATTACATTCACAAGTATGACCAATCAGACTGGTAACATCAGTTATGAAACACCAACCTGTATTATCTACCCCAGAAATGTACCATCGTTTGCTCAACAATTATTCACTGCGTGCTAAAAGTGATCGTGCGTTTAGTCTCCAGGTTGCCACGTTCTAAAATTTAAATTGCACCGCAGCTAAGTGTACGTCAAATATTATGCAAATATTACGTTCTTACAGTTATGTTAAAATTGACTCCATTTAAAAAGGAATCGGCCCATTGCCTTAATAACAACTAAAGTGATAATATGTATTTAGGCAAATAAACATTGCTTACAGAAAAAATATTTAATTGTTAAACAATAAGTAATTAGCTGGAATTTCCACGTTTGCAAAGCTCTGCAATTGTGCCTTGATTTTGCACAATTTCAATTCAATAATTCAATGAATTAATTCATTAATTCGGGGATTGATTCATTCATTTAATGTTAGTTCAACAATAATCATCGTAGTATTATTACATTTTTGTCAATCTATGCTTAAAGTTTTATGAATATTCTTGAAATATATGATTTTTTTAAATTAATTTATTTTAAATCGTATCCACCACTAAATTGGGTCATTAGCGATTGTTTAATAATTATAATTAAATAAAATGTGTACAAAATATTTTATACTGGCTTACTTATGTTTCAAAATTCTTGCTTATTGATATTTACATCCAAGTGTACCTTGCAGGAGGCTGACATACCTCGCAGATAATAATTATTATCTCTTACGTTATGACCACTTCCTCCGCAGTACTTTACTCCGAGACGGACAATAAAAGTATAAGAGAAAGGAAAACACTGGAAAGGCAAATAAAAGCAACAGTGAATTGCACGGAGGCGCATTACACGTATACATATAATTGCACGAACGATAACACGAAACGTTCCTAACACGCGAAACATTTCTTTGAATTTCAATAACATAAAGTAACGCGCGTGTATTGTAAATTATAAAAATGATGTTACAAACACCGTACTGACCGTGAAAAGAGAAAAAAAATATAGCCCTGTAAACAGTATATCTGGAATGGAGTTTGGAAAAAACAAGGGATTAAAAATTTTTTATTTTTCGTGTACCGAAATGCTTTATTAAAAAAATTCTTCCATAGAACATCGAATTATGTTTCGTATATTAAAAGATGTCTGTTTTGAATGCATTATTGGTTATGTATAATACAGCAATATTTCTTGAAAAGTAACCGAAATTTGCACTTTTCATTTCAGACGAAAATTGATTTAAAAATATGTTTTATGAAGAAAGCAAGTAATATTGAATCATTTCAAAAGTACTTCAAGGTTCAACGAACTTTACATTTTTCTTAAAATTGTTTATTTTGAAGGTACTGCCCATGCTATTGGATAAGATTTGGAAAAATGAAGTATGTCGTTGAAAGGACAACTAGTTTTTTTGTAAGGAATACGCACAAAATTATGCAATTGTAATTTTATAAGATGGTTGCCTTCGTTAGCAATGGTCTGTCGTATTTAAGTAAAATCCACTTGCTGCTCCCTCTCTCGCGTACACTGTGTGTGTACCCTCTTCCACTCTATTTACACCCTAAGGCTGCAAATTAAACGGTAGACTGAAACTGCGAGGCTGAGCGCACGATTTGAAAGGCTTTTATGATCTCTAAATTTGGACCATTTAAGCCACCCATGCAAATTTGTTTAGTTATACCTACCAATAAGATTAGGGTACCAATATTGACAAAATATTGAGGTTGTTATAAAGTTAAGAATTTTATTGAAACATTATTTTCTTTAACTAAATATTTAATTACGTACTTGTTAATTCTGGGGTCTTCAAAAATACATGAATTAAGAAATTGTATGTGGCATATTTCATAAATATTTAATAATTAATATATGACGTGTAAATATGTTTATCATGTTAATGTTTAATATGGTAACTATTTAGAATTAAAATACCGTTGTTTTCATAGAATGGATGTAATAGTAATAATTACTGTCTCTTTTGCTACCAATTTATAAAGTATCTTAGCGCCATTCAATCAAAAAATAGTAATGATTAGTTTAGAAAAATATGTGGAGTATTTAATTTACGGTGTCGTTTAAATACTAATTTACGTTCTCACTTGGTTTTTTCCTTGATTCTACTGGAACTTTATTCAGTAGCTTGTATATACTTGCGTGTAGAAGGTTTTCACTGATTTTGCAGCAAAAGACTCGAGTTGACGGCTGCGGTTACTTGACCGAAATTTTTATGCACCTCCTTTTGACATCTTTTATCATTCTGTGGCATTGATTTGTACTAACGATGTTCCTTTCATGCATTCAGCGCCTGATTTTCACTCCTGCACTTGTCTTTTTAATTATCGAAATTCTCATGGTACAAAGCCTCGTGTTTTCTTCACTTATTTTTCATTTTATTTGCATTAAAAAGTGGCTACTTATATTTCTTAAATACTTACCGTCTCCTTATAGTAAATAAATATACATATACTGTAAGCGTCCATGTAGGTAATTATTGTCACTTTACTGCACAGTGTCGCACAGTATTCATGTTTTGTCATTCTCCAAACAGAAGATTATAACGGCAGTTGCACTTTTGTTTAAATATTAATAATTGCTGCACTTTCCATTTATTATTTCTCAATAGGTACCGTAAGATATATATATGCAACATTTGCTGTTGCATAGTTCCTATGAATAGTTCCTGTAATTAGGGTGCTTGAATTAGGGAGACAAATATCTGATAAATATATACTTAATCGAAATTTCTACACAGTTTTTCATACAAGCATTACA
This sequence comes from Holcopasites calliopsidis, assembly GCA_023838395.1. Lineage (NCBI taxonomy): Eukaryota > Metazoa > Arthropoda > Insecta > Hymenoptera > Apidae > Holcopasites > Holcopasites calliopsidis. The sequence goes on from JALHAQ010000045.1 coordinate 560,895, forward strand.
CACTAAGGGAAGTCTCTGATGATAACGATAATTCACGTATCACCTGTATCATAGTCATAAAAGTGATTAAAATATCAGTTTCCTATTTTCGCAACTGAACTTCCATTTTTTAATAATATACAATAAGAATCGATAAATATTATACAGGGCGTTTCCCTACCTCATGTAAACATTTTAAGGGACGATTGCTGGGAGTATTCTGAACAAGTTTTTCCTTTATCAAAATGCTGTTTAAGGCTTCGTGTTTGAATTATTAACGAAAAACATTGACCAATCACAGCGCGCGTAGAGCGCGGGCCCAGCCACGAGAGTGCTGGCCGAGTGCTGGTACATGTACTTATGCAGGGTGTTACGTCTAACGCGACGCACGATTTTTCACCCACCTGCAGCCATCTGACAAAAAAAAGTTTAGAACAAGAGTTGTAGGGTATGAAGAGTATAACACATAACAGCAAATAAAATTTCGAAAGCCGTTTGTTTTCACGCCGAAATCGAGGTTACCTTGGATTTTATAAATAGGAAGACATATCTTTTCTTTTTACCATATTCAGAGGACATTGAGACGAATTCAGAACACATATTACATGATATTTTCACTAACATATTACTTGATTTACAGTAGTGGAAATGTGAAATAGCTTTCCGTCTTATTTAACATTAAGACAGAGTGAAATGTACAGAGGTAGATTTCCACAACAAAAGCAATCTTCTGAAGCAACGTTTCGAAGAACATTTGTACTTTTACTAGCATTTCCAAAATTTCTCCTGCATTTACAAACAATTAACGTCATTTCAACTCCTTCGGAATTTCGGAAACGTTCCCTGTTTACATTCAGTAATCTCTTCGATGTCAAATAATGTTTACACTGTCTTAAAGTCGAATACAATGGAAAGCTGTTTGACATTTCCACTGCTATAAACCGAGTAATATGTTAGCAAAAATATCATGTAATATGAGTTGTCATTTCGTCTCGATGTCCTCTAAATATGGTAAAAAGAAAAAATATGTGATCCTGTTTGTAACGCCAAAGGTGACCTCAATTTCACCATAAAAACAAACGGTTTTCGACATCTTTTTTTACCGGTATCTATAGTACAGTCCATATCCTGCAAATCTTGTACCAAAGTTTTTTTGTCAGGTGGCTGCAACTGGGTGAAAAATCATGCGTCGCGTTAGAGTAACATCCTGCACACAGTGTTTTATAAACAAAACTAAAAGGCCTGAAGGTATTAAACGATTCTACCATTTTTAATAAAAACTTCTTACCCATTATCTCTACAGGGTGTCCGGATACGTGTGGACAAAAATAAAAGATGCGATTCTATGGGCTGAAATAAGACGGAAAAGTAGAATAGATTTGTTTGGTTTAGGGTTTCGTTTTCGAGAAAATTTAGTTTCAAAATTCATTGGGTGCATGTGTACTAACGAAGCTACGACCTGGTATAACCGGAAATTGTGGTAAAACCTGAAAGAAGATAATTCTTCTAGTAAAAATGCGTCGTAAACAAAGAATGCAATTTTTTAATACGACGCTTCGCTTTCGAGAAAATTCAGTTTGGAGAAAGCCAGTTGTTGGGTGAACTAAGAAGATGGCGGCCACTCGCGCGTTTAACGAATATTCAAACTCAATTTCCGCGAAAACGAATCGTTGGTTTTCAAGAAAATTGAATTTCAAAATTCGTTAAATATATTTAGTATTCAACTACATTGCGTTAAGTATTCAAACTGAATTTCTGCGAAAACGAAGCGACCTATGGAAAAATGTTATTCCCGATTTTTGGCTTATTTTTACACGAGAAATCCTCAAGCGCGGCTTTGTTTTCAAGAAAATTGAATTTTAATGAGAACGAAGCGTCGCACGAAAACATTTTATTATTGATTTCCAACTTATTTTGATATGAAGAATCACCCTCTTTCCGGTTTTACCACGACTTCCGGTTGTATCAGACTCTAGCTCCTTAATTACGCGTACACTCCACGAATTTTCTCGAATTTTTCAATTTCCTTGAAAACGGATGATCCTCTTCGGTTTTTCCGCAATTTACGGTTCCATCAGGTTGCAGATTTCTTGGTACACCTGCAATCGATGAATTTTCAAACTCAATTTTCTCAAAAACGAAACCTCAAACGAAAAAAATTTATTCCGCCTTTTCATCTTATTTTAGCCCGTAGAATGGACCCTTTTATTTTTGCCGACATGTGGCCGAACACCCTGTAAATTTATATTGCATTGTCTGCTGTTACTTTTGTCTCATCATGCTGTCGTATGACTCATTGTTGACGCCAATTCAGGCAGTCTGCATTAGTGGTACATTTTTGCCAGAAATACTTATTATTCGAATCCTGCAAATTCATGCTTTATAAGTGGGCAACTGTATACCTTCTTATCTCGTCATTATAAAATGTATATGTGCAATTTGTGGAGAAAATTGAAGACGCGTGCAAGTAGGGAGGCCTAAGGAAAAATTCATGACGCCCGAGCGACAAGTGACACTTAAGTACCACTTAATACTTAAGTGACCTTCACCCTTACTGAATTTCACCCTACGTATTAGCTTGCCCCCGCTGTACAGTAGCCGTATTCTGAGCCGTGTAGTTACCGCTACATAATTAAGAATACGAAATCTTATGTACGTTATGAGATGCTGTCAAACGTGTACACAAACAGAAGCATGCATCTACTCTACCTACATAATTACAATTAATTGGCCAATGCAGCAAATATTCTATTTAGTATTTCTATGCATGATGCATGAAACATAATCGCAAATACAGGTTGCCAATTTCTCACAAATAAATAAATCACAGTTTAACGCAATTAAAATGTATAACAAATAAAAGTGTAAATAACAGTCTAACTGTTCGATTAAATTATTTTGCTCTGCGATAAATATTCATGCTGTCCATTTATTTCTTTCTCGTAATAAGCGTTTATATAATAAATTCAAAAAAAGTGTAACGCTTAACCGTTATCACATTTTAATGCAATTAAAAACGTATAACAAATAATAGTGTAAATAACAATCTAGCTATTCGATTAAATTACTTTGCTCCGCAATAAACATTTATATTGTCCTCTTTCTTTCTTGTGTTAAATGTGTAATAAATGCAAAGGAAATGTAATGATTGCAATGTGTAATTTTTTGCAGTTTGATGTGAATCATTTATTCTCCGTTCTCAGAATAGCTGAATGGATTTCGTGGCTGAGACGGGACGCAGCGCGTGGATAGATAAAAATTTTTGACAAAAACGAAGCGTGCGGCATGGGTCTGCCGCGTTATTTGAAAGGATACTTTTTCTACGTGCTATGCTCGTCCGGTTTGCTGTTAATTATCCTGAATCTACTGCAGGACGAAATATGGCATCGTATGCGACCCCATTCTGGACAAACGCAAACCGCACGCGCTTCCGACAGCACCAAGGTAAGTACAAATAACATATTTCCAAAATATTTAACATTCAGAATATTCAAATAAAATATATTTCCATTCCGAAACGTTTTCTATTAATGCCTACGTCTAATTTGATTAATTATAATTAATAGCGTACCGTACAGTATACTGGTCGCTGAACTCTGTTCTTAAATAAAGACTTAATCATTTAACATGAATACTTATGAGCAGCAAGAGAATGGTCTGCCTCTTTAATTTCTACAAAATTTTATGTTACATTTATTGGAAAAATAAATTGTTATAATACATTGGATCGTTAGCAGTCAAACGGAATAAATAATAAAGGGTGTAATTAACAAAAGATATTTGTTATAACGCACCGATGTTAATTGATCGCGGTTACATTTTCAAACTCAATTTTCTCAAACCTATACCCGGGATAAATATAATAAACGAAAAGAAAACAGAATAGAGAGTACAACGAAAAGTAAAATGTAAAGAACGTTATACAATATCGAATTTCGATCGCAGCTTAAACAAAATTGGCCCGCGAAATCGAGGAAACCGGCAACACTGGTTCCACTGACTCGAGAAAAATTGAAGAAAAACCTTCTTCCCGAGGTATAGCTATTGATTTTCGAGTTTTCGATAGACGACTATAATATTAGTACAGGCGTGAAACATTACCGAGGCAACCTTTTCACTTGTGTTTCAAATTACAATACTACTAAAGGGCCTTACAATATGATTGCATTGTCCCTTTGGATTTTCTTGGGGACTTATATCTTGTAGTATATTATTTACTACCAAGCCGATACACGCGTGTGATGTTAAATAAATTTTCATAGAGGCTTTTACCATAATATTATTCGAAAGTAATATTATTTTAGCAAGCATCGATTTTCAACGAAGCTTGTTGACAAGTACAGCAATTAATAATATTGGCACTATAGGGTATTACTTTGGAGTATGCACACTATTAATTATTGCACTTGTTAAAAAGATTGTTTTAGAAATTCAATGTATTTGTACTTTTTAAAATAATATTAGTAATGCTGAAATACAATTACCGTTTTTTTTTATGGATAGCCCTTTATTGATCCAGTATAAATTTTTGCACTTGTGTTGACAAGTCAACTTAAAGTGCTATCCATAAAAAATCGTTAATTATAATTATAAACATAATTAATAATTAATATTACTAACATAATGAAAGTACTCTAAAATATACGAATGGAAGTCGAAATTTCGTTATGCCAGATAGCACGGTTGTTTCTGTGGTTTCTAAAATGCAGTTAGCGTTAGTCATTTGCAATTAGTTTCATGTAGTTAGGCTTATTTCGTGTGCCTTACACACGATAGAGCAATGCTGCTTACAACTAGAGTAATTTTAGTTTTCTGCTGAGCAATGACTAAATCCTGATATACAATTTTCATTGTAGCAAACTGTATAACAATACTTAATTTTAAACTGTATAAAAATGAATAAAAGAACTGTTCTTAATCACGATAATAACGCTTTATTGCACCATTCTGAAGATTTGATTGGATGGTGAAGTTGACCAAACTTTGTGTGTGTGAATAAGTATTTATAAACACCTCTTAGTACAGAAAGATTAGATGCTATGCTTCTACCAACTGAAAATTAGAAACATTTAGGAACTAACAAAAGAACACATGTAAATAAAAGAATGTTATGTTGAAATATATAATAACCACCTGTTTCTCTTGTTGAAAGGCATCCAACTTAACAGCGACGACAGTTTTATCGCGCAACAGTATAGAATCCACAGATCCATCAAAAAGACCATGGTACATGAAAGGAGGTGCCAGAAGACCATTTCCTGCCGCGAAGTCCCGTCGGACCGGTCGAAGATTAGCGCGTTTATGGCCCGACGAGGACGCTTATGACGATCGTGTCACTAATCAGGTGAAATAAATTATAAGCTAAATTAAAGAACAGAACCTTTATTTATTCGTGCAAAATACGAAATAAATAAGTTCATTAGCCACAACTTCAAGAAAGTTCTGTTCTAATTTGCAATTTCGAATGAATTGTCTAGGAGACTCTGCTCTAAAGTACACTAAACGAAAATAGAAACATTGTGTGCCACCCTCTACTCCGAATTGCGCATAGTCGTATATATCTTGCTTTTCACCCTTTCTTTCACAAGACAATGCAGTCTTGCAGTCTATTGTAAGGGTATATAGGGCAGTGGTACAAAAAAGGTCCTATGGAAGATTATGTGCTTTTTGAAACATTACATCGCACTTGTTTTCGCTTCCACCTTCGTTTACCATTTCATTCTGTAATACTTCTATCATTGTACAAATGTATTAGATTTTTAAGAGTAATGTTGTCCAGATCTGGGTGACTTTATTTTAGAAAATTTATTTTAAAATATTGATGAGAACATTGCAACATGAAGATTCTGAAAGGATAAACTAATATCAAGCCTCTCTTGTGTTTTCTTCCTTGCTTAATATTAGTAAACACGTTTCCTGTAGCCTGTGTCAACACAGCCCATCGAATTAAATTGTAAGCATTGATACATTAGTGTCTTCCTTCGTTTACTGCAATCAGTTCAGAATTTCATTTTGATGCATTTGTGTTTACTAATATTAAGCAAGGAAGAAAAGATAATGAAGGCTTGATAATAGTTCATCCTTTCAGAATCTTCATGGTTCACAGTTTTCATCGATATTTTAAAATAAATTTTCTCTCGTTAATTATCTAATCGTAGTTATTTCACTATTCCTATCAATAACCCAAGTTTTATGAATTTTTCGTACTCAAGGTCATGTAAAGGTCACAATATCATAGGTTGTTGGACGCCTTAAAGCTACTATATCGCCATATCAAAAACATGTAGTATAATTAAAAAACATCGATGCTTTTGAAATTTCGAAAAAGTGACCTTGAGAAAGTCTGTTTTCCCACCATTACATTCGCCCCTTCTAACCAAATATTTTTCTCCTTTGTCATTTTTCCGTATCATAAAATATAAACGAGATATTTGGGGTGCTCTGGTTAGGTGGGACACATTATGTATATTATGCACACTAGTAGCCTCATATCTACAGGTTGTTCGGCTACTGTATGTCAATATTTTAAGGAATGATTGCTGAAGTGATTCTGAACAACGTTTTCCTGTACGAAAATGCTAGTCAAGGCTTAGCTTTCAATTATTAACGAAAAACACTGACCAATCAGAGCATGCATAGAGCGCGCGCTCAGTAGAGAGGGCGTTCAAGACCGCGATTGAGCGTACCACGATCATCTCTCGGCTGAGCGCGCGCTCTGATTGGTCAGTGTTTTTCGTTAATAATTGAAAAACGAAGCCTTAACCAGGATTTTCGTACAGGAAAACGTGGTTCAGTATCACTTCAGCAATCACCCGTTAAAATATTGACAGGGAGTAGCCGAAGACCCTGTACATAAGAAAATACTACATTATTGTAATTATGTAATAGTTCAAAGTAGATTAACAATAATAAATTGCAATGCTTTCTGCTAATGGAACTAATGCACATCGTATCATTTTTACAGTTAATGTATGTGCCTGCTGATTACAATAAATCCAGTGTCGAGCATCAGTTGAAGAAAATAATGGTTCCACACGGAATGCCAGAGGCGAAAGCTGGCCCCGACATATTTCTTCAGCATAAATGTCCAGTAAACACCTGCACCATCGTTAGAGATAATCCAGAAGACGCTGATCTAATTCTTTTTAAGGACTATGTAACTCACGTGGGAAGGAGATCTCCGAATCAAGTATGTAAACCAAATTTTAATTTATCTTCATTTAATAAAGTGGAATGTAAAATAGAATGATATAATTATAACAGATTAAGTTTGTGCAAGAAATTGTTGGTCCTTTAAACTGTAAAGTAAAAGAAAAGAAAGTAATTTCGACAAATGAGTACTATGTATATTCGAACGATAATTGTTCTTTAATTGTTATATTTTTATGTTGTTTTAGATATTATCGTTTTTTTATGTTATTCGACAAATAATACTCTTTGGTGAAGATTTGCAGTTTCCAAAGAAAAATATATATTTTTTGTACAGTAATCCATAACATTTATTATAGTTGTTAATATTTAACAGAGAAACGTAACTATACTGTTTGTTAACGATAATTATTTGTTAATCGTCCTACTTTTATATAGTTAATACTCTTGTAAATAACATCCTTTGGCGAAGATTTGCAGCTTCTTAAAGGAAATATATTTCTCGTACAATAATTGATAATATTTATCGTTGTTATTTATATTTGATAGTGATACGTGATGATACTGTTTAAATTATATTATATTTTATCACATAATTCTATGACTTTATGATGAATAATATATGTCTGCCAAAGTTGCGAATAAAGTTTGCGTTTCTGTTCCTGTGCAGCTTTTAATTATTTACGTCGAATGAGACTGATACGATTTTCAGCAGGTGTGGATGCTGTATTTTTTAGAGTGCCCTTATCACACGCAGAGCGTGAAGAATGCTATCATCAATTGGACGGCAACCTATCGTCGTGATAGCGATATAGTTGCTCCCTATGAGAGATGGCAATATTATGATCCTAGTGTCACGCAAATACCGCAAACTTTTAACTATGCAGCCAACAAAACTAAAAAGGTAATTTCATGCTTTCAATTTCTTTAATTATTGCTTTTTACATCATGGAATCGTTTTTAAAAAAGTCACATGAAATTATAATATCAAATAAAATGCTGAAACGAAAATTAGATTATAAAATATTCGGCTCGTACATTTTTCACTAAAATATAATTAAAAACAATTTTATTACACGCATTTCAACAAATAAAACAAAATACTTTGCATTCATTAATTATTGCAAAGTGACATCACTTTAATGCAAATAATAAATACAAAAAATAGTCGTTCCCAGTAAGAATTTTAAATAAATTGCTTTCTACTATTTACTCATTAATCTTAGGTGGCCTGGTTCGTTTCTAATTGCCATCCACGCAATCAACGTATGCATTACGCCAAAGAATTATCCAAATACATTCAAGTTGACATTTATGGGACTTGCGGTTCTTTGCGATGTCCACGTTCGCAGTCCCAAGCATGCTTCGATATGCTGGACGAAGATTACAAGTTCTATCTTGCCTTCGAGAACTCAAACTGCAAGGATTACATTACAGAAAAGTTTTTCGTCAATGGACTTGGGTATGAAATGTTTCTATTTCATTATTTATTTATTAATATCGATCCAGTTTAAGTAAAGACTGTGTCTGCAGTGCTCTAAAAATTTAGTAGATGATTCGATAGACATGCAATATAAAATCGCTCCTTTTTTTAACGTAATAAAAATGTAAATGTAAATTTTTTGAGGCATTGTTATAATTGCCAAAGTGTGCTTCCACGAGCAGTTGTTGTCTTCCTTATTCAGTGCACTTTGGCGTACGTAGAGGTCCTTAAGATTTCCACCTGTCCTACTCTGCTTAAGTGCTATCTTCACCGAGATTTCAGGATAACGGTTACCGCTGCAATAAACTGTTACTGTGTCCGACTGATTTCGTCAATGTTCGAAATAATATATTTTTTATGTTTAATTAGTTTCTTTTCTTATGAAAATATATGCATATTGAACATTGTGTCACTTATCTGGCAGTAAATTCTGGAGCTGTTCTCTTATGAAATTGTTTTAGTGCTTATAGAAACACTGTTTTATTCGTTAAATAAGAAAACATCTTTTGTGCTGGGAATTTTGATTTATATAAGCGTCTATTTGACGATGTATTATTAATAGAAAAAGACTATAGTTAATAGAAAAAGAAAATGAGTAAATTGCTAATTTTTCTCCCTCGAATTTACTCAGTTGAATTTATTTGAAGGGTTGAAAACTGTGACAGTCTCAATCAAACTGTGCCACATAGTACTGCTCCGTAATAAGAAACTATCTTCTGGTTCGAAACAAGCAAAGCACCATCCCCACTTTTTTGGTTAAAGTCGTCAAATAGGAGCGTGCTTCATTCATAGAATGACGGGGCATGTCATATTCTATCCTCTAAAGAATAACATTGCTCCTCGGCCGAACACTTTACGGTGCCCGCTATCTCGGGACCCTCGCTCATCCACCGAGTAGCATACCTGATCTTTAGTAAGCAACTGATCGGTCCCGAGCGAGTTGTTTATTTCGGATCGAGACGCAGTTTCTCTATGTTTAATAAATATTGAACATCGATTTCCCTATTATTACAAATTGCCAAAAAATAAGAGCGTGTGTAAGACACAATTAAAGAATAACAATTCGCCTCGGCGGAACCCTTAATGGTTTGCCATAATTAATTTGCCATATTAAATCATGTTAATAGATCAACGTTCATTTTGTTTTTCTTGTTTTTTTTCTTAATTTTAGACACAACGTTTTGCCAATTGTAATGGGCGCACATCCAACGGACTACGCCCGCAGCGCCCCTTATCGGTCGTACATCCACGTAGATGAGTTCGAGTCTCCGAAAGAGTTGGCCGAGTATCTCCACCGTTTGGACCAGGACGACGAACTGTACAATTCCTATTTCCGCTGGAAAGGTACCGGGGAGTTCATTAACACTTACTTCTGGTGTCGGGTCTGCGCAATGCTGCACGACGAGCGGCCATCGAAATTCTACAAGGACGTGAACGAATGGTGGAGAGGCGACGGAATATGCACGACGACGTCCTGGCGCGAGCACGACTCGGCGCGTGCAGGAAATTCGAAAAACACCTGAATTGTGTTCTCTTCTGAAATTAAGTAAGTTCGGTTAATTTCCTCGAAGCGACGCGACGCGTCCGAATTTATATGTATACACTTTCATCTAGAAAGCCTGGATTCCGTCTAGGAGTGACTTCCGAGTGGCGTGAAGCAGTCTATCGATACGAGTAGTATTGTTAACGAAACAGCGTTTGTTTTATGGCTTCCCGTTAGTTTTGTAATTTATTTATGGCGCTCTAATAGCTATTAGGCTGTCACTAGTCAGACTAATGGCATTAGCACTGGCCAAAATCGAGCCGAGTTTCGTCGTCGACATGCAGCGTCATTTTAAAAGCCTAATGACTGTCAACTGACCGCAGCAGTTCAATTGTCGCCAAAACGCAACCAATTTCAACTGTTTGAATCAGGGCTCTCAAACTGGCGGCTTTTTCTCAGAGCCGTTGGAGAACATAGGAGATCGTCTTCTTAAAATTTCACTTGAACTCTAAAATCGCTAGCCGCCAGCTTGATACAACGTACATTAGGCTTTTAATGTGGCGCTGCATGTCAACGGTCAAACTTGGTTTAACTTTAGCCGATAGGCCGCGCTGACCTGTCTGATTTGGCTATCAGGGGCAACACTTCGAGGTGGAAATTATGTAAAGGGAAATTGAGGGACTCTGTCGTTACCGAGACGGTCAGAGAAAGCTCTGGGTTGTTTAGTAATTGATGAAAAGACTGCCGACTACGAATTTGACGAATTATAAGGTACTAGGGCTACTCGAATTTGTATTTTTCGACGAAAAACGCAGGCGTTTGTATACACCAACGCGGCATCGATTTGTTGTTGTAAAAGAATGAAATAATCAATAACATACACACATTTTCACAGTAACATACCACAATCTGCCATTTTTTTTCTAAAAAAAATATCAGCTACTCGATTTAAGTAATTCTTGATTTAAATTAATTGAACACAGTTTCAAAAATCATTGCAAAACATCTGAGATCGCACGAAGGTGCACTCATGTTCATTTCTCTTGAACATTTTGTAGAGTATTTACTAAAAGAAAGCAATAATTACATTGTTTCACCAATATTATTTCTCCTAATTGTAATATTTAAGCAACAAGTATTCTTTTCATCAACCATTCACCTGAAACAAACACCCTGATAGCTACCGGGTTGCCATTAGCGAGACTAACGTCTGCCATAGTTGAGCCATGTTTGGCCGTCGTCATGCAGCGCCATATTAAAACCTAAACGGCTGTTAGCTGGTCGCAGCGTCTCGTTAGTTACCAAAACGCAGCTAACTTTAATCAGCTGAATCAGAATGTCATGATTTTCTTTTTGCTCAAACTCCAAAATCGCGATCCACCTGCTCGGTACAGTTTTAATGTTGCGCTGCATGTCGATGGCCAAACTTGGCTCAACTTCGATCGGTACAGCGTGTTGACCTGCCTGATGTGGCTATCAGGGGCATATTATAGGTATTATTATACAGGGTGTCCCAGAACTATCGGAAGAGCCGAAGAGGGGCGATAGCTGAGGTGATTCTGAACACCTTTTTCCTTTGCGAAAATGTTGTTTGAGGCTTCGTTTTTAAATGGTTAACGAAAAACATTGACTAATCAGAGCGCACGTAGAGCCCGCGCTCAGTGACGGCGCACGACGCGTCGTGCTAGGTAGCGACGTACGACCGTCGCCCCGAACAGAACGCGCTGGTATAGCACGAAGCAAAAGTTAACGTCGAATTATTCATTATTTATTAATGGAAATTAACTAAAATACAATCGAAACCAATTTGTCGTTATCAGTTGAAGAAAAAAGAATTAGAATCGACTGATTAACGAGTCTATCAAGTACGACGTATGTTACATTTTAAACAATTCACCAACTATTGGAATTAGTCTTACCTGTTTCTCCAGAAATGAACCTGCTTCGACGAAAATGGGTCACTGTCATTCTACCGATCATTCGAAAACGTAACACGAACTACACAACAGCTGATTTTACGATCAGGTCAACGAACTCACTGCACTTGACACAGCTTACCACTTGAACGATAACCGTCACTGGATCATTCTACCGATCCGGATCATTCGAAAACGTAACACGCGGTTCACAACAGCTGATGATCCACGGCCAGGTCGGTCATCTCACTTCACTTCCCGAATTTTACTTCGCTGCACGACCGTTGTAATTTTTACGAGGACGTAACACAACCTTCTGCAAAAATTTTAGGGGGTGATTCTACGGGCCAAAATAAAGCGAAAATCAAGAACGACAATTTTGCATTTGAGGCTTTGTTAACAAGATACCGGTGTTTGAAAAAGCGGGCAGCTGCGTTCAGTGGCAGTCATTCGCTACATGGAAGAGAAACCATGACCTACCGCACCGTGTAATCTGATACCCAAAAGGCACACGTTTTACGTCGCACAGCATTCAACCTGCTTACTTGTAAAAATCCACATGGGCATATCGAAACCCGCCCAATGGGATTATCAAGTAAAAAGGGTGACGGCCTTCAATCCACAATTTTTCACGAGGGATCCAACTACTAACATCCAAAATACTATGCGTACACGCGACTGTCCTATCTGCGAGTGTCCACGATTTGCACTAAACTTATTATTCCACTAGAATGTTTAAATCGTTCCGCATCCGACGCCGTACAAGCAGCAACTGTCTCGATCGACTAGAAATAATGATCTACCGATGCATGCCGAATCGTCGGGAGCCGCGTCTAGGTAAATCGTTCGGCGGCATTTGTTATTCTTTCAGCCGTAGAAAGGGGCAACAGTGTTGCCCTTTTCTGCTGACGACGCAAATACGACTCCCGACGATTCGGCATGCATCGGTAGATCATTATTTCTAGTCGATCGAGACAGTTGCTGCTTGTACGGCGTCGGATGCGGAACGATTTAAACATTCTAGTGGAATAATAAGTTTAGTGCAAATCGTGGACACTCGCAGATAGGACAGTCGCGTGTACGCATAGTATTTTGGATGTTAGTAGTTGGATCCCTCGTGAAAAATTGTGGATTGAAGGCCGTCACCCTTTTTACTTGATAATCCCATTGGGCGGGTTTCGATATGCCCATGTGGATTTTTACAAGTAAGCAGGTTGAATGCTGTGCGACGTAAAACGTGTGCCTTTTGGGTATCAGATTACACGGTGCGGTAGGTCATGGTTTCTCTTCCATGTAGCGAATGACTGCCACTGAACGCAGCTGCCCGCTTTTTCAAACACCGGTATCTTGTTAACAAAGCCTCAAATGCAAAATTGTCGTTCTTGATTTTCGCTTTATTTTGGCCCGTAGAATCACCCCCTAAAATTTTTGCAGAAGGTTGTGTTACGTCCTCGTAAAAATTACAACGGTCGTGCAGCGAAGTAAAATTCGGGAAGTGAAGTGAGATGACCGACCTGGCCGTGGATCATCAGCTGTTGTGAACCGCGTGTTACGTTTTCGAATGATCCGGATCGGTAGAATGATCCAGTGACGGTTATCGTTCAAGTGGTAAGCTGTGTCAAGTGCAGTGAGTTCGTTGACCTGATCGTAAAATCAGCTGTTGTGTAGTTCGTGTTACGTTTTCGAATGATCGGTAGAATGACAGTGACCCATTTTCGTCGAAGCAGGTTCATTTCTGGAGAAACAGGTAAGACTAATTCCAATAGTTGGTGAATTGTTTAAAATGTAACATACGTCGTACTTGATAGACTCGTTAATCAGTCGATTCTAATTCTTTTTTCTTCAACTGATAACGACAAATTGGTTTCGATTGTATTTTAGTTAATTTCCATTAATAAATAATGAATAATTCGACGTTAACTTTTGCTTCGTGCTATACCAGCGCGTTCTGTTCGGGGCGACGGTCGTACGTCGCTACCTAGCACGACGCGTCGTGCGCCGTCACTGAGCGCGGGCTCTACGTGCGCTCTGATTAGTCAATGTTTTTCGTTAACCATTTAAAAACGAAGCCTCAAACAACATTTTCGCAAAGGAAAAAGGTGTTCAGAATCACCTCAGCTATCGCCCCTCTTCGGCTCTTCCGATAGTTCTGGGACACCCTGTAGGTACTATTCTTGCATTCAGCACATAACAGAGGGCTGCAAATATTGCGCGTGCAACAGTTTACAATTCGATAATGTGCAGATTGCTATAATTTTAAATGTTCCTGAAATGTCAGCGATGAGAACTTTACCCTTCGTTCAGTATTCAAATAGAACTAATACGTAGTCATACATGCAATGAATATTTATTTATATTCATGTGGGTTCGAATTTATACAAAAAGCATACTTATAAAGAAACAAATTTTGCTTTGAATTAGAAGTACAGTAGATTCTCAATAAGTGACGGTATTCCGATCTACACGTAAGTGACAGAAAGTTATCCCTACCACTCGATTTCTCTTTGACCGCTTGTTGCTGAAAGAATAATAAATTACTGAACCCTGGCCCCGCCTCGTAGAGTGTCAAATTTCGCTCTTTGTACACGATAAGTGATGGTCTCGGTGTCCGGATTTACCGTCACATATAGAGAATCTACTGTACTGTATTTCTTCGCAGCATTTTCATCTCATAATAATATAGGGTGGTACGCCCTCATTCAAAATATTTCCTTTTTCAATTTTCTGTTCTGTATTTTTTACGATAATTATCATTTTTATTAAATTGGATTATTATTTTACAGCTTTCCAGCTTTAACGTCGAATCAATTTTCAGTGGAATTATTTATTTGTCATCTTTGAAAACAATGGAAACAATTATCGCCATATTCTGTACAGAGGATGATGTACATTTCTACATTAATTAGAAAATCTAGCGTCACCACAAATTGGACGTATTATCTGTAAAGATAATACGATGTAAAGATAATAAGATTAAGATTTTAAGATTCGTTTAAGATTTAGATTAAGCCTTTCAAGATGTGATGTTCATACTTTTACTTGTTAATATATGTATATTAATATCTCGCATAAGTATTAAAATCAGCGTAAGTGGAATTCCTAGAACAATAACTTTTATGAATATCCTCGAATTTTAGTTCATTTCTCGTAACTCTGCGAAATGGCATCTAAAGTTTTGAGATTATTCGTCGAGAGTGGAATTGACAAATGTAGTGTGATATAAGAAAACGTTTGCATGTAACACGCCATTATTTACACTCGATGCAATTATTAAAAAAATGAAATTTATTAGATTCGAACCTACACGAATAAACCACGAATGGCTTGAATTAATGTTTGGCAATTCTAATTCAATTGATGACTCAATGATTTGCAATTGAGTCATCATTGTAAGGAGAGTTCCATTTCGTGCTCGGTAGATTCATCGTTTGATTCGTGAAGTTGGAAAATAAGTTGTTTGCAAATAACACGACATTATTTACACCCGATACAATTATTTAAGAAATGAAATTCATTACATTCGAACCTACACGAGTAAACCACGAAAGGTTTGAGTCAGCGTTTGGCAACTCTAATTCAATTAATAACTCAATTTCCAATTGAGTCATAAATTGTAAAAAGAGTTCCATTTCGTGCCCATTACATTTATCCTTTAATTCATGCAATTGAATAATGAATCGAAAGTTTTTGTTATTATTCATGAACTGTAATATACATATACTGTTATTCATATTTTATATGAAAATTTCGTAAAACATTGGCGACACATATTGTTCAGCATTGCCAATCACTATCGTAGATAGCTAATGCATACTTTTATGTGGAAGCGATTTTCTGATAAGGAAATTTTCATGTTACGCTGACGATGTATATTTATCACGCATTGTACATGTACAGTCGTTATATGTAAAATAATTATTCGTGTGAGACATTCGCGAGATCTAGTCAAGTGCGATCTTATCGACGAATTATGGTACCTATACATATACATATACTTCGTATTACAAGTTGCACTTTGAGCAATTAGGCAGCGTGTACCTGTTCAAATGATTCCTAATGTAATCTATTTTCAATTCAGTTAAGGTATTGTTAGGTTGATATCAGCAATATGAATTATTATATTACTCTTTAATTTATAGTTGGAAGGAAAGTACTTGATTTTGTTATAACAAAGAAAATGATAGCACGTGCAATAGATGAGACACTAAAAGTTTCAGTAAAAAACGCAGTGAAATGCGAAAAATACAAGCAAGTCCCATATTTGAAAACTTTACAAATAGCGCTATCAAGTCATTGATTTTAGAAAATACAAGGAAAAGCACACAAGTATAAAGGAACTTTAAAGTATTACAAAACTCATCACACAATTTTTGTTCCATTTATTGACACTGTGCAAATTTATTACACACTTTTAGCGATACCATAAATTTATAAATTAAATAGCTTCAATTACATTGGTTGCATTCTATACAAATGAATTATTGTTAAGTTTAAAATATACGTATATTATACTTCTCGAGATCGAGAAAAAAAGAGGGTTTATCAATGATAAACAGCAACAGCAGTGAAATAATTGCTGAAAATGTAAAACTAATAGTGTGTGTACATCGAATTTAGAAATTGATAAAGTATAATGTATAAAGGGCAGTGAAAGCACAAAGCCCATAGCGACACACAGTGATTACTGACATTGTTAAATTATAATATTTATTATTAATTACAGTTATGTTTTTTTTTAATAGGTAGACGCTAGTACCAAATATTGCAAAGGTTTTAGTCGCAAGATCGGAATAAGGGAAACTTAGCACGACTATAATGGATTTGTTCGTAGAACTTTTAAACACGTAGCTCAAGACAAGTAGCTCAAAACTATACTTTCGGCTGTTTTAATTCGGAAAGATGTCGGCTCAAAACATAAAATCGATATAACAATCTAGGGTAAATATTGACAATAAGGGACAATAAGCTTCAATCACCTTGACCTTCAGATATGTTGTCAATGATATTGTTTTGAACAACTTTCTCCTATACATGTTGCCATCGCTCGGCTTCAGTTTTCGAGATATTTGCAAAAACACGTTGGTAGCTATGTAGTTTAACGGATTTCCTCAATTTTGACTATTTCAATATACAGGGTGTTCCGTCACACATAGAAGAACCGGATATGGGAGATTCCTGGGGCGATGCTGAACAACTTTTTCGTTTAGCAAAATGTCGTTCCAGGCATTGTTTTTGAATTATTGGCGAAAAACGCTGACCAATCAAAGCGTGCGTAGAGCGCGCGCTTAGCCGAGAGAAGATCGTGATATGCTCAACCGCGGCCTTAAACACTTTCGCGGCCGAGCGCGCGCCCTGATTGGTCAGTGTTTTCCGTTAATAATTCAAAAACGAAGCTTTAACCAACGTTTTGGCAAAGGAAAAAATTGTTCAAAATGATGTTCTTGACAACATATTTCAAAGTCAAAATGATTGAAACTGGACCCCTTATTGTCAATATTTATCCAATCTAGAGCTCTAGCATACATGAGATGCACATGTAGAATCTATTTACAATCGAATTGCTTAATTGTGGGCCCTGCCACAAGTTTTCAATTGGTTCCTATGTAATGTCGTGTTTTTCAGAGTGCGCACAAGCAAAATTAGATATTAAGCTAATTGGTTACCCGATGGAAAAGTCAAGCGATTCAAATACGACAATGTATCGTTAATCATATCGAGAAACATGCGGCAATGGAAGTAATTCCACAAAGTGTGGGCGATGTGCACGTACATACGCGCGAACAATCTAAAAACAAACAATGTTTAAATTCGGACAATTATTAAGCCTTGAATCGATCGAAGAATGCGTTGTTTCAAGGAGTATAGGAATGCAATTATTGACAAGTGGAGGATTAATAAAGGAAGGCTCAAAATGACAACATTTTCAGAGCAATGTTTAAAAATGCGGTGTGAACTATTTTTTTGAACATTTCAATTCAGTTGCAAATTAGAAAGAGTATTAAATAAAATAATACTAATCAAATTATTCCATGCAATATGTGCATCTGTTTTCAGCGCATGCATACATTTTTCGAATAAAAAAATAGAATACTATAAATTCCCATTTGATACAACGTTATAAGCAATAAAATTTGAAGGAAAACGATAAAAGACTTCATACCATATTAATATTTACAGCAATTGACGGTATTATTGATTGTGTTCGAATTATTTATAAACACGGTATCACGTACCGAATGCTTGAATACCATTACACGTGTAATATTTATTTTTAAATAAGCTGTAAGATTACTCCATTATGTGACTATTGAACAAATATTTAGTTATCCTGTATAAAAATTTCTGTAATATGAATGAGCGTGATGTAAAGGATGATTCGATAACACAAGATGATAATCAGAAGTAAAATAATTATCCATTGCTTTTTTTGTTTAGAAAATAAGAAAGCGATTTGGAAAAAAATAGAGATTTAAATACGTGGATATTTAAATATATGATTAAATGTGCTCTGAGTATCGTGATACGTGTTTTCGATTAATTTATTAATTCTTGGTGCTTATGGTAATCAGTGGTGCTGGATACATAATACTTCGACCACGTAATAAACTTTGTTTCTGGCGGGTAGGCGTTGATTGATAATTATTATAGATACCTAGCCTGTAAGAATTATAGTTATTGAGAATACCACATAACAAAGAATACGCAAACACTTTCGTTTAAGTTTTACACGAAACTTTTTATACCTTATCATAAAGAACGATTAGAATGTACGAACAAGCGAGAAGTAAATTTTGAGCGTTACTGATATTATTTGTTACATAGTTGATACAGAGAAACATTAGAAAACCAATGGATGATAACAATTACATTTATCAGTATCATACAATTTTCATCAAACTTATTACAAGCATGAATGCAAATTTTACTCGTAGAACATTAAAAACAAACAAACGCAATTATTACAAAACTGCAGCGTTTAATTTATTCTTAAGAACTATGCACATTTTATTGCAACGAGTTTGAGATAGATTATCTAGTTACATGGTAAATTATGATTTTGTTAATAAATAATATTTAGTATAAAAAAATTATTAAACAAACGAAACGAACATTTTGCTGTGAGAAATGTGTGTCTCTAAATGAATGCTGCTGTGAATTGCCTTGAAACGTCTCGGTTCAATTTCGTTCTTATTTCCATAGTAATGAAATTGTTTAATTCACTGAGAACAATGTTATTACTTACAATAATTTGAGGATGCGATTTCCGAAGTGATCGCACGTTGTGAGACTAGATAGCGCCATGATTTGTAAGTAGTGTCTTACATGATTGTAACGAAACACTTAATTGTAAAAAAGATCGAACGTTAATCGAGATATTGATAGAGGAGGTTTGTAGACGAAGTTGCAGAGTAGTAAGGCGTACTCAAACAGTTTGTCCTATCAGAAGGTAACGCTTAGCATGTCACGATTAATATCGAATCGATGAATAATAGGCATGAGAGTTAAATAAATAATAATGTTTCGTTGTTACGTTCAGTTGTTAATGCTCCTGCAAGATTTTTCAGTGGAAAAATTCTTGATAACATTTTGGCGATGATCTTGTTATAAAATGAGATAAAAATTTGTACACCGATACGAATTATCATTGATGAATATTAATAATTATTTGTATTTCATGTATGTTACAATCATTGGATTATCATGCGTCTTATTGTAATTTTGAGTATGCATCTTTCGATCGAATTTTGTTTTAGATGTTACGAATGGATATACGACTTTGGTAATGTCTCTTTTGTCTAATGAAATTGTGATGCATTGTGTATTTATGTATATTGATATCGTGTATGTTCCTGATTCTGGGAATAAAACTGATCACTATTCTTACCTTTGAACGGTCTTTTCCTTTAATTCGTTCATCTAGATCCTTGCTTCCTTGTACACATTATTAATAAACTAAAAGTAGGCAATTAAATAGAAAGCAGATAGTAGTCTTTATAAGAAACTTGTGATTTAAATGTCATTCGCTTTAGATATCAATAACTCATAATAAAAATAACCAATTGATAAAAGTTCATTTTTAAACTGTTATAAATTCAATACCATGTTGACTTTTATACGTAGTTATTTCTATTTAGATAACTTATAATTAATCTATGTAATTCTTCGCTTTACGATTTTTGAACATTAATTTACTCAATACCTACAAAAATATAATATAATTCTATTCAATTATATATTGTTACGATTTTGCAAAAGTTTATTATAAAGTACCCTTTAATTATATCTGAAATAGAGATAATCAGATTTTGCAATATTTTATTTTCCATGATTTTTTTATCTACATTACTTCCGATAATCGAGATCCTATTGTACTAATAATTGAATACAATATAAAAAATTGTCATTACCATGATATAACTCTCTATTTTATATTCGAAGGATTTCCCTTTAACAGAATTTGAAAATTCCCAGCAACACGTGTTGCCCTTTTCCACTTTGTTTTCTCCTTTACACTCAATAAAACTGAACTGGCTTCATCTTGTGGTTGAACCTGCACGGCTGATCGCTTTTCCAACTACAGCTGATAGAGCATGTGAACTCTTTATCCCTTTGTTTTTCTTTTATTCGACCCAATCCTTTTGCCCTGTCGCGCTTATGCGAGAACCCCTCGCGACTGTCCCTTTTTATCACTGTGCCTCTGTAGAAAGCTTATCGTCTGTTCAAACGAGTTTATTAACATAATATCGCGTGAAACACTTTATATTGGTGCTTAAAAATATCACACATTGTGTATGCATACATTGGAACACGTCACTTGTTACTGCTTTATTTATTAGAATATCTAAGTCAATTTCAAACATACTTACTGCGTACATATAGTGGAAAGTAAAATTATTGAATTTATTGAAGTTATTGGATTCCTTGAATTGCTTGGAAAACCTTGAATTCCCTGAATTTCTTAGATTCAATGAAACCTTGAATTTCCTGAATTTCTAGATTCCTTGAGTTCCTTGAGCTACTGAAGTTCCTCGAGTTTCCTGAGTTGCTTAAGTTCCTTGAGATTCTTGAGTCTCTTGAGTCTCTTGAATCTCTTGAATCTCTCGAGTCTCTCGAGTTTCTCGAGTCTCCTGAGTCTCCTGAGTCTCCTGAGTCTCTTGAGTCTCTTGAGTCTCTTGAGTCTCTTGAGTCTCTTGAGTTCCTTGAGTTCTGAAGTCTCTTGAGATTACGAGCAAAAATATCCTCGTTAGAAGAAGCAGTAAAATGTATAAAACTATTGATTTTCTTATTGCACGCCTGAAATGCCTACGGCCGCAGAAAATGGAACAATTCACGCTGCGCATCAGAAAATGTGGTAATAAAGGTGAACAGAGGTATTTACTTTTCCCCTACCGCGTGTACACTTGCCTAACAGTTTTTAGGTCACAAGACCCCTGTAGTATAATGATAAGCGGGGTGAATTATTAAACTAGGCGGCGTAGAACTTTTCCTAGAAATTACAGTCTCTAAAATGCAATATATGTCGGCACCTAATATTTCTGAACAAGGTAATTAGTTTAATACCTTTAGTTCAGCAAAACGTTTATTAGCAGACGCCGAGATTCTTTTAAAATTCTAAGTTTCATTATTTTTACATAATT
Organism: Holcopasites calliopsidis; assembly: GCA_023838395.1. Lineage (NCBI taxonomy): Eukaryota > Metazoa > Arthropoda > Insecta > Hymenoptera > Apidae > Holcopasites > Holcopasites calliopsidis. Next base: position 582,543 of record JALHAQ010000045.1, read on the forward strand.
TTCAGAATTAAATATTTAATCTTATCTAATGCTTAAATACTTCATGAGGATGAAATACGAAGGATCTTTCTCATCAAATGGTGCACCAAATTGTTTATCTGCAAATGTATTAAATTATTAATTTAGAAACGAATATTACGATCGAAAATTATTTAAAATGTAAATCTAATGGTCATAAATTATTGTTTGTGATATTATTCTGTTTTTTTTTGTCAGCAAACTGATTCCTACACGCAACAAACACTTGAATTTCTATGGTAGTGTGTGTAGACTAGTGACTGATAGATTGCTTCATATTATAAATACCTCAGGCGTGTATAATTTTTGTTGAAGGCAATCGGAAATGTATTTATGTGAACAGACATGTGTACAACGAAAATCATTAATCTTCGTCACTGCGAAATCCCATAAGGCGGTTTTTGACATTCGCTCACGAAATTCATGGAGCAGGCAGAGTACATATAATACCCACATTTGGAAGTTTCATAAAATACAAAACAGTTATTTATAGTGTTTAGTTTTTAACAATTTATATGCAAAGTCTCTATCTCCAGGCAATTGTGTAGCTTCAGCATTTGCATTTTGTAGCATTTTTATAACTTTTAATTGATTCATCAAATTAAAACAATTTATTTTAACTCAACCATAAACAAAATATTTATTGGTCATCGTTATGATTTTTCTCCTACGGGATGTAAATAATTAGTACAGATATTCAAATCGAAATATTTTGAAAACGACAACAGACAATTGGAAATAATGGAAATTATTTCGACGATCGTTTTTCAACTCGTTTAAAGAAGACATTGATTACATTAAAAAAAAGTGATGGAAAGAGTTTATTTCTACACCGAATGATAAATACAATTTATCACCTAAAAAGGAATGTTAGTTATACTTCAAGAAATTGCAATAAAAAAAGTCGTCCCCGGTCTCAACTACTTTCAGCCTAAAGTTAAAATTCAATTATTAATTTTGTTTGGAGTGCAGTGTGCAAGCTGTTGGTAATAGCATTTCACGTCCGCTCACATTTCCGTTTCCGAGGAGCTGGATTACAGGGGATTCAGCAGATGCTTTTAGTGTAAAGGTGTTAAACCATGAAAGTAAATATCCAAGAGTCCAAAGATTAGGTTTCAGTGTCATGTCCCTATGTATAGAACAATTTGGGCGCAATTAGTGTTTAAATGCATGTATGCAATTTGAAATGCATTTCATTAAAAAATTGGTTTTTCGGTTTCGATTGTGTTATAAGAAAACAATGAATAATAGAAAATGTAAAAAAATAGAAATAGTAAGTATAATAAACTTTTTATAAGTAAGTGATTGTGAAATGGCAAATTGTGAGGACAACGTATTATTCCTTTCTGCTAAAAGGAAAAAGAAACGTGATTGTTTGTCACAAGCATTTGGACATTGTTAAATGCGAGTATCATCAAACGTGCTTGTTTAATCAGCTCTCACTTTTATGTAACTAAAGAAATGAACGGATTTGCTTTCCATAAATCTCTGGAGCTTGAAGTTATTTATCAAACATCAATTCACATGTTAATTAATAAACGAACTATTTCTTCAGCTATCCATTGTATGTGTGGCAATGAATAATTGTCACTTCTGCCAAGAAGTTTTTTTTTATATTAAAATGTATAAAAGTTTTAATATTCAGCGATTATACGATATTACGAATTCCTCTCGAAAGGCCTACACTTTTTTTTAACATTTAGCTGTGCTTCGCGAATGCTATACATAGATTGTGATCCGATAACCCTCGGGCTCACGTCGGTTCTCTCACACATCAAGCTGGGATAAGAGAACTCTGGCTGATTTACGTGGCACTCCTCTTCCCTTGTAAAAGATTAAAGTACAAAAATATATGACCCAATGAAAAAGAAACAAATAACGAAGCGTGACAACAATTCATGTCGATCTGATTTCAGTGGATACGTCATACAATAATTAACTCAAGGCGTACTTGCTGTTTAATAAAAGTTAATATACATGTTCCATTTGTGGTAGATATCGATTTGCATACAGGCTGCTTCATCTTAATTTACCCGGGCAATTTCCCCCTGGATAATTATCTTAAAGACGAATAAAAAATTCCATTGGGAATTGTTAATAATTATCTCATTAAATCGTGCATTTTAATTTGACTTCAAAATTGGAAACTGTTCACGGATTAAAAATAGAAAAGTGGTCTTAAAGTGTGTTTAAATGTATGACTGAGTACCCATAATTTTGTTACTTTCTTCTATCAAGTATTGTATGATAATTTTTAACAATGTAAACGGTGATTCGCCCGCCAGGAGACTTGAAAGAAGTGCCGTCGCCTAAACTCTTATCCCATGGAATCTCATGGAACAATATCGGGCGCCATATTTTGTCCTTTCCTGTTCCTCGCTATCATTTGACATAATGACTCTGTCGGTCGCCAGTTCTATAAGTTCCTGCAGATCGGACGACTAACAAGTGTTTTTTTCAAGTGAAAGCGAGAAACAAAAGGACACAATACGTCGCCCGAAATTTTTACATGGGACTGCATGGGATAAGTGTTCCAGACGTTTAGGCGGTGGCACTTTTTTTAAGTCTCCTGGCGGGCGAATCACCCTGTATAATTTTGACAGACATAGCAACCGTAACGAAAATTCGATCGGCAGAGTTTGACCGCCAAATTGTATCAGAGAGGAGTCACGGTGCAGCGAAAGCTTCAGTCTACCAGATATAATTTCATAGTGTAAAACAGTTTTGCTATTATGAGGTACTTGTGCGTCGTTAGTTTCGCGTCCTGAACGCGAATGCTGCTAGTTAGGTTGCATGAAATCGGGAGAGAATGCGGCTCCGCCTCTCTTGCAGCCTGTCCATTTACTGAATTTTCGGCGTCGGAAACGTCGAAGCGTGTATACACTTGACTAACCGTTTAATTGATGCCTTCGTGGTAATATGAGCTCAGGTGAACCTAATTTCACTATGCACTTCTAGTTTCGATCCTTTGATACGAGGTAATGATGTTTATAATTGAAAATGATTGGTTTTTGCGTGAAAAATGCATTTTTAATCAAGTAATTTAAGAGCTTGGGGGACTTACAAACTTGATAACTTCAGTTACTTAGAAACTTGAGTAATTTAACAAGTTTATATAAATTAAGAACTTTAATTACTTACGGTCCTTTGGTACGCGGCAATGATGTTTGTAATCGAAAAGGATTGGTTTTGGGATAAAAAATACATTTTTTAATCAAGGAACACTTGTGTCGTTTTTCATTAGGGACTTAAGAATTTGAGCAAATTAAGAAGTTAAGTGACTTAAGAACTTGAGTAAACTTAGAACTTCAATAACTTAAGATTATATGATACGTTGTAATGATGTTTGTAATTAAATAAGGTTGGTTTTGGATTAAGGATTCACTTGGGTGAAGAATTTATGCAACTTAAGAACTTGAGTAATTTAAGAACTTGATTACCTTAAGATCTTGAATAAATTAAGAACTTGACTACCTTAAGAGCTTGAGTAAATTAAGAGTTTGAATAACCTAAGATCCTTTGGTATGCGGTAATGATGTCTGTGATTGAAAAATAATGGTTTTGGGATAAAAAATACAGTTTTTAAGCAAGAAATACTTGTGTTATTTTTCATTAGGTACTTAAGAACTTGAGTAACTTAATAACTTGAGTAACTTAACAACTTGAGTAACTTAAGAACTTGGGTAAACTAAGAACTTGAATAATTTAATATCCTTTGATACGCGGTAATCGTGTTTTTTATTGAAGAATATTGGTTTTAGGTTAAAAAATACATTTTTTAACGACGAAACTCTTTTTTTCATATGCAATTCTGTTTTTATCAAAAAGTATGAAAGATTGCTGTTGAATCTTCCTGTGTTCATTCTCACTGCCATTGCAATTAATGGAAAAATGTTAACGAATATCAACTTTGACAAATTTACTTCTGCCCGTTCCAACTATGACGCAACATTTTTGAAGTATGAAAAACTCATTTTGCACGTTTACGTGATGAGACTAATAAGCAGCATATCAACTATCTGTTCGCAAAACTGTAATTGCAAAATGAATTATAAAGAAGTATTAATACCTGTTCAACCATGGACCGTTCCCATAACACGTTTCACTGTCGTAAAACAAAGTAAAATTACATTGCAGTGTGAAAAGGATATTTACAGCTTTCGAATAGATTATCCTTGTAACAGGAAAATTATAATTCGGCAATGTATCCAATTTTTATCAATAAAGTGTGCAAATTAAAATCAACAATTATTGTTAATAGTAAAGAATTCAATTTTACGTGTCCTTTAAATATTATAATTTCACATATTTCTTCTACTCACATGTTTTCAAAGGTGTTTCAAATACAGTTTACATTAATCCAGTCACATTTGTTATTTCAAGCATTTTCAAAAGCCATATTACATTCTTTTATCTTCTACGCCGTAATAAAAATTGTCAATGCACATAACATAATATTGTCATCTACTAGAGCGCACAGTTTTAAATTGGCGCAAGTGGCGGCGGGTAGCAACAGATTGAAAACAATGGTCAGCTGTTCAGTGGACACAAATTGAAAGGGAGGAAGCAGGGAGGCAAGTTATTTTAAGAGGCAAAGTCTCGTTAGCGCGCGAAAGGTTTGTTTCAGCGGAAATGTTCTAGCGTGAGAGCATGGATATATTCGTGGACGATCGAGAAATAGAGTGTAAAGACACTTCGGCCAGGCAACACGACGACAATTACTAAGGGCAGCGCGTGGATAAGCTCGACTAAGCACTAATCGAGAGAACCGCGAGTGTCTCTCTTTCATCAGGGGCGTAAGTAATTCGTTTAGTAATTTACCGAGCGGAGCGAATAAGAGTTGCGAGATGAGGAGTCCTCGCATGAATTAACAAATGCTTGTGACGAGAATATCCGTGCTAAGGTAACCATTAGACCGTCATCTTCCTATAATCGATGCGGCCTGGTACCTTTGTCCGTTCTAAAAAAAAATATTACCATCATCGCTAACCATTCTTGTCCTCACGTCATTATATTCGGTCAAATAATTTAATTGCTTCGGCACGCGTTTATCTCGTTTTATGACTTAAGTACTAATTATTATTGCGATTACATTACCTGAAAGGAGTGGGTAATGATATGGAACGCGATTACGTATCACAATATTTGTCCTATATTTTGTTTCACACAGTTTATTGAAATTCGTTTATCGATTCGGATGTAATTATAAAGATTACTAATTACAATTGAATAATTTATTACTCACTTATTAAAATTGTTTATTGATTTAATTAAATTGTGTATTATGCTCTAGCACTAATTTACTATTAGAGAAAGTAATGAACCGATAAATAAATAAAATAAGTTATCACCATGAGAAATTGTATAACTATAAGACGATTTTCGAGTGCCAATTCAAAACTAAAGAGCTTAAGAACTGAAAACCTAGGTAACTTCAGATTTCAAGCAACTTCAGAGCCTAGGTAACTTAAGAACTTGAGTAACTTCAGACCTTAAATAACTCAAAGGCTGAAATAACATCAGAACTTAGGTAACTTAAGGACTTAAGAACTTAGGTATCCTCAGAACTTAAGTACTTCAGAATTCAACCTATTATCTACCGCTCATGACTGAAGTATCTATTAAGAGATCTTAAATAACTTTAAGCACTTAAGCAATTTCAGAACTTAGGTAATTTTATGCCCTCTAACAACCGCCCAATTGGGCGCGAATTTGTCGCTTGTACCGGGCCGGTTGTGGCAATCCGCGGAAATGTATATACCTATTTGAGTTACTTAACAACTGAGGTAGGTTAAGGACTTAAGTAAGATCTTCACTAGCACTTTATCTACCCCTCATTATTGAAGCAGCCATTGTCTAACGACTGACTGCTTGGACGTGAATTTGTCTATTGCACTGGTATGTATGTGCCTATTTGATGTTACTTTAGAACTTGGATAAGTTCAGATTTTAAGTAACTGAAGGACTTAAGTAGCTACAGAACATTGGTAACTTAAGGACTTAAGTAACTTCGAAACTTAGGTGACTTAAGAACATAAGAACTTAGGTAATTTAACGTCTTGAGTGACTTGAGAATATCTGTAACTTTGGATCGTAAGTAACTTAAGGACTTAAGTAAGATCTTAACTAACACTTATCTACCGCTCATAATTGAAGGGACAGTACACTCTCTGTGTACTGTCCGACAGCTATTCCCAGAATTCGAACCAGTTTCGAATTGAGAGAGCAGTTGTTGGAAAGTTGCGCATCATTTCAGAGTATGGTAGAACAAAAAGGAATGGTCGAAGGGTGAAACATTCAATTCTAATTAATGCGAAGGAATATAAATCAATGTTATGGGTTGCAAAAGACATTTAATACATAAAGATACAAATCTCACAGTAATAAACTATTCTATTTCCTTCCGGGTACTTTTGAGTGAATTAACGCGTTCCTTACCTAACCGCTTTTTATCTATTGTAATAAAACAGTCGGGAACCAGATTTTCAAACAGTCCACACAGGTACAGGCTGACCCGCTCGCTAGAAGACATAAAGGAAATGCCAAAAAAGGACGACGCGGCTATAACCCTGCAGGCAGATCCGCACGGTTCTAGGAGAGGTATAATTGTCGCAGAAGAGTTTCCGGCTGTCAATGGGAAAATTGAGTACGAAAATTTGCATGCACTAAACTTGTTACATCATTTTCGATTTGAATATGCTCGTAGGTCATCCATCCGTTCAATGCACGGTTTTACCCAGCAACTTCTTTTTGTCACTTGCTTTTTTTCAAAATTTCGTATGCAATTATAACTGCACTAAACTTTCGCTCGTCCCTGTTCACTCTTTTGCTGTTCGGAAGAAACTACAGAAAGTCGGGAAGAACACATAGCGAAAGCTATTCTTCTATTTAGAAATTTGGCAAGCACATGTCGTTGCAGGGCGCATCCCTGTGTCGGAAGTAGGGGTAGGCGAATATTAAGTGGACACGGCTTTAAGAGCTCTACGGTATAGTAAATTCTTGGAGAGTATTCTAGTGGCTGCCCGAGAGCCAAAACTTGGGGAGTTGCTCTCAAGTGGACACACACCCGAAAGTAACTGTCGGGAGTAATTCGGGCGAGATTATCTTAAGTGGATACTTAGCTTAAGAGCCTACTATTTCAAGTTACTTAAGACCTTAGGTAAGTTCAGATCTCAAGTAACTTAAGGATTTAAGTAACATCAGAACTTACGTAACTTAAGAACTTAGGTAACGTTAGATCTTAAGTAACTTCAGAACTTAGGTTACTTAGGTTACTTACTCCAGACTTAACGTCTGGAGTAACTTCAGAATTTATTTAACTTCAGATCGTAAGTTCCTGAATGACTTAAGTAAGTTCTTAACTAACACTTTATCTAGCGCTCGTGATTGAAGTGATCACTGACTAACAGCCGACTAATTGGGCGCGGATTCGGCGCCAGTATGTGCCTATTTAAAGTTGATTTAGAACTTAGGTGCTTTCAGAACTAAGGTAACATCAGATCTCAAGTAGCTCAAGTAATTTAAGAACTTAATAGGCTGAATAGTTGAAAAAATAATTGATGTCCAGCATGTGTTTACTTCAATAATAAGAAAAATTTATACACTTAGAAGTCTTGCAGTTTCGAGACTGTTCTTAAAGTTTAACGTAAAACTTGAGAGAAATAAAGTAAAAGTATTCCGAAAGACTTTTCTCAGGCTAAAGCTTTAATCATTCAGTGGCTAAATCTCTACTAAGTATTGTATAAGAAATATAATCTATATGTATATGGATACACAAGCCGGGAAAAGGGATTGATCTTTCGTAGATCCCAGATTAAGGGGTAACGATGATGGAGTGTCACGAGGAGAGAAGTTCAGTTACGCGAGGGAAGTCGATGAAGACGTAACTTATCAAGGAAATAATTGTTACAGAAATATCTGTGAGTAGTGTGTGCGTGTTTCTTAAGGACTTGCGCACTGGTACATTTGAAAAGCTGCTTAACATTTCCTTACGAATCTTAGATGATTTGAAATTTCTAATAATGGAAAATAGCACAACAAATGATTCGTAACTTACGATATTGCTAAAAGTAGTTACTTTATTTTGCAACTCTTAAATCTACATGATCCTGCGCTTCACTTGCAAATCGCGCACACCCAATAGAATTTAAATATGAAAACTCCCAGAAGCTTTTCCCGCGTGCAACCCTTCCAGCACTCAATAAAAATAAAAAGCGAACACGCGTAGATAAGCTGAAAGCCGTAGCTTAATTAACAGAAGGGTAGATGTAAATGACCGTAAACTGACAGGAACGTACCCTTTCAGCTTGTGACCTATATAGTTTTTATTGCACCTATTGCACCCAGCTCGCACGCTTATCGAACCAGCTCGGTCCGCAATTCATGCGCGTGAAATCGCGAGACACACCATGGAAGGTGCAAAACAGTCGAACGATGGTGGCTGAAGAAAAACAACACATAGAATAAAGGGAGGGCAAGGGGCATACGCGAGGTGTCGCGTTTGGGAGGATGCAGGGCGGCCTGCACACGCCTGTTAACTATCCTTTGAGGCTCGTCGGTGAAACATTTCAGCCGTGCAATGTCTCACTCGGTCCACGGGGCTGTGACAGCGTATGGTCGAGCTACGATGCCGGGTATGCTCGGTTGCTCGGTAAAAAGGCATTTTCACAGTTCTGCTGGCGCTGAAAACGGTGGACCCCACCTCTTGGGGCCGCTGTAAGCGTCGTGTAACACCATACCTGATTAAGCATAGTGATCACTGAGCCGAGCTTATCCCCTCGTATGCTTCGATAAGTCGTTAAGAACGCACCTCGTTGAGCTCCAACCCCCCGTGCTAATGGGATTGTCCAGTCTTCCGTGATCTATGTCCATGTATTATTAGTCCCTTGGATCTGGTGCTTCGTTTTCAACTGGCAGGGGTGCTTTGGGTATTGTTTATTATTATGTCAACCAGTATCGGTTGGATCGACTTCTAATAATATCATTTTAACTCAATCCTTTGATGTGGATGTAATTATTCTTGCAGAGGGACGTCTTAGATCTTATATAATCTCAGAGAAGTCCGTATGTTTGGTAGAAACAATTTTGGCAATAATTTTTTATGTTGTGAATGTACTAAGTCATAAATAATAAGGTTACAAATTCATAAATGTTGTATATTTATAATTTTCTAACTCATTTGTACTAACAAACAAATCCTTAACTTAATTCTATCCATTTTGTATAATTTATATCCATGCATTCCACATACTTTATCCATTGCAAACCGAAGCAATTTAATCGGTTAACTTAATTACTGAGGGTAATTAAGAAGTGAGTAACTTAAGAACTGAAGTAAATTAAGGAATTAAGTAACTTGCAAACTTAAGGGACTTAAAAACTTAAGACAGTTACGAACTTAAGAACTTAAGGATTTAAGAACTGGTAAATCATTTTTACAACCAATAAAGTCCTTAACTTAACCTATTCATTTTGTATAATTTATGTCCATGGATTCCACATACTTTATCCATTACAAACCGCAGCAGTTTAATCCGTTAACTTAATTACTCGTCGATGAACAATTTTCACCAGGCAAGGGCTATTGTCGTCATAAACTAGAGCTATGTACCAGGCACTCGTGTTTTCCATTACCGAGGCCATAGAGACATTCCTGGAAGCCTTTTCACGATTTATCGTGCACATTCGAATAGAAGTGAACAGTGCACATGAAGATAACCTCGTACGATATGGCTGCTATATGTACGCATTGCAACGAACAAGGCAAGTTGATACTTTAACTGGCGTATAAATACAAACTAAGCTCAACTCTCATTGTCAATGACATAAATAAAGGAAAAATTACTTTGTCAAACTGAATTGGAAATATCTAATGGTTTGCTTAGCAGAAAATAATTAAAAAAAGAACTGTACGGTTAAAGATTAATTTGTAGCTTGCATTTGAGGAACATTCGCATAGAACTTCCGGTGGAGAGATTGTTGGGGTAATGGACGCCCGGATGTAAAGAGTTTCACTTTATACACTATTTTTATTTGGTAATAAAGAAAGATGATGGAAATTCTCAACCAAGTCGTACCAATGAGGCATTGCTGATTGTAAATTATAAACATAAATTTAACAAAAATATGTTTTGAGAATGGCACTTCCTAAACGTCTTACTTAAAGGAAAATTCAGTAAAAAGTTCATGTGCTTTATAAATATTTTCTTCTGAAGGTTTTTTAAATATTAGGAATAATAAATGTACTTGCTAGATGTTGTAATATCAGTAAATAGTGTTTGCCATTATGTCTGTTACTGTGGACGCTCAAAAGCATTGTCTAATTTCTGTAACATCTTTTTCTATATTGAAGAGAAGGAAGAACTTACCTAATATGATTATATGCATTGGCTAGCGTGGATCAAATTGTTAAAATATAAAGTTCTCTTTTAGAATGTTGAATTCATCCTTAATCCTTACCACCCCAAATTTCCTAATTTAATTTTGTGTCTTTCTCACAAAACTCAATATTTCTTTGCAGAAGGTCAAATAGGCTTTAAATTTTCGACATAATCTTCGTTGACAAAGTATCATAAATATAAAGGCATATCCTCTATCAAAATCTAAATACTCATATCTGTAAGTCATATATTTCTGGATTTGCAGGATTGAAGTCATTTATCAAGTTCTGAATCAAATTAAAAAGAAAACAGGTTAGCTGTAATAAATATTTTACACCTCTATGGTATTTTATTCCTTTGCCATTTTGCAAATCTTGGTCGAAAACATTCTAATTTCTATCCATGCATTTAAGGGACACAATCTTGCAAGATTGATGTTCGAACCGATAGTACTTTATATTTTACGCGCTTGACCTGGATACACTTTGCTTTACAGGTATTTCTGACCGTCCCGAAATACTGCTACTCGCTTTGCCCCCCTTTCTATGATCAAATTGGCGCTCATTATTGAACCAATCATTTTTCAAATAATTCAGTTCTCATTACATGTTTTTATAGATGGGTTTCTCGAAACGTCAAAACCTCAAAACTCGGAAAAGTTTCGAGTTTCGAGAATTCGAAATTTTGCACCTTTTTGTAATAAGGAACTTTCGAAACCCAGATAGGTAAAATTCGGTAAGGTTCGGATGTTAGAGTTTCCGAACAAGAATCCGGTTTATTTTTGTATGCTGTTATGTTATTGTTTGTATTTTGTTTAATTATGATCATGAAAGATTTATGCACAAATGTTGACTCCAGTTCATAAAACAGGATACTTTTCATTAAAAAACAAAATCATTAATTCAAGTTTCGAGAGTTTGAAAATTAGATTTCGACGGCAACGCTACATATTTTGAATATCGCTGGTATTCTGACTTAATCAAAGCACTGGTCTTCCAGGTAAAGGAGGCGCACTGTATAAATCGCGTTTTGGTGGCAAACAAAGTCTGACGTTTTCCATAGAATATCCCTATTCGAATGATGCTATATTAATATGCGATTTTGAAGCGTCAATGCCAGGCATAGAATCGGAGGAATGTATAAGGTTTATATAAGAAATTGCGTATGAAACATTCGAAATTGGTCACTAATAAGTGAGCACCCTGATAAAGATGTTTATATAATTACGTGCAACTAAATGCTTCATAAATATCTGTCTGAAATTAAACGATCTAGGTTACAAAAGCTGTTGGCATCTCCTCAATCAATTGCCAGTTTTCTCGAGCATTTCACAAAGTTGTTTCAAGAAAGGGTGTTTCACTGTCAAAGGGTTACTGTAATCGGTTACGGCTAGCCGGAATTTTAATATATCGCTTTCATGAAATAATTACGTTCTTATTTAACAGAATTATTTCATATTATGTACCACTCTTTCAACTCATCGTTGTTTACTTTTTTTTACATACAGGGTATTTAGCTACCTCATGCGAATGTTTTAAAAAGCGATTGCCGAGGCAATTTTGAACAACTTTTTCCTTTGCCAAAATGTTGCTGGAGGCTTCGTTTTCGCATTATTAACGAAAAACACTGACCAATCAGAGCGCGGGCTTAGCTGAAAGGGGGGGGGTTCAAGACCACGGTTGAGCAGCGCTCCGATTGGTCAGTGTTTTTCGCTAATATAATTCAGAAACGAAGCTCTAACCAACATTTTAGCAAAGGAAAAAGTTGTTCAAAATCGCTTAAACTTTTGCATGGTTAACTATTGACATACGAATATGGTATGTTAATTACCTCGTGTTTTGACGTTGGTTTCATTGAAAGAAAAGCATATCTCTGTTTTTTGTGTTGCACATTATGTACAGTTACCGCATCTTATATGTATATGTATAAAGATTAATATAACAAGGTTTACATCATTTCCTGCATCGATTAATTATTCAAGATTTATTTAATCATTTCATTCTGCGGTTACGTCCATCAGTTTCTCTCCTATCTTTTTTCTTTCCTTTAAATGCTTATGCACTTTAATCTCGCCTTTCTTTGAAATAATTCATCTGAAAGGGCGCAGTTCAGTGTAAAAGTATTACTACAAAAATATAACAAAGTTTACATCATTTTCTTTGCGTTGATCAATTATTCAAGTATTATTTAATTATTTAACACTGCAGGTACGTTCGTTCATATTGCTGTATAATTTAAGATACAACAACTCTAATCCCGAGACGATGTCGCATATGTAATGGAATCTTCGCTGCGAGCAAATAGTTTGATTGCAGGGGGATGCATGACAGCGCATATCCATTGCGATTAGTAGTACGAATAAATATTGCTCGGCCTCAGTGGAGCATCCGTAGTCACGTCGGCGCTTACGTGGCTCCGTGATAGCCTACTAGAGCTGAATATATTCGTCCGTAAGAAGCGAACGTACTTTGCATATTAACTGTGACACAGGTAGAGGCTGAGCAAAATAATTTCACCCTGCGTCGTTCGGACTTTGTGTTTGTTCTATTTTTTCTTCAAATAAAATATTTTCAAGTACAGAAGAATCAGAAGTATACAGGGTGTAAAAAAAAGAATCCGTAATATGAGCAACCTATAATACTTCACAGGAGGAGTAAGAAATGTCTGATCAACATAGATTCTAAAATCAACCCTTTTGTTGTAAAATCAACTTTTATATTCTATGACCGTTTGATGTTGTAAGCGAGTCCCTTTGAGACACATTGATCGTATACAAAGGAATTTGTTTAGAACCGTGTTAATTCGCGGATTATTACTAATATTAAAGTAAATCACTTTATGGACGCAATCGAAGTACAAATTTTCATCTTTGATAAAAATTAATTTTAAGCATTGATTTTACAATGAAAGAGTTGATCTTAAGACCAATGTCGATTAGCCACTTTTTACTACTCTTGACGTGTAATATAAGCTCTTTATTCTCATAAAGCATTATTTGTGACATGGAGCATAATGTGTTGCATATTCAAGCGTTCCGATGTTTATGCCACTGTTATGGGAGCGTGAAAGCACATAAAGTACTTCGAATGAAAAGGAGTTATTTCCCAGGCTATATGGCAATGCGTACCAGTGCTTTAAATTCCGTTGAAATGCGTAGATTTTCTCGGTTAAAACGTTGAAAACAATGGCCAACAGCTGCGTCGAAGTAATCTCTATTCACTCCGGTTTCAATATTCTCTGATGAATTAAACCGTGCTAATATTGGTGAACTCCAAATTTTACTGTGACATTGAGTTGTCGAAGGAAAACGTATTTTGTTAAGATTGAGAAAGAATTTAAAAACATTGCTGTTGTATTTAGAATACATTTTTGATTCCAAAGTTTGATCATCCTAATGAATTTATAAATGCCTATGGCCTGATATTATTACAAAAATTGTCTTTCATGAATACAAACCATGGAGTCATCGCGAATTTGGTCTAGAAATTATTTAGTAAACAGTATTTTCTTTTTAAATATAAGCTAGTTTTTTTATTGTTGCATCGAACTTCAGGAAAAAGCGCCTCGTAGTAACAATATTAATTTTTCGAATACACAATTATGGAAGTAACACACTTACAACACACAAGTATACATATACTAACACAGTTATAAACCATTCCGTGAATAATATAAACATTCTTAAATACAACTAAAACTTTGGTACAGTTATTATACAGGGTGTCCCACCTAACTCGAGCATTTCAAATATTTCGCTTAATTTTTACGATGGGGAAAAATCTCGACGAAAAAAATATTTGGTTCGAAGAGGCGAACGTGACGGTGGGCAAACAAATTTCCTCGAGGTCATTTTTTTCGAGATTCCAAAACCATTGAAGTCTTCTTAAATGAGACTACATGTTTTCTATATGGCGATTTGATAGCTCGAGGACGAAAAATTCATAAAACTTGGATTATTGATGTAAACAGGAGAGTTAAGTTAGGGAGAGAAAATTAATTTTAAAATATCGATGAAAACAATGCAACATGAAGATTCTGAATGGATTAACTAATATCGAACCTTCCTTATGTTTCATTCCTTGTTTAATATTAATAAACACGAATGCATCAAAGAGAAATTCTGAACTGATTGTAGTAAACGGAAGAAGAAACTAATGTATCGATGCTTACAATTTAACTCGATGAGCAGTGTTCACACAGGCTACAGGAAACGTGTTTACTAATCATCTAATCACGATTGTTTCGCCATTTATATCAATAATCCAAGTTTTATAAAATTATCTTACTCAAGGTCACACGAAGGTCATAATATCATAGATCGTTGAACTCACCTTGATCTTAGCTATCATATAGCTATATGAAAAATATGTAGACCCATTTAAAAAAACTTCCATGGTTTGGAAAGTCGAAAAAAATTACCTCAAAGGAATTTGTTTGTTCACCATTACGTTCACCCCTTCAAACCAAAATGTCTTCTTCCTTTGACATCTTTTCCTATCATAAAAGTAAGCGAGATATTTTGGATGCTCAAGTTAGGTGGGACGCCCTGTATAATTATAATTATTTTTATTTAAACCATATTCATTCAAATTTTCAGAAACAACAAATAATTACTGGAGCTAGTTGCTACTTACTACTATCACAAAATGTTGGAAATGTCCTGCATGTTATAGATTTCATTACTTTTATATGAAACTGTTTCTGGTTCTTAGTTTTCCCGCATCCAGCGTAGGAAGTTGCATAATATCATGAACAATAGAACCTCAGCACAAAACCGCATGCACTAATTAAATATTGAATTTTGTGCCAGGCTTAACCATACACGAATTACGAATCCATAACGTGTACTATAAAAGTTTACCTACGGGTTTAATTATATTATACATTGAATATGCTATTATGTAATATACAATGCACAAAAAGAAAGTTAGATATTAAGTTTCATTCAATAGTTGAATGAAACAACGTTTAATACTAAATAGCTTTATTAAGCATTAATTACTTAATTACTTTAATTGACCGTATTCTATTGATCGCATTGTACAGATTTAATATTTACCTATAAATAATTTCTCCCGCACGCAACTTATAAAATTCTCGGTTCAATCTGATTTTTTCTTAAATGAACGGATGTCTTTATCCGCCAAATAGTGTTATGAAACGTTAATCACTTAATTACTTTAATTGACCGTAGTCTATTGATTATGTTGTACATATTTAATATTTACCTACTAATAATTTATTCTGCGCACAATTTATACGATTTTTGGTACAACCTAATTTTTCCTAAAATCAACGAATGTCTTTATCCACATGCACCACAAACGTATATCACTCGCAGTCTCTGTGATCTACCTGCTGCCTATTCTCACGCATATATCACGAAAACGGAGCCCAGGAACAATATTTATTGTATACTATACAAGCATTTCATAATCGTAGGAGGCAAAACATGCCTTAGTTAATACATAGTGATAAGTGCATTGTTTTTTCCAAAAACGGTATTATTACAATCATTTTTATTAATGACACATTACTGAAACGTAATATATTTCGAAACAGTGCACGATTTTTATTTCGCATCTCATATTCGTTTTTATTTTATACTTTTATTTCATGTTTACTGGTTCATTATTCTGGAGACACTACAACAGTGTTTGTTGGCACATTTTGCCTCTTGCCGTATTTTTCCTCCTTCTTTTAAATGATGCATATTGTGTACCTTAATCCTGTATATCTTTGACAGAGACAATTCATCTGGGGGGGGGGGGGGTACAGCTCAGTGTAAAAGTTGTACTGCAAAAATGTTCGACCACCTGTAGCTGATGACCGAACTGGGATGCACTGACGTTACTACACTACGCAACAAAATTAAAGAATCACAAAGTCTCGACCGAAAAATTATGTATGTTTGATTTGCTCTAACTGACAACTAACTTGTTATTAAAAAAAACATCGTTAAACAACCTACTTGGGCTCATTTTAAAGCGTGAAGTCTCTATTTTAACTCCCCCTGAGCTTCATGTTTTCGCAGATTGTTTTTTTGTTCTTGTAAACCTCAGTGAAAAACTAAATAACTAGCTTTTTTATCAGCAAATTTCACAAATTCAAAGGACTGTACAAAGTTTAGGACATTTTCTTGGGCGGGGGGGGGGGGGGGGCATTCATGCTTAAATGATTATACACAAAGAAGTCTCATGCTTTAAAATGAGCCCAGATAGATTGCAGTAAGATATTGTTTTAAAAAGTTACAGCAATTCAAATATCGAAAATTTTTCGGTCAATATTTTGCTATCCTTGAATTTTGTTGCATAGTGTATATATGAACGCACATATTACTTTAAGTGTGAACAAATTCGAGAGTTACTCTGCAATGTCATTTGTACCTCGAAAATGATAACCACTCGCCCGATATCTTTACAATTGGTATATCGTATTCAATTATTACAAGTATCAGTACATATCGTATACAATTATTACAAAACGCGATTACATAGAAATAATTAAGTTACGATCCCTCTATAGGTTTGTTATTTATTAGCTTTCGCGAGTAATAAAGCTTTTATCATTTGCTTGCCTTTTAATCACTTTTTAGTAAAAGCTTTTGCGTTAAGCAGAACTGCCTCAGCAAACGCGCTGTGAAAGTATTATTTAATCATGAATTGTTGTACGTATTGAGTAACGCGTAGCAAAAATGCGTGTAAATATACTTTTCATTTTAACTTACTTATTTTAGATAAAAGAAGTGCTCTGAACAAAGTGTTATCACAGTTCTAAAAAAAAAAACCAAAACGAATCCGTACAAAGTAATTTGCCTGTACGTAATGGCAATTCATGGTGAATAAAGTAAAGGCAGAAGAAAAATACGAAATGTTATTCCGTTTCTGTACAAATCAACTGTCCTCAGCTGTTTCGATTCCTTAACAAAAGTGAAGAATTGTATTCGTATGTCCACTATGAATAGGATGCAGTGTTATCAAAATCAGGAAATACGCAGGATGAATTTAAAATATTCCAAACAGCTACAAGAATTTAATAATGAAAATATATTGTGTGATCGT